>VYXG01007384.1:1104116-1532498 GCA_013397235.1 Lanius ludovicianus
CCGGGCCGTGCCCGCCGTGCTGCCCCCCCGGCCGTGCCCGCTGCCCCCCGCTCCTGCTCCAAGGCAGCAAAGCAGCTCCCCTGTAACCTTGTTCATTGATCACGATTTGCTCTGTTTAGCTTCTCTGCAGTTCAAATGCACAACTCGGTGCCTTTTACTGTTGGTTTCTGCTTGTTTATTTACTAATTAGTATAGAAACACAATGAAATAACCGTTGGAGCTATTAAATAACTTAGTTATTTAACATTAAGTCCTGGGCTAATATGCTTATTTAGGACTGAAGCTAATGAGACGTTAAAGTGATGCACAGAAGCCAAGATTATGCTAATCTGGTTTTAGTGACACAAGCATGAGAATTTTAGAGCTTCTTTTTCAAAATTGTGTATCCTGTTCTAACAACTGAACAAAGAAATAGAGGAGTTGGATTCTCTAAAATGAAATATATTAAGAGCATTAACAGTTGCCTCTAACACATTCCTATGGTGGCAGCTCCTTTTTTTGCATAAAAAATGGCTTAAAATATACAAACCCCATATTGCTTGAAATGAAATGCCTGCTTCTAAAACATAAACGTTAATCATTAAAAATATCAAATATTTTTTGATTGTAGAATCATTTTGAAGAAAAGAGTGGAGCAGGAAGTCAGCATACCCAGCATCATTGGGGGTTTTTTTGTTACAGAAATGTCTTCATCATCAACTCTGTCCTTCTGTTTGTATGTTGTCCTCTCTGGAAGTTAAAGTATGATCCCAGATAGTTCTTTTATTAATTAATCTTGCTCTAATGGCCACAAGTGATATTCAGATGTACAGGGTTGTTACTACTGCTTGTCTGTACCTTATACTTGACTAAACTTTCTACTCAGCAGGCAAATAAATGCTTTGTACAAATCAGAACAACCTGAAACATTAAAAAAAAAAAAAGGTTAGGATCATTAATTATGCTTCTAAAAGACTGGTTCATTTAGGAGGCTCGTAGGCAGTGGTGCATTGCTGCAATGTGCTCGGAAATGGAACTCGGAGCCCTTTACAGGGCAGACCCTTCTCATGAGTGTCTTTGTGGTGCTGGCTGTGAACTCGCTGCTGCAGCAGTTAACTGCCTCCTCTCGACGATGTCGTGGTGCTGATTTTTCCTGTGCATTCCATGACCACGAATAAGCTGAAATTAACCTGAGTCATAAGTGATAACAAGATATCTTTTACCCTCCTATTGGTATCTTGTTTCTGAGGTGGTTTTATCTCGGAATTTGCACCTGTCTGACAGGACTGAGCCCTTCCTTTCAAGGACTGTTTATATTTCCTCAGTGTGAAGGAAAGGCTTGGTGCACTTCGGCAGTGAGTGCGTGTTGAGTCCCGGTGGGGCAGCGCTGGTTTGCCCTTCAGATCCGTCCTGCCTCGTTCCTGGCTCCCAGCAGCTTTGGGAACAGGGATGGAACATGAGGGAAGGGATAACAGAAGAATGGAAAACCTCATCTCTGAAGAGTCGGGGCTCCTGGCAATATGTGGGCTTCCCACCCAGCCAGCCCTTTTTACAGTCTGGCTGCAGTTCGCTCTTACTACCCCAGAGCTTTTTCAGTTTGAAGTTGCTCCTAGTTTTCCCCATTTACAGTTAATTAGGAAATTCACGGCATTCTGTCCTTTATGAGGCCAATTCTCTCATCAAATGGCAACAATGGTTTGGAGACTTCATACCAGTGTCACACCAATTCGTGTGGCGGGTGTTATGCTGAGAGGAGCCCCGCAAGGGCGGAGAAATGAGCTCTGTTGGTTGACTGACAAGTGCTACAATCACAGGATAGACCTATGTGAACAACGGTGATCAAGTATTTGTAGGAAGAGAAAGCATATGGATTTTACATAAGTTTTCCTCGGTTTCTTTTTGTTTGTCTTTGGGGTTTGGGTTTTGTTTTTTGGTTGGTTTTTTTTGTGGGATGTATCAGTATGTGTAGCCAAGCGGTTTCTGTGTAGACAAACCGAAGCTGTTGTTAGTTACTGATGATTAATGTGACCACAGAGTTCGCAGAGAGCAGGAAACAGCTTTTTGTCACATTTCCTTTGGGGGCTGCTGCATCATGCTGCATTACCAGAGCGCTGGTGTGCCAGCTCTGGGACACGCCCAGGGCTGCTGAGCAAAGGGGGTAGGAACAGCTCAGTTTGGGCTGCTGCAATGACAAATAATGGGGTTTGACCAATTATTCAGCTTCTCCTTGTGCAATACAGCGCTGAAAGGAAGCTTTCTGTAGTGCCCATGATCCCCTTACAGATGTAAGGATTCCTGCATACCAGATCTTTGAGTAAAGCTGCCTCATGAGGAAAGAGTAAGTGCTGTTTGCTGCACCATCAGTGAAGATGTTTTTGTTTTAAAGAAAAAAAATAGACAAAATATTTCTTTTAAGAATGTGGGCCCTTAAGCAGTAAAATAAGCAAAACTTTATTTAAATCATTGAAATGATTCAAAGTCTGCTTAAAGCAGTATTTTCCCATTGACAGACAAGTAAAAGTTCATGGAACACTTCTTAAACTGAGGTTTCCGTGGTAGCAAATACTTGTGGCTGAGGGCCTTTGAGTCATGCTGCAGATCCATGGTGAGAAACAGTCTGTGTAATCTCGATGGTGATTTCTGAGTTCTGTTTGAGCCCATTTGGGCATCTCTGAAGTGATGGCTCTGGTTTTAGGCTGCGTTGGCAGCAGTGGCAGGGCCACGATTCTTTGTAACTTTGGGAGCTCTGCATGGAGCGCCAAGTGAGTGGTGAGTGAAAGGGAAATACTCAGCACTTACTGACAGGATCCTTTAAACATTTAATGATGACTAGTATGTTAATTAAAACCTGAGTGAATGCAGCTAATGATGTCCCACTCTGTATTTCTGGAGCTGAAACACAGACCAGACTGACTCATTGTTAAGGACTCCAAAAAAGCTGTTAAAGGGAGCTGTGCTAGACCTGTTGCAGCATGGAATTCTGAAAGGGTTTATTTGGTGGGGGTGAGGCAGCAGGCCCAGCTCCCAGGAGAGATTTGGAAAGTCTGATGGTCTCTAGAGAGACAAAATTCTAACAATAGAGTATTCAATGAATGGTGAAAACCACTGCCTTCATTATTAGAAAATGATACGTGTGTATTTCATCTTTTATTTCAGTTCTATTTTTCTGTATGCTCTCTTTAATCTAATCCCTTTTCACATTAAGTCTGAACAAATACTTTTTTTTTCTCCTTTGGAGAAAGGACTGCATGCATGCTTCTTTCTACACTGGCTTTTTGCAGATAAGGCTTTTACTTTCCAGACCTCATTAAGCAGTCAGTTGAGCAGCTAAATGAGTGTTCCAAGTGGTAATGGATACTTACTCCATGTAAGTACAACAAGATTATGAGATACTGTAAAGCTGAGTACTTAACTGCACAGGATTATTTATATTACAAGTAAATGTATCAAGTAAATAACTCAGATGTTCATGATAGCAATGGGACGTCCTACCTGTTAATAGAGTCGATCTGGGTCACTAGATAAGGAGTTTTGTTTTCTATTTTGAGTCACAATATCTTCCATTCCATATATCCAAACAGATTTGAGCCTTTTCTGAAAGTAAAGCCCTCTTTTAAAGTATTTAAGCCTGAATGGAATAGGAGTAGGCAGAAAGCATCCAATCAAACATGTCTGTGAAAATCAAGTTGTGTTTTATCAATCCAAGCTGCACACACTTTAAGTTCTTATTTGGATTTGTAACATTCAGGTGGTTGTTAGGAGCTTGGATAATATTGCAAAACTTGCCTTGATTTCTCCAAGTTGGGATTACAGATATTTAAATATAAGTAAGTGGAGATTGAAATAGTTCATGCTATGGGAGCTATGAAAGGTCATAAAAAGCAAAACAAAACTAAGGCTGTAAAAGGATAATTAATATGAACAGAGGAGCTCATGAAGCCTTTCCTTGAGTGTTTTGCTCAGGTTCTCATATCTAAGGTGTAAACTCTGAAATCATTCCAGTAGATGAGGTGCTTGCCTCTTTCCTACACAAGTTCTCTGGAGTATAAGGGATATAAATTTTTGCTGTTGCTTTTTCCTTTCAATCCAGAAGGTACTATGGATCTCTCCTCTACATTGCCACCTAGCTTCAAAGACATTTCAAAAGCTGTCTTTTGAGATCTCTGGGGGAATTTGGGTTAAAATGGGGATGGAAAAAAGATAAGTTAGGTATAACCAGAAGCTTTGTGAAGAAAGCCTCCAGGTTAGCAGAACTTTCTTTGTCAGAATCAGCAAAGCATTTGTTACATGAACTGGGGAAGGCTTTAACTGTCCTCTGTCATCTGCTTATATTGGTGTTCTCTAAATAATTAAAGACAACTTTGTTTTCCCTGCCAAGTGACTTGTGGAACAGTAAATAAGCAGTGGGAATGTGTCACTCTGAGTGATGAAGGTGATCTGATCGTCATCACTCTCCCTGCTGCTCTCTGAAGCAGATCTTTTGCATACAATTATTTTTCTCTCAGTGATCCAGGAGCTCAGTTTTCTCTGGTTATCTCTCATTAACATTACTGAATGTACCAAGTCATCAGTAAGAATGCTTCTTATACTCTTAGCTTTGGAGCATCTCCCCTCCCTTGCCCCTGCACACCTCCCACCTTTGCTTATGATTTGGAAGGGAGAGCTCAGGGATACAATCCCCAAATAACTTGGCACCTTGTATGGCAGGGTCCCAAGCCATGTTCCATGTAACCCAGAGGAAAAGGTGATCAGCCCTGTGCTTGCCCTCAGGTATGTCAGTGTTACTACCTGGTGCTGTGCACTGCTTTTTGAGAAGTGATAGGGGAAACTGCACAGGTCTGGTACAGGAAAATGAGAATTGCTGCACCAAATGAATCCCTGAACCATATTGATCATGTCTTTGTTCTTTGCAATAACTCATTTGCATAGCAATAAAAATATTGATCATTATACCCGAAAATAATAAAGGTATTTGTTATCTGCTCTGGGTCTGAATATAAGTCACCTCTGGACTATCTCTAGTTTCTTGTAACTATTAAATAGTCACAAGATAAAATCTAAGATTTGCTTACTCAAAGCAAGTTTTACAGATCAGAATATGTGTTCTGAAGAACAAGGTTGGTTTGTGATGTCTTTTGTACTGAACCCCAAAATAAGGTTGCCAATCCACTGCCTGTTAGAATAAGATGGAAAGAAACAAGGGTAGATCTTGCTGCTGGAAAATGGTGCATACCTAGACAGTTAATTCTGTAGCAAAGACAATATTTTACAGGACAGAGGCTGTGTATGCATCTTTCATTTGTGGTTTTAAGTAGTGAATAACCAAACTCACCAAGTTATTGCAGGGCTCCTCCTGTGATTTCTGGGGCAGTGATTAATACCTGGTTTGCAGGCAGTGTTTAGAGCCACACTGAGTGTAGTTGTCTTCTCCATGGGATACTCTGAGGGCCTTTCCCAGTGAAGTATCTGGGTAATGTGGTGTCTGCTTAAATGATTTGTTGCACTCGTGGGCTCACTCATTTTGTTTGGAACAATTTCCATTCCTCCCCTGCTGAATTTCTAATGCTAGCTTCTATTTGCATCTATGTTTATAGAACAAAATTACTTTAATGACATGGATAAAGGGGAAAATTGGAAAAAAAATCTGTTAACATTTATGATAGTACTCACTCATTGGCTCAGTTCCTTGAAGGAGATGCTGTTGAAGATTTATACTTATGTATAATGCATTTGTAGTCTGCACTGAAAAAAGTCTCAGGTGCTGTAGTATTCCAAACCAGATCTGTCAGCCATATGGAAAGGTAAATTGCAAATTCAGTGCACAACAGAGCAATCCCCTGGTACAGAGCAACCAATTGCATTAAGCAATCACAATTAAATATGCTTAAATCTCCTACCAAGCAGCTTTCTGTCTAACTTCAAGTAGCAAGTAAAAATCATTCTGCAGTTAAAACCTGAGGATTACTGAGCAGCCTGTTGATATGTCCAGGCTTTTGTTAAGTTTCCCACGGCAGGGCTGATACGAGAGAAGCTGTGGCTGCTCCCAGTGAAAGGTGGCCAGGACTCAGAACCACTGCTAGACATTATGATGATTATCTCATAGAGAAACCAGCTTGGCTTTTGAGCTGCCTTTGCCTGGTACCAGGAAAGAAACATTAACCTGCCCATTCCAGGCTGGAAAAAGTGCCACAGTTGTGGCCATTGCAGGAAAGGTAATTCTTCAGAAACAGAAGGAAAAAATGGGGAAAAAAGCTAATTTTAGTACAAATGAGGGTGATTTTTAAACAGGCTGCTGAAAATCAAACCAGAGCTTTCCACTACCTCAGCTTGCTCTGCTGTCTCTAAATTTACCTGCTGTTATCTGGAGATTTGACAAGAGTTAGTGGCTACAGCACTATGATAATTTTATTCAGAAGAAAAGCAATTAATAGCTCAGTCTTTGCTAATTATTTCCACTCAGCTTTGTTGCATGCCAGACTTTTTAGTTGTATTTAATGTTGTTGGTCGTTGCTCTGGAAATAATCATTAAAGGGAAATGGGTCACCACCACTGTACACTGGTAATTCTGTGAAATGAAATTTTAAATGAACTTGCCTTTTAATAACAACACTGAAAAGCACCAAATGTTTTCATTAATAGTGACATAATGTAATTAAGTGACAAAGCTTTTTTTTTCCTGAAACCATAGTAGAAACAAGACACAAATTAATGGTACAGGACAATATTACATCTTCAGATATTTGAAAAGTCAACAAGGTAACTGAAGTTGGAGCTGAGACTGCAATAAAATGAAAATCATTTCTACAAATGATCTCTGACACTTGGAGAGCACCAAGTCATTGCAGTTAAAATCCATCTTTAACCTGTAGACAGGATATGGAATTTTGGAGAGGCTGTGTATCTCTGAAGGGGAGGTACTTGTGGGTAACCAGAGCATCTCTGTTTTAAAGAGCAGGATATGTTCAGGATTTATCCTCTACACAAAGAACATTGGTTGCTGTTGAAGAAATTCAGGTTTGACCTTTACCAGTACAAAATGGAAGCCCAGCTTCTGCCCATTTCTAAGTTGTAAGTTTTGGAAACAGACCCATGAGTAAGAAGAATGTTTCTGCAGTGCTGAAATCAGCTGGAAGCACAGACCATGTGGAGACAGAGCTTTTCCGAGTGCCAGAGGCAGACAGTTTTCTAGTCACCAGCTGAATTTCCTTTCATACTGTTCCTCTTTGTATTTTAAGTCCTTGATAAATTCTGCCATGATGTAGTGCTGTTGTATTTTAATTTATAATTTAGGCAGGGAGTAGAAGCAAGGCTGTTGAGGCCTAACTTAGAAGTGGATCTGTTGAGTCTCATCTTTACTTCCCCCCTAGTTGTGCTATTTTATAATTCCCCTTCATTTTTTATGTAGTTCTTAGGGATAAAATAACGGTCTTGGTGTGTGCTTAGATAGTCTCCTCTGAAACCTGAGTGCATGAGAGTCCTGGAAAGCAGAGGTGACTTAGTGTGCTGGTTCTTGGGGTGAGAGTGAATCCTACACAGGAAAATACTGTGGTCCTGTCACTGGGATGTGCCATGACCATGGTGAAAGTTCAAGTTCAATGGCCTTTACCTTAAACCAGACTCACTTGTGTAAGAGCAGTCCATGTTCCTGCAAAGCAGCTGAGCCCTCTGTAGCACAGAGCTGCACAAAGGAAGAGAACAGCATGAATTGGGAAGTTTGCATAAAATGATGTATTTTATCACCATTTCACATCTGACTCTAAGATTTCCCTAGTTTTAAAATCCAGATGATGGAAGTGTCTAGACTTTCCAGGAATATAGGATTATAAAACAAAGGATTTGATTTGGTGTTTGTGTTTATTCCTGCATGTATAAATCCAGCCTATATTTCTGCAGGTCTTGGTGTTCTGTTATGGATATAAGGAACATCAAACCACCCCACTGTTTCCTGAGTCTACAGAGAGGACCATTGGTGTTAACACTGATTCATGGCTTGCATTGTGATTTATGCCCTCTGGAGCTTTGTTAGGTAGGAAGTGATGATGGGACAGGAAACCAGGCATTGTATGAAAACATCCATCAGTATGTAACTAGAGGAAAAAGCTGCAAAAATAATTTATGCAAGATACTGCTGTGTATTCTCTATAAAAATATATTCCTGATTGTGCATAGCTGGATGTTGTAATTGTTGAAAACATTGGAAGTCACTGACTTGATGTAAACCTGACTTCTATGGAGGGAAGGGTCCAGTGTAGTGTTTGAGCCGTGTCAGAGAGAGCCCTGGAAGGACTAAATCCCCCTTCATCAGGGCTTTCTGTGCCTTACTGCCCTGTCAAAGTTCTGTTCATGAAAGTTTTCTCAAGAATACTTATGAAATTACCTCAGAGATACAATTTTAAAAACTAGTAATGAGTTCTTCATATTGAAGGCTAGGACTTTATTAACTTAAACCCAGTTTTTCTTTCTGTCTGATATAAGTTAACAAGTGACTGTTGACTGGCAGCAATAACTGTAGGAGGAGAAGTCATTGGGACAGAGCGTTTTGAAGTCCCAAATATGGGGTGCAATTAATAACCAATTAACCTTCCACATATACCAGAAGCAATTTGAGCTTTCAGTGGCCATGCTCAGCAGAGAATTCCTCACAGACCAAGACAAAATTACTTTTGAACCTGTAATGCCACTGAAATGTGATTCAGGTCTTGTTTGTTACTGAAGGTTTGCAGCAAGTTGTGACCCCAAAGGGACTGTTTGGAGACTGTCTATTAGCAGAGTAATAAAGAAGTTATTAAGGAGTCACCTGTCTGATAGGTGAAGATGGGGAGAAATAAGGTTAGAGAAAATTGCAGATAACTTGGTCTCCCCTTGCTGTTTTTGAGCCCTGAGAAATGAGGGTATTGCAATGTTTGTTGTATTCCAAGTGCTAGATTGAGCAGGCATTGCTTTATTTGGAAGGAAAAGAACTGAAACAGGGGAGTAGGTTGAAGAGAAGAAAGATTATTGCTAAAATTGGTACAGATTTTTCCAGTGTTCCCAAACAAGATGCTGCAGAGAGTGCTCGTGTTAATTAGAGGAATGAATACAAACCCAAAATCTGAACTCATGATGGGTTACAAGAGGGTCTTTAGTGCTAAAATCTGGTTTGATTTTTTTTTTCCCTGTGTGAGGACAAGGTTTGGCCTTGTGAAGGAGCTGAAAATCTGTATGCCAGGAACAGAAAGGATTTCCACAAATCTGAGAGGACCATGGCAATGGTGCTTCCTTCAGTGTTAAATGCCAGGTGTTGTAGCAAACAAGTGTGGTGTTAGGGCACCTTCTAGCTGTTCTTACCTTGCTGTGCTTTCCAAGCAGAATTCCCTGCTTGAATTCATTTTAAAGGAATTTATATACTTTCAACTTGGAATACAATTAAGATGAAAACAGGCAAGTAGGGAATAGATCTGGATTTGCTTCACCAAGTGCTTTGAACTGCCACTGCGATCAGGGAAGGGCTGAGTTTTAGAACATCTGGAGGGAAAACACGAAGAACCACCAACCAAACTGAACCTGAATAGAATGTTCCTGCCAAAATCGAACTGCCCCTCACAGATGTTGCCCAATGTGGCTCATTCCTCACGTGCTGCTCTGGAACATCATCTGGTGCGAGAACCGCAGCCTGCTTTGGTGTTTCCGGCAGCGCTGCTGGGCTGTTCTGCTTTCTGGGGAGGAACTTTATCGGAATTTAACCATGAAACGCTCACACTCGGGCTGGTGCGTTCGGTATCAGCGTCCTGGGTCGCATTTGGGGATGTGATGCTTCCCTCTACCGGCCGCACAGAGAGGAAATTTTGTTGTCTCCTGAAACAAGCAATGAATGTTTCTTTTATTTAAAAAAAAAAAGCAGCCTGTGCTTCCGGGGGAGGAAAGGGGATTGCTATTGCACTGTCTTACGCAGAGCAAATAAAATCACCTACCTGCATCCCAAACCAGCTTTCCATTAAAGTCACTGGCAAATGTCTGTTTGGGGAAAAAAGGAAATACACTTATTTGAAGCCACTTCATGTCTACCAGTGATGCTACCACTAAATATTTTCAGTAAAAAGAGCAAACAATTAAGTATTTGAAAACAGAAATAAAAATGAGAGTGCATTGAGAGGTTGTTGTTGTTTTGTTGGTTTTTTTTTTTTTTTTTTTTTTCCAAAATTAGTAGGCTAGTTGGTATTTTTTTGTTCTTAGGTGAGGGTGCTGCATTGATGACACCTCAAACTTTTCATGGCATGAAAGAGAAAAGGGCTCAGTTTCAGCAGTGAAATGTTTTTAAAAAAAGATAAATGTCTGTAAAGGCTTGGTTGATGTTGTGTGGATGTTATCTGAAAGTACTGAGTTTTTTGGGTTTCCCATCACTCTGCTTCAACATGGAAGACATGGCTGAGCTGACTGAGGAGCATTTTTGGAGGCAGTTGATGAGAGGTTAGAGCTATTTCATAATACACCTTATAGTCCTGCCCGATACAGATCAGTTCAGGCTACCAGGATGTCAAACTGCAGAGAGCAGGATGCACACAGATTGCAATGGGGCACAGAAAGTGTCCCAGTGCCAAGGAGCTGCTGAAGCCCTGCGAGCTGGAACTGCCTGCAAGGCCAGCCACAGAAGATGTGCTCCTGAACTGTGACAGAAAATTCCTGCAGCAGTAAATTTAGGGTCTGAATTGCAAATACGTGTTTGAAATTCTTCAAGGTGTTTTAGCCCTTCTGTCTTTTTTCCTCCTCTTTTGTGATGGTTTTCAAATTTTGGATGGATGCATTTGGGTTGAATTGCACCTTTGGTAAATGTCTGTTTTTTTTCTTTTTAACTGATGTTTTCCCCTTCTTATTTTAGCTCTTTTGCTTTAAAGATAAGAGTGGGGAGAAGAATGAGTCCACAGGACTTGAACCAAGCTTCAGAGCTGTGTGAAGGGGAATAGTCTATTACTCTATAAAAATATTGGGAAATCAGTAAAAAAAAAAAACAAACACCCAAAGAAACAAGGAGGAACACCCCACCCCCTGTTCCTGCATTACTGAGTCTCCATATCAGTTTTTTATTACTACAGTTGCAATAATTATTGGCTCCATTTTCTTCAAGTTCTGTGCTTTTTGGAGTGCAGTCTTTGCTAATTCATTGATGTTCCTCCTGAGAGCTGGCAGCTTTGGCAAAGGAGGTCGCAGCTGCAGGTGAGCAATGACAGCACCTGGACTGGAGTGGTGCTGGTCAGATACAGCCGTGGATAGCACTGGGGGAGCTCCCAGCTGCATTCCTGCACCCACCAAAGGCAGAATTTGCAGTGGAAGCAGCCTCTGGCCAGCTGTGTATGGACTTTATCAGCTTCCTTTAGGGTGGCACTTGATTTGCAGCAGAAGTTTTGACCTTCAGCAAGTCACTCCGAGCCTTTGTGCCTCAGGATCCATGGAATAGAACCAGAATCTGAGTCCCAGGAGTGCTGGTGTATAATTTTCCTAGCACTCCTCAATAACAGGGTGAAAGGAGGTGTGTAGCTGCAATTAACAGTGCATGAGGCTGAATTGCACTTTCAACAAAGAGAAGTCTTTGAGTTAGTCTACAATAAAATCATAATTATATCCCCAGTATCCTTGGCAACAGATTAAGGTCCCAAAAGGTGATTTTACAGTTCAGTATTCATTGGTGATGCAGAGATTGAAAAGAAGGAAAGGCATAATCATTTAAACAGTTTCTGGGGTGTAAACAAGCATTATGTGAGAAACATTAAATGCATTATACTGAATATATAGAAGTATGATCTCTAAGGAAACGAATAACTTTTGTAGTTAGGACATGCAATTCAAAAATGTGTATGCTTGATGATTTAAATTCATACAAAAGGTGGTGCTCATTGGATATGGATTAGTTTCTCAACAGGGAATTCTACCCAATTTTCATTTTAAGCAAACCAGCCCATGAGACACAAGGATTATCAGCTGATGAACTGAAGATTAACATGCTTTATCAGAACTGTTTATATGGAGGAATTACCTGATTAGAAATTCTTTTATGTGGATATATTTTAAACTCTATGCAATTCTCTGCAATCAGGATTCCTTTTCCTAAGCTTGATCTTTAAGGCCATATATAGGAATACAGGAAATGTGTTTCCTTCTCTTACTGACCCTCTCAAAAAAGGTTAATGTTTTAGTAAATACTTGTACAGGTACCTCTTTTTAAATATCTTCCTGTCTCCACTTAATTTTTACTCAGTGCATTTTACTGCTATAGTTCTCATCAGCACACAGTGAATTTTCTTTGCCTTCCCCTTTTCTCCCTATTTTCTTTGAAATAAGAACCAATAAAAGTAATAACCTTAGAAGGCAGTGTTCTTATGTTTATTTTTGAAGAAATGATTCTGTCATCATCTGGATGATAAGCTCTATGCATGAATTCCTAGATGTGCCATCAGTAAGGAAGATGGAAATGGGGGGAAAGGCAGCAAGGTGTGTGAAGGTATTTGTGGAAATTAGATCTTGGAAATAGGACAATAATGAATAGAAGGGAAGGCTAATGTAGGCATGTGAATTCTGAATGCCTTCCAACCTGAAGAAAACATTGGCTGCTGGGAATGTATTTTAACTGATGTTTGTGTGGCTGCTGAGGCAAAGAATAAGTCATAATATAACATTATTGGAGGCATGACATAGCTGGAGTTTGAAAATGATGCTGGGGACTGCTTTGAAGTGACTCAGTGATGGGAATTCCTACACCCCCCTCCCATTCTGAGTCTGCAGATGGGTGATGAGCTGTGCAACTTTGTATTTAATAATATATCTCTGACAGGTTTGGTTACTAAAGTTTATTAAAATGCAGTTGGTACTAAATAGCAACACTTGATTTTGCTTCATTTTAAATAACAGCCTTCATAGGAGAGGGAAACCTAAGAAGACAAAATAGTTTTGTGATTATTACTTGTAATCGCATGGTTTGGAGCAAGACTTTGTAGCTCCAAATAAGCATGAGCTATGCCTGCAAGGAAGATGCCAGTTTTACAGCTTGGGGGACTGTCACTCTTTGTTTTCTACCAACAAGTCCATCTGCAGTGTAAATGCAATCTCCTGAAATTCTGCAAGATTGGGGATCTCCTAGGTTTTCACAGAAAGGTTCAGAATTTAATACCAAAGAACAGTGAAACAATCAAAGAGAACTAAAGACCATGGGGACCTGAGCTGGAACTGTGTTCACATTCTGTTCACAGGGAAGGGCCAGAAAATAGGAGTTGTATTGGCCAGTTCAGGTCTGGTAAGTGAATGAGTTGCTGTACAAATTTATAGTAGCAGCTAATTGGAACAATTTTTCTTCTGTTTGGGCAAATTATCAGTACATTTCCTTTTGCTGCTAATGTACTGAGGTTTTTCCAGTTTACTGTACCTCTTACTGGTTACTTGCATTAAATAGCACTTAATGCAGAATTTGGTTAATGAGTGAGTGCATCCATATCCATAATCCTGCATTTTCTAATACAGTTTCTGTTGAGGCTTGGGGAGCATCTGTTCAGGCTCAAACCCCTGGCTGCAGCTGGCCTGTGTGAAGATAGAGCTGAATTAATTCTATGCTTTCCCCTGCTTTTTGGAGGACTCCAGGGATAGGGGGTAGGATGGTGTGAAGTGTTTGACCCTGCACTGACAAGCCTTACTGAGCTCCTCAGAAAGGGCAGGCAGGGAATCAGAATAACTGAAAAACTTGATTTTTGCTGAAAGTCTATTACTCACTTTACACATTAGCATTAGATAGCATGGGAAGAACAGTGAGAGGAAAGTAAAAAATAGCTTAGCTCTGTAGAACTGCAGAATGTTACTATAGATAGGCTGCAAGATTAAAGAGCTGTCTTGGCACATTACAATTCAAAGACCAGCAGCCTCAACTGCCTTCCTGTCCTGAGGAATTTTTCTTAAGAATTTTATACTTCAGATATCACATGATAATGTGGGTTAAATCACTGCATTTTGTCTTGATTTTCCTCAATACTTTCCTTTTATCCTTTTGTTCTATCATTATCCCTTTTCTATCTCTTGGCTTGGCTCTAAATTCTCCCATATGTGGTTATTGGAGTAATTTGAGAAGCAAAGCCCAGAACTGGTTGGTTGGGTCATGGGTACAGAAAAGCAAGCCCAGAGATCCCAAAACTCAGATGGTGAAGTCCCTGGGGTCGGTGGTGTCTAACACTGGGCTCACCATCCCTGCTCTGAAAGCCTCTAAGCTAATTGGACAAAATCTGCAAGTCGTGGGGGCTGTCCTGGAGCTCTGGGAGGCTTCAGCAAAGAAGAATGTAATGTCTGGTGTGATGGAAAAACAGTGGGCTCTGTATTTTGCATTTGGAAAAAAAACATAGCAAGATCAACTAATCAGTTAATTGTTTAGATGTAATAGGTAAAGTAAAACCAAACCAAACTAACCCCCATAATTTGACTTTATCTAGGAGCACTGTAATACTTACAAAAACCTCTTTCAACAAAGAGAAGGAAATAATTTGTTGTGTTCCTCTGAAGTAGAAGGGCAATCCTTCTAGTGGCTGGTGGTGAATCAGCAATTCCATTGTGGAGGGGAGTTTTTGTTTTATTTCCTGTTATGGAAATTATGTGGTAAAGCTGCTGGACTTGCTTGTGGTTACCTGTAGTATTTCAAAGGATTGTTGTAGTGCAACAAAACTGAAATCTTCAGGTTTACATTGCAGAGTGGGTGTGCTCAGGACTGAGCCTGCTGAGAAGGAAAGGGAGAGTGCACCTTGGTTAAGATGAACTGGACAAGGTTTGTGTTGCATGGCAGTGATAGTTTACTGTGTAAGTTTGGAAGTCTTTGTTGTTGTTCTCCTGCTTCATTATGAGGAGAGTATCCCAGTGTTAGACAGCTGGATGGTGTTAAAGAAGTAAAAAAAGCTCCCTGGAGGAGAAAAATTCATGTACTTAAGTACATAAGTGAGAATATTGTGCTAGAGTCACTATACAGAACAGTGAGAAAGTGGGGCAGTCTGTATGATGAACACAAATAGCATGACTGTCTAACAGCTCCTATTTTTGAAGGCATTAATAACATCCCGCTTCCTGTTTACTGTATATTTTAAGTAACTGCCTCCATGTGCACAAAATTTTAGTGCTTTCTGTGAATGTTGACAGGGAGGCTGCAAGTATTGGTTCAAATGTCTGTCCAGGGAGTGTTCTTGGGAGTCTTGCAAGTGTGGCCTGTGCTTAGCAAGGAGTAAAGCTGATTGCAGAACAAAAGATGAGTTCCTGAACACCTTTGTACCCTCCATGTCAGTGCCCTTGTGATGTACCTGTCTTTGGGCACACTGTTCAGTGCCACCAGCATGCCCACGAGGCCTGGCTGTTCTTGTGTCCACGAGTGAAACCCCACCCCTCAAACCAGCTTCCCTGGCGGGGCTGGCGTGGGGCTTCCCAGAGCTCCTCTTCAGCTGCTGCCTACAACAAAGAGGGTTACTGTATATATGGAAAGGTCTGGAGATTCTGGATTCTTTTATTTCAGAGAATCTGGGTGTGATCTAATAGACTCGCTCTTAAAAGGTTTCCAGTTAACTGTAGATTTTCTTGTTTGTTCCTTTTATCATAAAATCTCTGAATGGCTTGTTGGGATGTTAGAGATTCTTTCCCAACTCCCGTGCCAAGGGCAGGGACACCTTCCACTGTGCCAGGCTGGTCCAAGCCCCGTCCAGCCTGGCCTGGGACACTGCCAGGGATGGAGCAGCCATCATTTCTGTGGGCAATCTGTGCCAGGGCCTCACCACCCCCAGTGGGAAGTATTTCCTTCTAATCTCTGATCTAAATCTTCCCTTTTTTTCGTTTTAAATCATTGCCCCTTGTGCTGTCACTATGTGCCTGTGTAGGAAGTCCCTCTCCCTCTTTTCAATCCCCCTTAAGGCACTGGAACAGCCCCAGTCTGCCCCTGCAGCCTTCTCCAGGCTGAGCTGCCCCTGCTCTCTCAGCCTGGCTTTGTAGGGAGGGTTGTGCTGTCTTAACTTCTGGAAGCTGTATGGATTTTTAGTAAGATTTTGTACTAGGCTCTTGTTCTTACATGTCTGGGTTATTTATTTAGTTTGCAGGGTTGTTTGTTTTTTTTTTTTTATTTACTTTATCTACTACAAGGAATTTACTATTCTATTTTCAGAATATAGTATAGTCCCTTCCCTGGTTTTAATAGTGTTATGGAAAAGAAAACTCTGAAATGTTTTTTTTAAAATATAAGGAGCTGAACTTCTCTGGTTTATGAATTAGATAATTACAAGTATGACTTTTATCAGACCTTAGTGCTTGTTTTTATTTCTGTAGCCTTAAAAGCTTCAGTTAATCATTCTCAATAGACTGAAAAATACTTTCTGAGAAAGCTAATAAATTTGGAAGCATATCTTCTAAATCCTCTAACTGATCCTGCAAACAGATGTTTAGGATAAATATTGCTCATCTAAAAGCAGATATTGCTAATGAATATTAAGGATGGCATAAAATGCTGGAAACTCTGTTTTTCATCTTGAGAAAATCAGTGTTAATAAGTCAGATCAGTCATTTTTATTTAGGCAATACAAAAAAGCATATGTCTTCCTGCTTTGCCAGCTGTCATAAAATTTTGGAGGAAAAGGTTTCTTCCAAGCTTTCCAAAGGGAATATTTCTCAGAAGTATTTTGACCTTTATAGCTTACAAAACCAATTGACTTCCCTTTTCCATAAACTGTTTTCTGGCTGAGGTTCTTCTACAGCAAAGCTTTAGTTGTGAGGAAAAATACTGGCTCGAATGAAAATAACTGGGCTGCCTTCTAGTGGTTTTAGGTATCATAAATGACTCTTATTAAAGAAATCCCTTGAAGGGAATCATTGTTCCAAATTTTGTGTGTACCCTCCAATGTTTCTTAATGTTCAATAATTATATGTGCACTTGTATGATACTTTTATTTTAAGAACCACAAGGCAGATTGTACCAGTCACATAATTTTTGGGTTTTTTTTTTTGTGGACAGTGATAACAAAACCAAACCAAAAGTAACCACCAAATGAAAAACCAAACCAACAACAACAAAACCCCCAAAACCCAACCAACGTTGTCTCGGTGCCAGCTCAATTTAAAGCTGTTTTTTATCATCTTACTTCAGTATTTGCAATCACTGTCCTTATCTCTGTAATAAAAGTGGATTTGCTGTTCCTGTTCTCCATGTAGTAGCTACCTGAGAAAAACACACATAAATGGGAGTTGGTGTTTGGTATGCAATTTCAGTATTTCCCTTAATTCAGTTTGTTTCTAGATTTCTGTGAAAGATGGAGTAGGTCCCTTGCATGTTTTTATTTCTCACTGATACCTCTGATTTCTTCAGAGGTGCTGCTCTGAAAGCCGACAGAGAACTAAGGTGAAAAACTTTGCTTCCCAAAAATGTTCAGCCACCTGACAATAATAAATTAAATACACAAACCAGAGGTAGGATCAAGCTAACCAAAAAGTTAGTTTAAAATATGAGCTTGAAAGCACTGAAATCATTATTTACTAGAAATTCTTCAGAGACATTAAGAAGTATTTGATAGTTGCCAGGGAAACACAACCTTCCCAGTGACACTATGCATTGCACATAATAAGCAACTGAAGTAATTCTAACAATGACTGATCCTCTTCAGCAAACCTGGTCCAAAAATTGTAAATGCATTTGCATCCAGCTAGATTAATATCCACTGTCCATGCTGGACCATTAATATTTCTCATTTGATGGTGCAAATAGATTCAAAAGCAGAGCAGGGTATCAGGTTTGCCTGATTGCAGAGGTGTGTGCCTGGCTGGCCAGCCTGCATGAACCACAGGGCATGGTGGAGAGTGCAGAGGTTAACACAGACTCAGAGATTGTGCTTATGGTACATGTTGATGTAACACAGAAATAGTGGGTTCAGCCTAGAGGAGCAGCAGAAGTGTTTAGTGTCCATCAGCATGTAGAGCCCTCTGAGGCCTTATAGCAAATACTACACTTTATTAATTCTTCCTTAGATAAAATGGAAGTGTGAAGAAGAAGGAATTCCCTGTTCAGATGTAGCACAAGTGTAGTGCTCAACCTGGGGACTAACCCCAAACTGTTCCAAATATAACAAATTCATACTTTACAAACAGCAGCACAAGGTAGCAGATGCAGTGGAAGTTGTGAGAGTTGTCCAAGCACAGCTACCACAGGGAGCAACCTGGATGCTTGAAGTGGTTTAGTATGGTCTAGAAGAGAAAATACCTCCAAGAGAACATTAGAATTTCCAACAACACATCTTCCTTCGAGCTGTAAATGGTTCAAGCAAACCTAAGCTGCAAATATATTTGTTAGCAAAATGAATGTTTGTACTGAGAGTGATAGCAGAAGCTTTTCTGAAGTTACAACACTTGAATCACCCTTAAGGAGGCTCACTTTGGGACAATGAGCAACTTGGAGCACAGGTTACAGCTGGGAAAATTTCTCTTTGCAAACTTGGATTTCCCAGTGAAACTGCTCTAACTCAAAGCAGTGAGGGGTAGAAAATCTCCCACTGCTACCATGTGAGAGTCACTGTTGGGTGAGGTGCTTGAGTGGGCTTCAGCCCTGACCCTGGGATTTCTGAGGTGAGTGGTAGAAGTCACCTTGCTACTGCTTCTAGGGAGGAGAGACACAGCTGAGCAAGTGCCATCAACCTCTGTGTAGCCACTGCTATAGAAGTCACTTCTCTGGAGACTGAATTACATCAATTCAAATAAATATCTAAGTTTAAAGTCTCCTGGGAAATATTAAAAAGACTGAATAATACTTATTTCTTGCCAAACAGGCATTTCTACAAATTTCTACCTTGCCTACAGAATTGATTTTTCTACATTAAGGAGATGGTTTTATAATTTAGCAGTACATAATTCTTGTTTCATTTTGATGTTGGCATTTGGATCATTTTTCAGTGGGTTGTACTAAGAAAGGAAAGCTAATGACTTCATTCAATAGTGGCTGAAATAATCCCCAGAAATGTCTTTTTACACTGTAAAATGATGCATGTTGTTGTCATTATGTTATATAAATGATGGTGGGGTTTTGCTGCACTTTCTAGGCTCATCTCTGTTTTATAGAATAAATCATAAGGAAAATTTAGTGAAGGCCTCGCTGTTCTGTGATCTGCATGAAATATGCCTGTATCCATTATCAGGGTAGAATTTGGGAATTGATCACAGCTCTTGCTCACTGCCATGTTCCTGGGATAGTTGGCAGCCAAAATGTCATTCCTAAGGTGGAGAAGGAAGTGACTGAGAAAGACTTGAATTAAATATGAGCCTCATCTATAAGGAGGAGGAGTCAGGCAGAGACTGGGATTGTATAAAGCCTATCCTGAGGCACACAGTCGAGCTGGAACTTCTTGGGGTTGGAACTAAATTATTTGGAAAGCCAGAACTTTGTCTGAAGTTATGAAATGCAACAGGGTTAACTTAACTCAAGCATCTGTGTGGCTTTTGATGTTGTTTTTATAAAGACACATAAGATAAAATATACCATAATTTGGGACTTTTAACTGGGGGCTGCAAGATGTTGCACGGTAACAATTCACTTTTATGGCCTGTAAGGAAGCCTGTGGCTCCTCTGGAGTCTGCTGCTCTTGCTCCCCAAGCAGTGAGGTTGT
This sequence comes from Lanius ludovicianus, assembly GCA_013397235.1. Classification (NCBI taxonomy): domain Eukaryota; kingdom Metazoa; phylum Chordata; class Aves; order Passeriformes; family Laniidae; genus Lanius; species Lanius ludovicianus. The sequence goes on from VYXG01007384.1 coordinate 1,123,712, forward strand.
TCAGGCAAGTGAAGCTCTGCTCTGTGGAGGAGTGGGAAGCAGGCAAACAGCAATTGGAAAGCCTGCAGCATATGAGCAATCTCCTCCTTCAGCAGTGTTCTTGAGCTTGAAGATAGCAAGCTGTGAGGAAAGGACAACAGCAATGGGCAGCTGTCAATTTTACAGTTTAGCCACAGTGATTTTTATCAAAGACAGAAAACAGTACATCAAGAGTAAACAGCAAACAAATAGCTTCACCATCTGCTGTGGTGGGAGCAGCCATATGGAGTGGGGTTCAAAGGGTGCTGTGTTTTGGTTGTTAACTCTTTTATTGCATCCCTGTTGTACTCCAGTAAGGAGCTGAGAGCTACTGATTGTCAGTGGCTGGCTCTAAGTGGGATGGAGCTGATTTCCCCACGTTATCAATAGCAGCAAAAGAAAAATGTCAATGTAGTACACGATATCCAGGGTCCAGCTTTTCTCATCCAGGGAAAATTGGGTGCAGCAAGGAGGTACAAAAAGGTTTTTTCTAAGGGTGGGTTGCAGGTGTTGCAGCTGTGCTTCCAAATGCTGTGTGTGAGCAAACCCAGACCAGGAGCAGAGGGAGCAAGCAAAGGAGTGACTTTCTAAATTAGCAGCTCTGAACATGTGGAATGCACAAAAGACAAGACGATAACTTGAGTGGGTTTTATACTTTTAACCCTTTATCTTGTGCTTTGCTCACTTTTCCAGTGCTGCTGCATTTCCCTAATGGAAGAGGGACCTCTCAGTGGGAGTTGTGTGGCTGCTCTGTAGCTGGTTGGGTTGGGAGCCCCAGCTCCCTCATGGGCTTTGTTTTCATCAAATCTGTCCCCAGGTCATGGCAAAGAATGGTATTCCAAATTCCACTCTCACCATTTCTTTCTAGCTGTCCCTCTAGTGTTTTGAAATAGCAGGTACTGGCTGTTTACTTGTGCTTGTAAAAAATCATGGTTTACTTTGTAAAATAGATTTAAATCTAATATTTGGTGTAAGAAAAGCTTAAAGGAGAAAGTTTAAGGGATTAATCCCTTTAGTGAGTTGGGGTTTTATTTTGTTTCTAAAACTGGAAAGGGTTGGACTTCACATTAGATCAGAAATTAAGATAAATGTTGATGAAATTTGATCTGTAAAAGCAAGTCTTGCCTGTAGGATTGCAAGCTGTGAGTTTTACTGTGACACATTTCAGGGTTATTGGGAATGAAGCTAATGAAGATAAGATTTCTAAATCCAAAAGATTTGGAGGCAGCATTAATCCAGTGATATCATGAGCATGCCAATACCTGGGTCTGGTGGGCACCACAGAGCACATCCTTGTGCTTCTGGGTCCCTTTTTCTCTGGATTGCAAATTTGCCACTGATAGGAGCTGAAACAGTCATGTTTGGATGTCAGAAAGGTGCATCCAACTGCAGATCTGATCTGCTCAGCTCACTTTTGGCATCCCCGTTGTCATGGGAGCCTTTTGTCTATGTAGGAGGGAGAGGAAGGCAGCGAATAAATGTTTGCAATACGTGGGATAGGATTTCTTTTCGATCAGAAAGGTAATTTTTGAGCAGGAGAACAACTGAATGCTGAGGACAATTCTTGGGCTGGGAGAAACCCAATTTTAATTCACTGGAATGCTTTAGCCATGGTAGTTTTTTTGTTGAATTTTAGAATTTTTAGGTCTTGTATTGGGTTCTGTTTTTTGAGGATTTCCTTTAGTCTTTGTTTTAAACACCGAGCCACAAGAGTAGTCTTTATTCTGTTCAAAACAGAACAGAACTGAGTTCCTGATACAGCTTTTATTTCGGGATTGTGGATTTCCTGGCAGGAAAAACCCAACTGGTTTGTCAATGAAATACAGACCTGTACTATACTATATAATCTATATACTATTAAAGTATCATAGCTTTGCATCTGATGGTCTTAGAACAGATGCTTTTGTCTTTGCCTCCTTTTCTCATGGAAAACCAACAAAATTAGTTTTAAAAGCTTGTATTGAAGTGTTATACTGAAATAGTTAATATGCAGAAAAACTCAGCTCAAACACCTTTGTAATGAACTTGAAATATCGAGGGAATTTTGGACAAAAGATAATCAAACTCTGTGTCAGGACTGTTTTGCTAACTAATGCTAATTAAAACTTTCCCCTTTGCCTACTTCCCTGTGTTCAAACCATAATTGATTGTATTAAAGTTTCTCAGAACTAAATACTTCAACCCTGGGGTTAACCATATTTCTGGATACTTAATCACATCCAAAGAAACAAGGGAAGCAAAACAAAACAGGATGCCAGTCTCTTTGTGAATAAAAAATACTGTTTGCAACAATTAATTATCTATGTAGGGATGCCTCTGAAATGATCAGTTAAAGGCTTCAGATAAATGGAACTAAATAAAGTAATAAAAAAATAATTATGTAGTAAAAAAAAGTTACCCAGGTACAAAAATAAGGTATGCAACAAGGTGTTTTCCTTACTGCAGTTACTAGAGCAAAAGACAAACTGGCTGCAAAAGTATCCTAATAATTAAGCATTTCAAAATGTGTTTCAGCATGATGGAACACGATATGATGTGCTAGGAACAATGTCCTCTGGAATGCATGGTGGAATAATTAGGTTGTTGGGTTTCTAATAGACAACAAATGTAGAAATTCTTTGGTTTAAATTAATATTATTGCACATTTTACTATTTTTCAGTCTTCTAATGTGAGAGGGTATCCATGCTTATTATTAATCCATTATGCTGATCTGTAGTGCTAAACCTCATATTTGGAAAACTGAGTTCATCTTTGTGAAGCTGGGATGGCAGTGAGTGCTTCTGGAAGCAGTTTTGTTACCTCTCAGTACAAGAACTTTGTGATGCACCTTCACTCACTGCAGTTAGAGATGGTTTTGGATACACCTTCCTACAGAAACTCAGCTAAGATAGCTCCTGTTGTCTTTGCCTTCCAGAGAACATCAGAAGTATCCAACAAATGAGTTTAAATATGAGGTAATTGTGAAAATAGTGATTACTGAAAAGCAGAGAACTGTGAAATGCTGCTGAATCCCTCCCTTCTGCAGTTATCTATGGCTACGTTTTTTCAGAGGTACATAATGGAATTGGGCCCCTCTTTTGTAGCATATGAAATATTTTTTATTTAGTTTTGGAGGAGAAATGGAATGGCACAAATTATAAGGGGAAAAAAAATGAGGGTCAGTACTATGTTGAAACTTCCTTTTATCTCACTGTTTATTTGATAATATCATGTGTGATGTGGGCTGTGCTGGAGCTAAAATTTTTCCACAAATGGTATCTTTTGTGGCTATAAGTGGAAACAATAAATGTTTATGCATTAGCAGTGATACTTATCTGAGTTTAGACAGCTGATGTTACAAGTCCCATAATTCAAACAATGTTGATGACTCATTTTGTTAATTGTTCACTCTGTGACAAAATATATTGGAATTACTTTCTTTGTTTAACAATGTGTTCCCTTGAGCAGTGTAAGCATTAAGAATTAAACATGTCTCTCTCACTGGAATGGTAAAATCCCTTGAATGGAAACCTAAATCAAATTTCTGCCCTGTTGAGGACTAAACATTGTCCTAAGCTTTAGAGCAGATGTTTGTGTAAACAGAGGAAAAATGAGAGATCAGATGAGAGATGCTGGAACTGGTCACAGGGAACGGCATCAAGACACAACCTCACAGTTCTGAGTGAGTTTGGAATAATTGTTCCAGCATCCAGCATGCAGGAACAGGCAGGGCTCTTTGGGATGTACTTGTTAAGATGCAGAAATCATCCTGGGTAAATAACAAAAGCCAAGGCCTTTGGTTGGGCAGTTTCTATTTGATATTAACCAGCATGCAAAAGAAATCTGTTCATCTATTAATTTTTTTTCAAGTCCCACCTTGTTGCTAATATTTAGGTTGCTGTGGATGAGGGGCAATGAATAGAAATTGCATCAAGGCAAATTCCAGTAGTGTGCTAAAATAAGAATTGGCAGTGTGGGTCATCAATAATTGAACAGGTACCCAGGATGTGAATTCTGCATGTTTGGGGATAGTCAGAACCTGGCTGACATTTCCATATAAACCTGCTTCAAAATTGAAGCCAGATGAGTTTGGAGGCATGCTGTAGGAGGGGAAATGAGCCAGGTGACCCTCTGAGGTCCCCTTCCAAATGAAACAAATCTGTGATTTTTGTAGGGAGGGGCAAAAATTACCTGAATGGTACCTGGGTTAATTACTGCCTTTTCTGCTTTAGAGGCATACTTCCATTTATATCCTTAAAAACCTTAAAGAGCTAACACCGTTTTTAAAGAGTGTACCAGTACCTTGAATGGTAGCCTATTTGTTTCTTAATAAAGTTCTGCTGAACTCATTATTAAAGTAGATGCGATGAAAGGCAGGTTTAGCTATTTTCTTTCATCTGTAAAGCAACTTTGATTCATATTTATTGGTACACTACTCATGGAATCGTAGAAGGGTTTGGGTTGGAAGGGGAGCTTAAAGATCATCTCGTTCCACCTCCTGCCATGGGCAGGGACACCTTCCACTGTCCCACGCTGCCCTTCTCCTGCCACAGGCTGGGCCAGGCTTATGGGTTTGCCACGTTTGAGCTGGGTTTAGGTGGTGACAAAGCCAGGCTGGGGTTATGGTTTTGCTGTGCTTTGAGCCCGGTTTATGTGGTGACCAAGCTGTGGCTGAGGTTATGATTTTGCCCTGTTTTGAGCCAGGTTTAGGTGGTAAAGCCGGGACGAGGCTCGGATTTAGCCCCGCTTTGTGCCAGTTTAGGTGGTGATGAAGCCGGGCCGGGGCTCGGATTTAGCCCCGCTTTGGGCCAGGTTTAGGCGGCGGTGAAGCCGGACCGAGGCTCGGATTTAGCCCCGCTTTGGGCCAGGTTTAGGCGGCGGTGGAGCCGGGCCGAGGCTCGGATTTAACCCCGTTTTTCCTGCGCTCAGGCGGTGCCCGCGCCCCCCCATCAGGCTCGCTGCCCGTGCCTCGGGCGCCATCTGTCGGCGGAGCTCGGTGCCTGCGCCTCCCGCCTCTGCCGGGCCGCTCCCTCTCCATCCTCATCCTCTCCTCCGGCCCGATTCCCCCAGCTCCCGGGGACTTTCAATATCGCCGGGATGTTCGAACCAGCACGTTCCTCTTGCTGTGCTTCCTGTCCTGCTTAGGCTTAAGCAGCTCTTTAGGAACACCACCGCACGGCCGCGCGGTGATGGGTGACAGGGTGTGCGGGATAGGAAGGGCGGGTGTCCAGGACAGTGACTGCCTACAGCATTCTGGAGATTCACCCCATAGCAGGTGAAGAATCCTGCCCGCCTAGTAAATGGTTTGGAAAGGTGTGCTGCTGCTCTGACAATTCCGGAGGGACACAAACCACCGCAGCGTGCTGGAGCCTGGTCCCTGGCTAATGAGCCCTGCTCAGCTCCTCAGCGCTCAAAGGGAAGAGAACGTCCCTGGATCTGCCCAAACACAGCAGGCCCAGCGGCTACTCCATCCCTGGCCACTGCAGCTGCCCCCAAGAACCAGCCTGGGCCAGTCACCCTGTGCACAAGAGGAAATGTTGGAAGTCAGCTTGTAAGGGATAAAGGAAGGGTGCACAAGAGGAGATGGAGCTGGGCCATCTGACCCAGCTGGCCACAGGGCTGCTCCGCGCCGCGTGGCACGGCACCCCGCTCCGTGCATAAACTAGGGAAAAACCGCCTGGGGAACTGACTGGGCATCACTCAGTGGGTGCTGAACAATTGCAGTGTGCACCACTTCTTTTCTATATTCTAATTATTTTAGCATTATTCATTGCCCTTCTATTTCTGTCCTGTTATCTTTACCTTAAGGCACAAATTTTGCTTTTCCCTCCTTCCTCTCTCCCCCCTCTCGCTGGGGAGGGAGTGAGTGGCTGGGTGGGGTTCGGCTCCCTGCCCGGTGAAACCACAACAATGATAAAGTAACTTGCTTCTTTAGAGTAGGTAGATGCACAGTGTGATCCATCAAAATGGCACATTCTTAAAAATTCATTCTCTTTCATTTTCAAACTTCAGTGGGTGTAAGAGAAGGTGGGAGCTGTTATTCTGCACAGTATGAACCTCTTGGAAATGCAGACAAAGTGGAACAGTTGAGGGCTGCCTGGGTTGGCCACAAACCCCCATGCAGGTGGGAATGTAATCTTGCCTCTAGTATCTCCTGCTGATTTTTTTCTTTGTTTCTTTCTTGTTTCCCCCTCTCGGCTTCCAAAGTACACATTGGCTAAGGTGAAACAACTATTTCCTCACAGTCGGCCTGAATGGAGGGACCCACATAATTTCTTGGATTCAGCCTCTGCAAGTGACTTCTGATAAATGAAAAGACTCTGTAATGCTGTCACAGATCATGTCCCAGAGCTAAAAGGCAAGGTGCTCACCAAAAAAAGGAGTTTAAATTAAGGAAGGATGGTGCTTATACTGTTGTATGTATGACTGAATGCTTAGTCTGTCTTTGACTGGATTTCCTTGGTTTTGGTGTTTGTTTGTTTTCCTGTGAAGACTGGAATTTTGTCACAATTACAATTTTCTGTGCTGCTTTATGGCAAAAAAAGAAGAGCAGGGAGCAGAGCAACTTCTTTTCCTTGTGCCAGCTGTTAGAACAAAACTACTGAAATTTGTCAGCTTGGGAGTATTGTGACTCTTCATTGGGCATTCTGGTGATCTAAAGGTGCTTGCAGGGTTCTCCTGAAATGACCTTACCAACAGCTGCCAGGAAGGGCATTATTCCATTTTATTTTGCATTTCATTTGCTTTGAAGATAGTCTGTTGTAATATATGTGTTGTTTTAGTGCTCTAGCATGTGGAAGATTTGCAGGTCTTGAAAGCAGAATGTTTTTCACAAAGTAAATTAAAAACAAATGTGATTTTTTTTGGTATTTCTTTTAGTTGATGTGTATTACTACTGCCACAGTTGTCCTTCTAAAGCTGATGAAGTTAAAACTAACATATATTACTCAGATTGATCATCAGAGCACCTTGTAAGGCCATTTGCAATGGTTTGATCCTGAACTTTTCATTGTTTGTGATAGAATGACACAATCCTGGCAGCAGCTTTTCTCTGTGAATAAACACAGCCTTCTCCTGGCTGCTCTTGCAGCACCCAGCCCCATCCTTGCTCTGCAGGCACAAGGACACTTTAGTGAATTCCAAATAACTTCTCTAATAAAAGTAAAGCAAAAATCCCCCACGAGGGAAACTTGTTCTGTGACTCTCTGTTTAGGCAAGAACTAATAAGATGAAGTTGTGCAATTCATCAATATTTGATTTTTTTTTTGATTTATTCCACAAATTGAAAACTGTAAAAGAATTTTCAGGACTGGCTGTAAAGGCTTAAATGTTCTACCTCTGAAATGATTGAAATGCTGTTCAGTCTCCATTACTTTTGTTCATTTGAATCTGCCAAGACAGGTGCCAATTAGTGCTACAGATGGTGCAAGCAACCAGGCAGAGCCACCAAAGGGCTCCATGTGCAGCAGTGAAATATCCAGACTTCACAATGGCCTCCTGGCACCTGTGGGGATGGTGTGACTCTACAAGGAGTTTTAGAGAGGTGGGAAGCCCTGTGATTCTGCTACCTTCCTGAAAATTTCCTTTTGTGGTCCTTGGAGTTAATAGGCTCATAAGGATCTCTAGAAAAGGAAAAGTTTCAGAAAGTTTGCAGATGTCTCATTAGTACATTATTATAATGATTCCTGACAGAGCAAGAATAAAAGAGTTCTGCTTTCTTAATCTGATGTCTGGTCACTTAAAACAGTGTTTACTGCTCAGTGATGTGCCATTAGGTATGCAGGACTGTAATTTTACACTTTTTTTTCAACAAGTCTTCCAATGACTGTACATTTTGTTAGGCCTTTACTGCAAAGCTTTAAAATATAATATCTTTTCCTTATTGAGTACTTGGTGTTATTTTTTTCTCTTTTAATGATTTTAATGAGACGCCATCCCAGGTAGCTGCCATAGTCTCCTACGCCTCTGTTGGGATGGAGAGCCAGGCCAGCTTTCCAGGCTGAGCAAGAGGGCTGGTTTTTGTTTGGCCAGTTCAGCCCTTGTGGCTGAGTGTGATCTGATCCTTCTGTGCATCCATTCAGGTGCTGTTTGAAGTTGGCTCTGTCCCAGCCTTGTTGGAGCAACAGAGCTCTGTGTTTGCTGGTGGTGCAGCTGCTCAAAACCCTCTCCAAGACCATCTCTCTCATTTGCTGGGGCTTCTCTGTTGCTCAGGCACAGCACCCAGTGAGATGTGGTGGGTTTATGTCAGTGTTTGAGGTGCCTCACGACATCATGGAGAAAACCTGAAGTCACCCAGGGTTGTTTTCCTGTCCCTGAAGCACTTCAAAAGCTGTACCTTTTGGGTTAAGCTGGAATGGTTCTGTTTCTTCCTGTTTAATTATCACTACTCCTGTTCCTTGTAAGCCCTGAAGTGGATTTGTGTTTCAGTGATAGAATGAGGGCAGCAGTAGAAAACTACAGAGACTTGTTTTTTTTCTCTATGGACTTAAAATAAACGACCACATGTTTGATAAGGGAGCTGCTTCTGTCTAGAATTTAAAATCACCTGACAAGAACCTGTAGAGCTCAATTATCTTTAAACTGTTACATGGAAATCAGAACATGGGGAGAGTCTGTGCGAGAGGCATTAAATGGAACACTCACCAGCAGAGTACCTACAAATTTGAGAGCTAATAGATTGTTATCTGCCACAATTTAAAATCCTGAGACCAAATAAAATTCTAAATGTGGACTCTTATTCCTGTGTGCAGCATGAGCAGTCTTTGCTAAAACGTTCTGTGCATAATTTAATGTTCATCCTTTTAACTTTGACGGCATATTGCCAAAGAATTACTCATACAGTTAAAGAAAAAACTAAAAATCAGTGAATGCAGCCCATAAATAAGCTTCACAGTCTCACTTCCCTTTCCAGATTTTTAAACAAATGATAAAGGATATACTCTTCAAAAATGCATTTTGCAAAGAGAATCTTTTCAAATAATTTCTCATACATAGAGCTCTGGTTTTTAATGACTGTTGCAGTATGCTTGGGAAATTGCTTTCACTCTATTTTCAGAGCATTTTTACCTAAGTGCTCTTACTGTGAAGTCCATTGGTGCCTTTGGTCCTGATTAGTGGCACTTAGTGGTTCAGGTGGAAATAATGCCCTGGGGTTGGAAAGCAAGTTTAGTAAAGTGAGAACTGTCACAAATGGTGTTTGTTATAATTAATGTGATTTGGGAATATCTGTGACAAGCGAGGTATCAAAATTGCATCATTCCTTGCAAGCTGTTGAAGCTCAAGGAAACTCTGCTTTTCTTATGATAAAGGACTCCTCTCTGGACAGTTGTGCTTGGACTGAAAGTTGATTTGTGCACTTGTTTTTGTGAGTAAACAGAGATGAGGTCTTCACAGCATTATAATTCCTTTTTTTTTTTTGCTATTCCTCTAAAAAGACTTTTCCATCACTGATTATGTTAAGTTTGGGGCTAAATTTTCTGCTGCTGTTCCTAAAGTTGCTTTAAACATATCCAAAAGTGAATTTCAATGAAGAATCCCCAAAATGTCAGCCTTTCCTTTTAGGGGCTAAGAAGTCACCTGATGAAAATTTCAGTGTTTGTAGGTGCTGTAGGAGTGGATTATCCTTAGCATTGGAAAGTGTTTCCCAAAGTGAGAAGAGAAATCATGCTTGGAATCAGTCTGATATCTCAAAATTCAAATAAAGATCAGAAAAGAACTGATACTACAAGTACTCTGTGAAAATAATGTGCAAATAATAAATATTATTGACTTCACTGAATTTAATTTAGGTGTAGGGGATATCTTAAGCACATGAATAAAAATACTTATTTTATGGAGAGAAAAGCAGCAAAATAGAGGGAATGGTTTCTCTCCATTAAGAACACTGAAAGAATTTAAGATTGCTGCAAAGAGACAGTAATTCAAAAACACAAAGCTTAAATAATTTCCAAAGCCTACACATTTCTCGAGTTTTGTTGTAATTCTTCCACAACCACAAAATAGGAGCCTACAGAGGCAAGATATTAAACTACCTTGAAAAATACTAAGCAATGCTCCATATAGTGGGAATTGAGATAAAACTGCAGTACAGAAATTTTGTATTGGCTGAGATTGGATGTTGCTTTCAAAAGCTGCATAAAATGGAAGCCATTAGCTTCTATTTGCATTTAAGCAGTGGAGTTGTAAAACCAGAATGATATAAAATTGTAAACTATAATCAGGCAGGTACTGCTACATGTTAGAGGAAGATGGTTCAGTTTGAATACAATGTTGGAGGAAATGTTTTATAAAAAGTATTCATGGCAAGAGTAATAAAGTTTTGGACTGTTGAGATGTAAAGGCATTCTTGCCAGAGTACAGAGACTGGCCCTGGAAGCAGACTTTTTTTTCCTTGAAATTTACCTTCAGGAGCTCTAAAACCTGTTCATTCCACTAACATATTGCCACTTCTTCCTTCTTCATAGAAACTCAGAGTTTCTATCATTTGTTTGTAGGTATTTCTCAGTGCTTGCTATTATTTACTTGAGAAATCAAAATTACCCATAAATGGTCATTAATACACACTCAGATGACAAGCCTCTCTTTCTTTCCTTACTCTGTAGAAGTTTTCTTCTGAGAAAATGAAACTTCAAGCATTTTCTTCTTCTCACATAATGGGGCTTTTAAGTTATCGTGCAAATGCCAGGAGCTGCTGGAGGGCTGCTCTGGGGGATAGCAGAGCATCACTCCCAGTGCCAGCAGAGCTTCCAGCACTGGGAAGGAGCGAGGCAGGAGGGGTGGGTGGCACTTGGAGGAGGAAATGTTTCTGAAGTAGGGTATGCTTCCTCTAGTTCTGTCTAATCCTGTCCAGTGGGGTTTAGGACAGGGACAGTCGGGGTTTAGACAATGTATGGGAATGCTGTGGGTGTGCCTTTGTCACCACCAAATCAAAAATAAGTAAATATCCATGATACATTTAAAAGAAAAAAATATGTACAATCAAGGGCACAGTACTTCAGGTTTATCAACCAAATGAGAGAGCTGGGGCTGTTCAGCCTGGAGAGGAGAAGGCTCTGGGGAGACCTTGTAGAGACGGCAAAGGACTCTGGCCAAGGGCCTGGAGGGACAGTGAAAGGAATGGCCTTAAGCTGTAGGGGGTAGGTTTAGATTAGAGACTTGGCCCAGCTCTTCCCTGTGAGGGTGGGCAGGCCCTGGCACAGGCTGCCCAGAGGAGCTGTGGCTGCCACATCCCTGGAAGTGTCCGAGGCTGGGCTCGATGGAGCTTTGAACAAGTGGGGATAGTGGAAGTTGTCCCTGCACGTGGCAGGGGCAGAGAAGTGGCTGGGTTTTAAGGCCCTCTCCAACCCCACCCATCCATGGTTCCATATTCAGAGCTGCAGTGCAGTGACATTTTGCCTCTGCTTTCCTGCAGGCACGTCACCAAGAGGAGGCAGAGGGGACAGGAGCCAGCCACAAGGAGAGAGAAAATCAGAGTGTCACATAGGAATAGTGGGAAAATGGGGATACAGGGGTTCAAGCTGTATAAATGGTAATCATATTTGTAGATTACTGCCCTCACAAGTCCAGTTATGGTCTAGTTTCCCACGAAGTTTTGATGCCAAGCATATGGGATTAAATCCTTCTTTAAAAGTATCTTCACCACATTGAAATGTTCACTTGTGACTAGAGTCAACTGGAAAATCTTTTTGCCAATGATTAAAGTAGTATTACCCAAGATAATTAATGAGGTTGAGGTAAAAGAGGTATCTGATTCCTAATAAAAAAAGTGTTATAATCCCTTGTATTTTATGTTCATATTTTATAAGTGCATTCTGATTATGCAGTCTATAATTCAAACACCACACTGTTTTTAAGCCGTAAAATCCTATGCAAAGCCAGTAAGTACAAAAATATGAATCTTAAAATTATATTCTGATATTTGTGTTACAAACTTGAGAATTGATAGATCTGTTAAACTGAAATATCAACCTTTCAACAGCAAGCACTAGTAATAAACTGAACTATTTCAGTAACTGTAAACATAATAAAAATCCTCATGATGAATCTCAGAAAAGTTCATTTGATGAAACTCATAACAAATACTCTGAATCCAAAGGAATGAATAATTCTGCATTACTGATAAAACCCAGCTAACTTTTTTTTTTTTTTCCTTCAAGTGGCAAGAAGATGTCATGTTTTGCTAAGGAAGTAACAGTAAAAAATAATCACAAGCATTTTCATTACTTTTAACTCTACTAACATCCATTGTCGATGTACTGATGGGGTCCAGCCAGATGGCTGAATCCTGAAATCCTGAGCTTTGTGCCTGCTGAAACAGCCTTGCTTTTTCCTTTTTTTTTTTTTTTTCAGGAACTGTGCCACAGTTCTCAACAAGTAAATTCAGTTCTGGAGACATTCCAGGAGCCAATCCAACTTTGACTGTGACCATTAGCAGCTATTGTGGTGAAGCAGGCACAGCTCTGTGCAGTGAAACACTGCAGTTGATGTCCCTGCATTTGGGGTGGGAAGGCACAGTTACTTAAACTAGTTCTGGATCCTGTACGTTCAAGAACCTTACTGCAATGAGGGTACATCAGATGGGTTAGCTGAGCACACCCTCTGTCTTAATTTAATCCAAAAGGAATCCAGATTATAAATACTTCCAATGATTTAAATGTGTCCTGGTGGGAATGACCAGGAGGTACAGTTCTCCCTCCTGTGAGCTAAATGCACTAATACAGTGAATAGCCTGGCATCTTTGGTGTGAGACACCTTTTCCCCACTCATTTATCATGAATGATAAATGCAGTTGATGCATTGCAGCAATTTGAGTGTGCCCAGAGCGTGGGTAACGCTCTGCACCTCAGCCATGGGGGCTGTTCTAACGCAGGGCCTGCTGCCACAACAGCTCAGGTGGGAGCATCACCTGCTCGAGGAAGGGTTGTTTTGATAAAATGCTGTGGGCACCCTGTGTTCCTGAAGTGGTCTTGCTCAGCCAAGCACTGTTTAAGTGAGCCCTGCAGTGCAGTCCTGGGCACACGATCACGTTTCAGAAATCACCCAGAGGATCAATTCCATGGGCTCACCAGCTCCTCTGTCAGTGTTGGGCTTGGTATGTGGCTACTTGCTTTTCTGTCAGAACTTTCTTAATGGGTCATGTGGAGATCTCTGAAAGTGAGCTGGTCAGAGATGCAGCTTAACGCTATTTTAATAGCAAAGATTTAAGTCTTTTGGGTGAGAACATATTCTCCTTTGGTTCATGTTTTTGTTACATATCTAGATAGTTTCTTTGGATTTAAAGGAACAAAACACGTGAATAAATTCCTCTTCTCTTATGCTTGTATTTGCTTTCCTGGTTCTACTCAGTGTGGAAAGTCTGAGGAATTTGGTCTTGACCTGTCTTGGAAACTGAGAGTTAAGGTGCTGCTCTGTATTCTGTAATAGAGTAACATCTGTCCACTGATGACAGCTCCATCAAACATTTTTGTATCTGTTTGCTTCAGTTAGGCAAGTTAAAATTATCAGCAATGGAATGTTCTTGTTTGTATTCTTTTTGGTCCTCTGTAGCAAATATTAAATGTGCCTCTTCCTTCCTGGGAAGCTTGTTGTTGTTCTGTTAATGAGATTTCACACATTAAAGCATACGGATAAGAGCATGGTGGAGCTGAGATTACACACTTAAAGTTGTTCCTGTTGCTAGGAAGTGATGAATCTGCTATCTAACGTGTTGATTTTCCTTCTGAATCTATCCAATGTATCCCATTAAAATTTTCCTTCATTTAAGTGATAAAATCAAATTCTCACTTCACAGAGCCAAAAGCTGGAGCCCATTAATGCTCTGAGTGAGTTTAAACCCATACTTTTATAATTGAATTAACTTAAAAAGGTAAATACACTCATTTTTCTGTAGTTCACAAGAGGTGTTTTGCCCCTACTATAGTATGTTATCTGCAACATAATTTAGAAGAGCTGATTTCTTTGCTGCTTTTCTTTAAATGACAGATGATTTTGTGCGAGCTCTCAATTTTCCTTCCCAATTCCCCAACTTGAGGATTGTCATACCAAGCCTTATTGCCTTCACAATGAAATTTTTCCTTGGGAGGTACTATTTTGAGCACAGATTTTCTGTAACAGTGGGAATTATTATCTGTGACTAATAACAATCTCTGTGGAGCTTGTTATACAACGAAGACTGATCATGTGCTTGAATATATTCATGTGATTGCTTGCAGCTACGAGTAGCTTAAATTTCTGTAAGTTGCTGCTTTATGAAAAATGATTTTTTTTCCCTACTGAAATAAGGTAAATTATTAAACTACTGCTATTTTAGCTCAAGTTCAATAACACGTATGTGAACTTTTGTGCAACGATCTGGAAAACTGTATGAATTAACAGTGCTTAATCTGGTCCTAGAACTGTTCTAACAGAATTTTAATTGCAATTTAAATGGATCCTTCTATAGTAACCTATGTTTCTAAATTAACATTTCTTCAGAAGTGCCCCACAGTTGTGCAAATTATAAGATACTAGTAGGGAAGATTTTACCTGGAACTCACTTTTATCCTTATTTATTTATTTTTAAACATCTCTTGTTTGATATAAATGCTCTGAGAATTAATTATCCTTCTGGGCACAGTGTGGAGGTCTCTAGAACATCCAGTTCTTTGCAGGAAGATCAGAGTCAGGTTCTCTCTTCTAATGTGGCTGAATTTCATATTCTAATCCCCATTTGAGTATTTCTATTGGAAAAAACTCGAGGGCAAGGCAATCTGTAGTAATGGAGAGTACAGGACTGGTGGTTGTGTAAACATGACATTTATTACCTTGTTTTATGTTGATTTTTGTAGGTGACAAGGTGATCTTTAAGGGCCAAACCATTCTGTGATTCTGCCAGGTAGGTTTGTACAGTAGGTAGGCACTTCCACTTGTGATTTGCTTCTTTAAGGCAACACTGTGGATGTAAAATAAAAGTGACCAAAAGGAGCTTGGTACTCGATAAAAGCCTCAGCTGAGATTGCAAACCAAGGGTCAGCAGTGGAAGGAACCAAGGAATTTCTGCACTGGGCAAGTCCAAAACTGAGGATGCTGGAGGCATCCCCAGTACTGGGGCCATGCTGGTTTTCTGTAGAAATTGCACATGGGATGGATTTGATTTATTTTGGAGGGCCTGGAATGAAGAAGTGCTTGGTTATTTGTTCAGTAACATTTACTTATGACCTTGTTGGCTACAAGTCAGGGCAGGAAAATTGCCTGGGCACTGTCACCTCATTGTGTCCCTGATGCTGTCCTGGCAGACAGGGCACTGGGGAGGGGGGTGCGGGATGGGGACTGCAAGCAAAGCAGGGAAAATCATTAGAAAATAAAATGTTTTTTCAAAAACTGTGAGGATTTGATTGCCATTTGTGAATGTTTGAGTTCTGTCACTTCGGAATATAAACACAGCATGCTTATTGGGAATTAAAGTGTGTTTCTACTGTGGAGCATGAAGCAAGGTCAAAAAGCAGAGTGTTTGAATTGTGCAAATTAGACAATAATTTTGAGCAATACTTCATGACATAGAGCTATCAAAAAATGGGAATTGAAGAAAAGAGACCAGGGAAAAGGTTGCAACTGTATATTCTTAACTGTATGAAGCTGTCAAACAGTAGAATTACTTAATTTTCATGAAACACTGTCCTGTGGTTCTGTTATATTTCTGTAGAGTCTAAGGTGAAGCAAGCTCTTCAAGCCTTGACATTTTATTCCAAAGTAGGATGAGGAGGATGATGATAATGATGAATTCTGCCTTGTGGTTTTCCACACTACAGAACCTTTGAGCCAGTCATAGGATATGTATGGATCCAGCAGTGCTGTGCCAAGACTTGTTTATGAGGCATCTGCTGTGAGTCACACTTGCTCAAGTAAAGATGAAATCTGACATCATCTTGTGCTCCTCAAAGTGACTTTAAAGATGTTGTTATAGGCTTCTTTTCACAGGGTCATCCACTAAAATAACTGTGTCTGGAGGGCTGAGATGATTTTGATGGTTTTTTTTTTTTTTAATACTCCTTCAGTTTCCTTGTTTGAAAAGTCACTTGGGAATGACTGATACATAATCTTGTCATGCTTTTGTCAAGCAAAGATAAGTTTTAGTTGCATTAATGCCAAACTGAGGGCTTTAGCCTGCTTGTCCTGGCACAACTGGTTGAAATATAGAAAATTTTTGTACTTTCACAAGAAAACAAAGTCTCCGTAGACCTGCAGTACTAACAGGAGACAAAGGCAGTAAAAGTTTATTTTGCCTTTGTGGGGCAGTAGATAAGGGGGAAGGCCCAGGAGAATCTGTCCCTTATTCCAATGCCCTTTTTTTGCATAGATGCCTTGCAGAACTGTACTGGTTATGAATTTAAGAGGGAGACTGCTCTGGCACTCTTATGACTTGAGTTTCATTTATTATGTGCTACTTTGATAAATTACTCATTGATGCTCTGAGGGTATTTTCTCTGATCTGTGTCTGTTCTTTTGTATTGTTCTAATTATTTATTTTACCTTCCTTTTGTCTTTAAATCCCCCAAATGATAACACACATTTAAAGATTAATTTTTTATCCCGCTGTCTGATAAATAATCATATTGTCAAGTCCTGCTGGTGTTAGTGTTTTTCAGCTGGTGGGAGTACTTTGGATAGCTCATTAAACTTAATATATAGGAAAACTTATTACAGATAAGGAGAACAATTACCAGAAACTACATAATGAAATGTTTGTCAAAGTTGAGTAGCTTAAATAAATAAATTGATGAAATCAAACAGAAGAATCAATGACAGTTACTGAGCTGGATTTTAAGCAGCAGAATACAACTTCATTTAGCATCAGCCTCTCTCCCACATCCCACATAAATCATGGAACTCATTCTAATATATTGGGCTTGTGTCTAGGAAACCTCACAGAATTTTCAGAAAACCAGTGAGTTTATCAAGTCAATGCTTGTGAGAGCTCAAAGGCCAACAACAGCATCCTGGATTTGTTCCACACTTGTGGGATAAACTCTCCTTACCAAGCAGTGATTGCACTGGGTTCATGTGGTTTTGTGTGGGTTTTCTTTATTCCCTTCCTAATTCAGCCTTGAAACAGAAGTCAACTTTTGTATTTGATAAATGAGTCCTACTGCTCTGAAACTCTCAGCTCAATCAATGTGCTTGTGTTTGATTCTCTCCACAGTTATACCTTGTGTTGTTTTCCTTGTGTTTGGAGAAGTAAACTGCAATTTTGAAAGGGAGGAATTCCCTTCCCACTTCCCCTGCCTCCAGCCCTGCAAATGTCTTAACTGGGGGGTCAGATGAGGCCCTGTCCCCTCATCTCCTACCTACCACTTCTGGATTTTTAGTTGGTTGTTTTGTGGTTTGGTTTTTTTTGTTGGGTTTTTTTTTTTTTTTATTTTACTCAGTAAAAAATTTTACTGATAATAAGATCTTAAGTTGAAATAAAACATCACTTTGGCACTGTAGGTATTCCAGTGTGTTCAGGAGTTTCAGTTTTAAGGCTACATGCACCAGATGGTTGGGTAGTTCTGAGGTGTGTCATGTCCTCCTTGTGTCTAATGACAGAGTCTGGCCTTTTTTATGCTTGCATGCCTGAGAACGAAAAGACAACAGATTGTTGTGTACAAATCTACTTTAACAAAGTTCCAAGTTCCCAGTATGCAGCTGGGGAGTCTGGTGTGATATCTTTGACTGGTGTGTGGAGGGATGAGAACTAAAAAAGCAGAGAACACTGGAAATGCATTTCTGCATCCTGTTCCCAGCACCACCCACCCCCCCAAAGGAAAAAATATAACACTGTTTCCATGCAAAAATCAACATGATAGAGGACTGCTGGATAGCCAATACCATTTTTTAAAATCCAATTGGTTGCAGCTGTACTGAGAGGGAACAAATGTTTTGCTGCCAAATAATAGATTATATTTGGAAGCATAAGACTAATGAAAAAATACAATTCAGAAACAGAGTGATTGCAAAGCTTCAGGCATAAGAAAGGAAACTGTTAGCTTGCTTTGTAAAGCAAATCTCAGAAATTTTGGGGGATTTTTTAGATGCAGTGTAAAGTTATATATATGTTGTTTCCTGAGGATCCAGTTTCTCAGCATGGCAGTGATGCCAAGCTTCCTGCTGGCTGTAATTTATCTACCTACCAGCAGCCATCTGCTTGGGAAATCATTAACTCAGATTGGGGTGGAGGAGGGCAGCAAGGTGGGAACAGTGACTAGGAGAGGGAATTGTGCTGTGGAGGGACAGCAGGCACGGTGTTCCTGCTTCTCTGGGGGTGTTCCACACTGCCCTGGCTGAGGCCACCTCTGTCCCCTGCAGGGTCACTGTGTTTGGCACGTGGGACACTCCTGGCTGAAGGCCTAGCAGAGGATCTGCTGCCCTTACAGCTGTGGAGACTTTATCACAGGTGACCAAATCATTGAGATAGGTAGAACCTGCAGTTTCATTATTTGAAATGATTGGATATAAGAATCAAACAAGAAAAATTGTTGTTGTCTCAAGCTCCTTATAATCAGACGTGGAAGTTTAGGTGTGTGCCATTAAATCTTGTTAAAGCCAACAAACTGGTTATTTACTTTTCAGTCATCTTCTCATTGTCGTGATGGAACCATCGATTTGTATCTTTTAGAGATCTCTAACTGCAGACTGGAGCTCCTCTGGCACAGGAGGATGGGAGCACTTCTTCAGTGCTTCTGTGAGAATCAGGTGAACTGAATCAATAATGCCATCTGACATAAAGGAGAGAAGAAATATCTTTACAACATCAAGCAATGCAATCTGAGCCACGTTCGGGGTATTGAGCGACTCATCAAACCTCTGTGCAACAAGCAGGAATTGATTTTACAATTCCTGCCCAGCTGATGGGAGCGTGTGTGCAGCACTGAGGAGCATTCATGCAAACTTTTATCTGCTAAGCTGGTGGTAAGGTTTTACTAAAACATGCTGCAGTTCACAATTATTTTTTTTTACAGCTTGCTGGTGATGAATGATTCAGGAATTTAAACCCTCACCTTTAGAAATCACCATCTGTTACTGATGTCTCCTGTAGCAGCTTAACTCAATGTAATTCAGATTGCAGTTACCTCTGCCCCAAGAACTGTGTATTACTACACCAGTAGTATCCATAAAGAGCCTTACATGTTATTTTCTGTTGGGAATGTGTGCATCAGGCATTGTTAGAGTGAGGAATTAAGAGATCTGGAGTGTGTGGGAGTTGGAGGTCAGAGATGCAGCTTTCTGTTGCTTCCAAACGAAGATGGGATCAGCCCCTTGCCAGATCAGCATCTGTGGTCAAGCTGAAGCCTATTTGGCAGCCTGGTTTTAGTTGGGTTAATGAAGAAAACACACACTTTGCTTCATCATAATGAACCATCTTTTATACCAGATGTTGTTGGGTATCATGAAACATTTGTTTATATAAATAAGAAGATATATATTCATGGGAAAATGTGCTGCTTTCACACTTTTAAAAGCTAATGTGTACCTGGATTCTAAGGCTTGTATTGCTCCTAATATGTATGGAATTACTGTAAGTTGTACAAAATAACTGTAAATTGTATAAAATAGATACATTTGAAAGAGCAGAATGATAAAGAGAATTCCAAGACTTTTTTCTTTTTTTTTTTTTTTTTGGGGGGTGTTTTTTTTTTTTTTTTGGGGGGTGTTTTTTTTTTTTTTTTGGTGGATGTTTTTTGTTTGTTTGTTTTTTGGGGGACTTTGTTTTTCACTTGGACACCTTTGAGTATGGACATCGTGCTAGATTTTTGACTTTGGACACACTATTTCCTAAACAAAAATTCAGATGCTGAAAGCCTGCCTGTTGCAAATACTTGATTTGTCACCTATTAACAGTATATTTTGGAATCAATTAAATTCTACTTAGTGAGTGTTCACACTAATTGGAATTAGTTTAATGATGTTTTAATTTTTTCAAAGCTATCCTTGGCCCTGCTATTACAGACCCTTCAGGCACAAATAGCCCTAAACATGCAGGTGTTTAGCAGAAAGAATAAAACTCCCATAAAAGCGCAGGTGTGCATGGCAGGTTTGTCAAGTGAGTTTCTGTAGAATATAACAAACTCTGTTTTTCTGTGGGTGAGGAGGCAATCACTGGTGCTGTGGCTCTCTGGCTGCCTCTCCTCCATGCTCTCTCTGCAGCTCCAGGGCTGTGCCATTTTCTCAGGGATGCTCTGACTCGCTCCCCTTTCATTTTCCCTCACTGATGGCATCGTTTCATCTCCCGCTCTGTGAGTGACTCCGTGGCTGGGCTGGGCTGAGTGCAGGATGTGTGGTGCCACTCTGTCCCTGCCCTGCAGAGCAGTGGGTGAGCTGGGGAGCCCGGGGCAGCTGCTGTGGGTGCACACCCAGGCAGGGGCAGGACCCTGCTGTGGTCCCCACACTGCCTGCTGTCCCGTGTGCCAGGGAGCACAGGCCGTGCAGCTGCCCCACGGGCTGGCGTTGGCACTCTGGCACACCAACAGTTGGTGAAGTGCTGCCAGCCCTGTCTTACTGTGCTGCATCTCTTTGCCCAGAGCTTTCAGATTCCTTTCCAGGGCTGGCAGGTTTGGTGGAGCTGTAACCTGTGCATCCCCTGTGCTCAACTTCTTAACACTGTGAGACAGGGAAGTGTTGGAGGTGTTGCCCAAGCCAAAGATATTCTAAAACCTCCTCTGAAAGGTTTGAGGTGTTGCCCAAGCCAAAGATATTCTAAATCCTCCTCTGAAAGGTTTGAGGTGTTGCCCAAGCCAAAGATATTCTAAAACCTCCTCTGAAAGGTTTGTTCTTTTCATTTCTATGCTGATGTTATGATAGACAGAGAGGGAAAAGATGTGTTGTGAAAGACCCTCCCACCACCATCACCACCCAGGCTATATTTTATCTTTCCTCGGGATTTGCTGTAGGCAGCTGATTTAGAACTGGTTTCTTGGGTGATAAAACACCTCCATGTGTGCTTGGTAAGGGGGGACATCCATTGTGTCCTCGTGACTGGGTCTGACCTCACCTGTACTGCACAGTAAAAGGGTTAATAGATGGAATGGGATCTCGAAATAAAACATGCACACAGGGGTCACTTGGGCTGAAATTTGGTCTCCTTTTTTTGCTGATGTACCTGCAGGTGTTACTGGCCAAAATCTGCTCGTCAGCTCTGCAGCACTTGGCTGTATTGTGCTGCCTTTTCTACCACTACCCTGGCATGCAAGTCCTGAGGCTAACATCCCTTGGAGCTGCATGAGAAATGTTGAAAATATTCATACACAAAACATCATTGGCATCACAAGTTATTTTTTTTATCCTTCCCCTTCTGTAAGGACCTTAAAAAGTCAATTTTCCTGCCCACACAGAGTGTTATTTTTCTGAGCTTGCTTTCTGCTGAAAGGGACATTTCTTTGGGAATTTCACTTCCATTTGTGTGTCTGCTCTGTGCAGTGACTTTATTGACCACATAAAGAATGATGATTTTTTTTTTTTCCAGTAATTTCTTCAAGAGGCTCTTCTGAAGTGTGGTTTGATTTGGAGGGTGAAAAGGGGTCACGATAACAAAAAACTACCAGGTAAATAAGCATATGTTCTCGCTTGCACTAACATTTCTCTAGAATTTCTCCTGATTTAATAAAGAACTGGAGTATGATTTTTGTATCTCCTGAACTTAATAGATAACTTTAAGCTTTTACTGCTCTATAGCAGATCAACAAAAGAAGATCTTATAGCTTCAATTGAGAGTCTGTTTCCTTGGTAGAGTGTCAGGAAATGGGGCACTCTTAATGTTTCGGGGTGAGCTGGAAATTCACCTTAGAGTTCAATGACTTGAACCCACAGATGAGATGTGGGCATTGTTTCACTGTTACTTCATGTTCTCCTTTCTCTCAAGCTCTCCAATTAAGCTTGTGCAAAAACATTCCCTGGTACAGAAAAACCCCCAAACTATTCAGGCATTTGAGAGGGTTATGGCAACTGGAAACACCACCTTCTTTTAAAACAACAAGTTTTTCCCCATCCCACGTCCCCCAGAACTGCTGCTCAGAGGTCTTACTCCAAATATATGATGGAAACAAATTGCCAAGGCACAGAACACGCCATAAACCAGACTTTTTTTTCCTGGGGGCTCTGAGAGAGGAGAGTTGAGCCTCCTGAGAACAAATGCCTGTCTCGATTAACCAGGGGCCAGAGTCAGTGCTGAGGACCTGGTGTTAGCAGAGAGCTCTGCTCCCAAATTGTTCTCCTCATACAAATGACAATGGCAATGAGAACACACCCCTGATATGAAGAAATGTGTATTTTAAGTAACTGTTTTAAGAACTTCTCTTTTGTCAGTATTTAAATTTTTTGGTCTTGCAAGTCTGTACCACTGGCTTCTGGAGATGGCTGCAGATAGTGAACAGCAGCTAAATCTGTTCTCCTGCATTTTCCAGGCAGACAGGAATGGCTGCCAGGCCAGCCCTGAGCCAGGCAGAAGCTGTGGCAATATGGGCAATATGGAACAGAATTTGATTTAATGTTAGCATGCCTTTCAGGAGGTTTATTGACTTGATTTCACTATTGTGCTAACTAAATCCATGCAGCTTCCAGTTGATCTGGAGTGATGACTGCTTTTGTCTGCAAAATGCTTTCCAGACAGATTCTTAAAGCTGCCAATAAACAGAACCACAGGTGAAAATTGTGGCTGCTGAAGGAAAAGAGTGGGTGAAAAGGTGATTGTTAGAGGTTGCAGCCCTAGAGAAAAGACAAAAAAAACCCCTAAATCACATAAAAAGCAGAATTAGACCAACGCTGGGAGAAGATAACCAATTCCAGTTTCCGAAAGGATGCCAATAGTCTTTCAGTTGCTTGGTGAGAGGACCTGGCCAATTGAAGCTCTGGGAGTAGAAATTCCATTGTTTACAAGATTATTTTGTTATTGAGTTACTGTATATGGAGAATTGTCGACCTTATGCAAGACTAAAAATTATCTTCGCTCATTAATTATGAAATAAATCTTAATTCAGTGTTATAAGTAATACTTCAATACTGCCACCATCTCTAGGCAGAGACCCCTACAACAGTCCAGATTAAAATGATAACAGAATTTACTGTGCCCAAAGCAGGGTTACACATAAACGTTTTTGCAGCTGGAAAAACGTGTTTGGTGTTTGTCAGTGATGCCCCCTCTGTAACCTTTTACCAGTTCCACCATTTCAGAGAAATATTCATGTCATGAGTGGGAACTCCCCCCTCCCTGACCCCATCCAGCAGTTGTAAGTGAACCAGACAACTCCTTTACAGTATGAGATTACTGGAAAATATAAAGTGATTCTGACCCACAGATTCATAGTAATATTTCAGAAAACATCCAGAATTAGCAGCATCATTGGTATAAAAATCTGGCAGGAAAATGTTGTTTGTTGTGTGGAAAAATTACACATAGAAAATACATCTTTTGTGGCCTCATTTCTTAATATACATATAAAAACTTCCTGTTTCACTGTTTAATTGCTTTGAGCAACATGATTAGAGCTTTGCATAGCTTTGTACTTCAATGGTGTGTAAGCATTATCACAACTGTAGCTCTTACAGTAGTTGGAGGGATGGGCAGAAAAATGTGCAAGTCAAACCTATCTGCCTTGGATAATGGGGAACAAATAGATATAACAGAAGGAATTGATAAATTGGTCTGTTCAATTGGATTAGTGACAAATGACAACTGAGTAGGAGTCACTGCAATAACTCTAGAGGGACAGTGTTCAAAATATTGTCCTTTACCATAAACACTTTATCAATTTCTCCATATTTAGATATAACACTGAAAAAACCCAATCTATATTTGTAACCTTGCATTAGAAACATAAAGATAGTGCTGTTGTCACCATTCAATCCTGGTAATGCCCACACAGCCAGATTCTGATGTGGCCAGAACTTTGAGATGTGTCTGTTGAGCTCTCTCCCTATGGGAAGGTCTTCAAAATATACTTGAGAGAGAGCACAACAAATCTTTCTCTGTGTTCTGCTGCTTCTCCTGGGTCCTTGTGGGACAGGTCCTTGCTCCAGGCCTGGTTTCAATCAACTTTTTCATTTTAGAAATAGCAGCAGACTCTACAGAGCCTGGTGTAGTCGCAGGGAATTGTCCTTGTCCCTGCTGAGAGCTGTGTGTTTCACCCTGCCTTTCCCAGGAAGGGGAAGGCATGCTCCCTTCCCAAGCTGTGGGTTCTCAGCACCACGTTGTAACTTTCCTTCCCAGCAGAAGAAAGCAGAAATGACAGAGTTATGTTGTTATTCAGCTGTTCCCCTGGAGGCCTGCCCCTATGTCCTTGGAATGTAACTCGGGCACTCTGAACAAATTGCACTGCTTGGGTCCATTTTAACATGAACCCATCTCCTATTCAAGAATAGGAAGTGGACAAATTGATATCTAATGATATCTGGCAGTAGTCAGACATTGGAGGTGAATTTTAAATCAAAGGAATCTGAAACTAACTAAGCATTGCGCAAACAGCAATTTAAGATGAATCATTTTCTCTTCTAAGAGAAAAGACCCTGTCTACAGGGAGAGCCTGGCCTCACTGCATGGTAGGTTTGAACCAGAATGGAGAGAAGAGAGAAATTCCTCAGGGTGTGCTTTGGCAGAATTATGAAATAAATAAAGAAATGTACTGGGTAGGAATACTTTTCTCTGTTACAAATGGTTTGGAACATTCTTAGGGTTTTTGGCCAACTTCATACTTAATCCTTTAACTACAATGTTCTTGGCAAAGAATGTGCTTCAGCTTCTGTCTCGTTAGAAGATGAGGCTCCTTTCAAAACTGCTTTACTTTAGTTTGGTGTGACATTTATAAGGATTTTCAGCAGTGCAGGAAGAATTTGGTTGTTGCAGGAGGTGCCTAAAACCCTGCTGTGAAAGTGAGCACGGGGAAATAGCAAAGCATGGTAGAGAAATGCAAGAGAAGAAGGAAAACCAGCTGAGAGGGAAATTCCCATGTAGCTGCTCTGCACAGAACGAGTGGTTCTGGGAGTATCCCCTCATTCCAGCAGCAGTGCCTGCCTGGCACCTCCGTGCTCCTCTTTGGAACAGGGACCCTTTGCTCTTGTGCTCCCCAGCAGCAGCCTGTGCTCTGAGGTGTTTGATGGCATTGCTCTCACCAGAGCAGGAGTGCAGGGCCTTCATCTTGGCTAGGGAAGGACTGAGGCTTGGCCTGAGTCTCAAGTTTAAGCAGCTCACCCAGTTTTATCACTCTGCTGTTCGATCACCAACACTTGTCAGTTCTCTGTTGCTGAGTTCTCTGACACTCAAGGGAAACGTGCTCAAGATGTCCCAGCTGTGACCAACACCCAAGGAGTGACAGGATTTAACTCCAGAGTAGTTGTGTGTCTCTTCAACTCCCTTGAAAGGAGGTTGTAGGGAGGTGGGGGTTGGCCTCTTCTACTGGGTATCAAAGTAAAGGACGAGAGGAAGCTGCCTCAGGTTGCACCAGGGGAGGTTCAAATTAGATATTAGAAAAAACCCTGAACCACTGAAAGAGTGCTCAGATACTGGAATGAGCTGGGGAAGTGGTGGGGTCGCTGTCCTGGAGGTGTTCAGGCACCTGGATATGGGGTTGTAGTTCAGGGGTGATTGTGGTGGTGCTGAGTTGTGGTTGGACCAGATGATCCTTCAGGTCCCTTTGAACCCTGTTGGTTCAGTGGTTTGTAATATGCCAGAGTGATACATAATGACTTTATAATTGTGTGTAGCAGTGCACTAAATGACAGAATTCTACATTAATACTAGCTGGGAGTTTAGTAACTGCCTTTTTATTTATTGATGTATCAGTTTTTCAGTACTGTGCTGCTTAATCCACAAGTGTTGTGGTCTTTTAAATTAATTCCACCTTGGGGCTGTAATTAGGGGGAGAGTCAGGCCGTGAGGAGGGCTCTGTGTCACTGGGGCTGAAGCTGCCCCTCAGGAGCAATGAATCCACACAGATCACTCACAAAGAGCCAAGGTCTCTGGAAGCAGGTGGACACCATGCAAATAGGCAGGATTAAACCAGTGTATTTCTTTAACTCCCTGAAGAATTATGATGAATGATGTTTCTAGAGTGGCAAGTGGGAGCTCAGTTGGAAGGGAGCAGTTGCAGTTTTAAAGACCACAGTGTTTGTGTGGTGATGTCAACACAGCAAAAGGTCTCCAGTCACAGCAATGAAAAATCACACTGGCACTGCTGCCTCAGCTTTGCATTAGTATCTTGGTTCATCATTCAGAGATTTGGAGCAGAGAATAATAGTTTTCTCCTTCAAGTTAAGGTTAAAGAGCAAATTCTTAACACAAAAGTTTCATATGAAAACGATTTGAGTCTGGTAAATCTGAGAATAAACAAATCCTATCTCTAGCACAATGTCCGTAAATGATTTATTTGAAAGCATTTACACAATCAGAAAGAAACGGGGCTGAAGGAGGAGGTCATCTAATCCATTGAACTCTCTCTTAAATCTCTGCTTAAAAATCTCAGTGCAGTGCTGGAAACTATTTCATTGAAGTGGTGTGATGCAGTTGGTCACCAACCTCCAGTGAAGAATTGCCTACTTCTAATTCATCTCCCTGGCAGCAGGGAAAAGCCACCACTTTAGTCTTGCTCTGTGGGCATAGAGTGAGGTTCTCCTTTTAATTCTTTCACCTTACTGGGGGGTTTTCTTACATTTTGAAGTTTTTTAGCAGTAATTTCAATCTAAAGACCATATAGACATTTATATCTGCTGGTATTTGAACATTTTGAGCAATTTGTGTTGGTGATTTTGTGTATCTGTGCCCACCTCAAGCTGGTTTTCATCTTGAATTAATTCTTTTGATTATATTCTTCTGCAGCACTTCCCCATGTGTGCAGCCCAGTGCCAAGCCACCCTCTTGGAAAATGATGCAACTTGGGTGCTTACCTGTAAATTTCACCACTTCTCTGGAGCTGTGTTAGGAGCCAAGATGGAAGCAATTTTAGCTGAACAAAGGGAAGATGGAAGAGTCTGTGGAAAGTGTGAGTATGCTCAGTGCATTTGCTGTGAGGGAAGAAGGCACTGTGAATAGACTAATGTGTGGTACACCTACTATATCATCAAAGAAAAGCAGGGGGATTATGGCAGAAAGCTGCTCAATATGTATAAAGCTCCAACAAATGTGGGTTTTTTTGTCTTTAAGACTGGTGCAAGTTGAAAACATGCTGAGCAAAAATATTTAGAAATAAAGGCAATAGAGCTGGCAGGAGCATTGCTACTTTAATCAATAATAAAAGGATAATCTGTCTTTCTTTGTGGTACACAAAGCAATAATCTGTTGTTCAGATTGATTAAACACTTCAACTCTGCTTCGATTATTAATCAATCTCTAACCCAGCTTATTGTGAGGATAATACAAAGTAGTAGAGATTATGGATAGTAGTGAGGGTGGTAAGAGCAGGAGGGTGAGGGAGTCTTTGTTCCATCATGGGGAATAAAACTGAGCTGAGGTGAGGTGGAGGCTTTCTGTGGATGGGTTTTTTGTGGTTGTACATATGAGAGGTTTGACTGCAGAATTCTAAAAAGGGATCTAAAGGTCGAGTTTACACAAGTTACAGTGATTTTGATCTCTGATTCACGAATGTAGAAAGTGCCCCTGACCAGATGGAGAAAGAATGTAAAATATGAGAACCAAGCTTCTAGGCTAGAAAAAGCCTGTCCTTCAGGAAGAATGCTGTTGTCTGGCATATTCTTTGCACTAATAATTTATTTAATCTCTTTCTTACACTAAATCTTATTTGAGCTTTGGGCTAGCCTAGGCTTTCAGCTTTTGAGCTTTTTAAATTATGAGAAAAAAACCCTCCTTCCTCACCCTATGCCTGGGGTCACATTATTGCCAAAGTGGTTCATTTTTTTTACTGGACTGGTAGGTTAGGTATTGTTTTTGCTTCAAAAGGCAGAGCAAAGAGTTAAAATTTTACTTGTTCAAATGACTTACTACTGTCTGAAAGGAGGAATTTAGATTTTGCCTTTTCTTTTTTGACGTCTCCTAAGAGGTTCAAATGCAGCTGCTTGACTGAAATGTGTGAATCTTTATGAAATGCAAAATCCCTTAAGCCTCTGAGCAGTAACCTTTAATTTGTCTCTCCTTTGAGTCCAGAGTTGGACTAAATGACTTCCAGAGGTCCCTTTCAACTTCTCTTCTTCTGGAACTTGATGGTTCAGTGAGAAGGTGTGGAATAAAGCATGCTCAGGATGTTTAAATGTAGCTAGACTTGGTGCAACTGGTGAGAGAAGTTGAGTTGATTCTTAATTGTCTTTCTCTTTGGGAGAGTTCCCTTTCAGCAACTCTTCAGACTCCTTGTGCCACAGCTTCTCCGTGGTGCTGCCAGTTATCCACCTGGGTCATCCCAGCCCTGCAGGACTTGGAGGAAATAAAAGATTCTCTGTGATGGGAACAGCCCCAGGCTGGGTGCCCTCTCTCTGAGGATGTGCACACGTGCCACAGATGCTTGTTTGTTCTGTTCCATTCTTTTAGGGTAGCACTGAATACCCGTGGGTGGTTTGCAAACTCGTGCTGGATATTCAGAAGAATCTTCACCTTTTGAACAGTACTGACCTGCATGATTAATGATGGATTATGCTGACAGTATAAGCTTAATTGCATTTTCTCTCTTGACTTTTTTCCAGTTGTGTTTAGGGTTTGGATTTCAGGTTTTTTGTTTGTTTGTTCATTTGGGATTCTTTTTAATGGCAGCATGAAATAATGAAGCTGATGATAAAAATGCCTATAAAAATTCTGGCAAATTTATTATAGAAAAACATGGCTTGATTTCTTATTTTTCTATCCATCTGGTCATTAGGCCTTTCCAACTGTCAGTGTCTAATATAATCTCCTTTAATAGCAGCATATAATTAGCTTTATGCTGATCAGAGGCATTTGGGATGGTGGTGGTAACATTCAAATCCAAATATCAAAATCCCAAAGAAGATAACTCAAAGAGACATATGTCCAAGCCAGCATTTATGACTTTTATTCCTAAAGTCTGTAGCTGGTGATTTAGGCATGTGAGCTTTGAACTGTGGTATGGAAATTTATCAGTTAAGAATCCTCAGGAGTTCTGGAAGCAAAGTACAGATGTCTCTCCAAATGGTAATGTGGTAATATGTCACTTTTCCCCTCTCTATACAGTCCTGTTATTGCTTCAGATATTTAATTTCTTCTTACTTGTCTAGCTTCTTATTTTAAAAAGGTAATGAAAGCTATGTCTTGCCATTGTTCCAGTAGGAACAAATTGTTTTTAAGCCTCCTCCCAAGCTCTGTGTATCCAATCCCTACCCTCATGTGTTTCCTCAATGGCTGTAACAGGAGTGCAATTTCCCAGTGGGTCTTTTGGGAGGTGATTTTGAGATGAATTTGTGTTACTGCACCTATCTGATAAATGTTTCCCAAATTTCACTTGGTAGCCATTGCTAGGCAGGCCAAAGAAGGGTGCTGATGTTCCTGAAACTGGGACTTCAGCCTAAAAGTACCAGTTTCTCTCAGTTCTTTCAAAGAACACTCGATTTGAATGGCTGTCTTACAGAGGTGTTCTTGCATATGGAGTTGGACAAGTCAGGTATTTGATCATAAAAGACCTAAGAACCAGGCAGGATTTCAAACACTACAGAAATATATCTATTGACTAGATCTAGCAAATTTTTTGGTTCATTGGGACATATTGGAGCATCAAGCTCTGTATTCTACTCTGCAGCCAGCCAGAATAAACCAAGCAGGGCTTCAAAAAAGGAAATGCACCTTGACAGGTGAAAATTACATCTCTTGCATTACAGTTCTTTAAAGCTGGAATTGTCTTTGAATTTAGGCTTTCAGTTCTTCAATAAAAGATCACAGTTCCCTTTTTGTTCTCTGGCACTGGAACCCATTTGAGGATTCTGTCAACACCCCTTTCAAAAAATGCAGAAACCTGTTAAGATTTGTAGGAGAAAAAAGTCGATATAAGCTACCTTTTGCTCATAACTTGAAGTGCACAGCCAGAACTTCCCCCAAGAACTGTTTCAGTGCTAGAGAAGGAAAAGCAGACTTCTCTTTCCATAGAGTTCCTCGTTGAAAGTCAGTAGTGGTACTGCTCTAGGGTTTATTTTTGGCCTGGGTGTTTGCTCAGGGATTATTTTGGTTGTCCACTACTCTGCTCTAACTGAGCAGAATGTGAGGACACATCTAAGCTCTGACAGGGCCCTGGGACAGGTACCAAGAGAGTCCATGCAGCTCTTGATGCCTTTATGTGAAGCACATTGGCTTCTCCTCAAAGAGACCTGCCAGGATTCATTGCAGGATCTGTTCCTTACCTTCCTCCTTTAATTTCCTGCATCATTTAACCCCTGTTTTCTGTGGCAGAACTGCTCTGCACATCAGTGCTTCCCTTTATGTTTGATAATAAATAGTGGCTTCTGCTACAGGAGGATTTTTGGCAGGTGCTGGTGAACGTAATCTCTCCAGGCTGCAGACACAAACTAAAGACAACTCCCAGATGTTTTAATAAGGAACCAGAACCTGTTAATGATGCATGGGAAGCAGCCAGTCATTCACATGATGCCTCTGCTTTTCTCTCCCCCTTCCCAATGAATGTAGTTTAACATTAAACTCCTTCTCTTTTCTTTATATTCGTGTTTTTTTGGCTTCTCCCAGGAACTTGCATCCAACCAAACTTCCCTGTACCTCAAACCACCTTTGGGCAAAGTGTAATTTTGGTGTATAGAGTGGGGAAAAGGGAATCCTATGGTTGAAGGTAAATTGAAAAATAATTCACTAACATAGAAGAGCAGGTAAGAAAGTTTTGTGTAGAGCTGAACTCTTTACAAATAGTACTAAATATTTTGGACTATTTTAATACATACACTAAGCTCTACAGACAAAGCTATTGAAATATTGAGACCCTACAGAGATCCTAAAAGCTTTCAAGCTAAATTTAACTGAGTTAACTCCTAATTGAATTTTTCTTTTTTTAAATTCTTAACTATGAAATAAAAATTAAAAAATATACCCAATGTTATATCTTGGAAACCTTGAAAATGTCCCCAGAGCTCAATATAGATTTTTAATGTTAACATAATTATTGATAATTTGAGGCATGTGCCCTACAAGACCATAAGGGGAAGCTATAAATTGGGTAGCTCATCAAAACAAGTCCATTCTTATTCATCAGAAAACTTTCAGTAGTGCAGAGATAGCACAAAAAATTCTTATAACAGAAGCATATTCAGTGCTAGTTGGGAGTGTGATGCATTTTAGGCTTGTTCCATTAACAGTTCTTTAAGAAACCAAAAACCTGAGCAATGTTTCAAAACTCCTTCTCCTCTTTACTGCTGTTCTTGGCATTATCTCTGATACATTCAAAGTGGTTTTGCACAACTATTAATTGGATCTTTTGGGGCAGATGAGCAGAATTTCCACTTCTCAGCAAAACCAAATGGCTCTAACTTAAGGCTATCCTGGATCACTGTAAGAATCACAGCCAAGGGGGTTCCACCCTGCAGAATAAGACCTCTGTGAACCTTTATCTCGTGGCTGTCCCATGTTCACACACTTTGCCAGAGAAAGGCCCCCAGAGGGATGTGTGACAGTGTTATGTGGGGCACCAACAGGGCTGGAAAAAATTACCCTCAATATTGGTGGAAGTGAAAAAAGCTTGTGTTTTGTGAATTGTGCACGTTTGAAGATAATATTAATTAATTCCTTTTGCTGATGTTGCCTGAATCTAGCAAGGTGATTTGCAGTAACCTGGAATTCTGAGTTTGTTTTTAGTGTTTGCTGAGTTTAGTTTGTTTTTAGTGGCTGCTTCTGCTTTTGGAGGCCTTTGGCTGTGCTGCTCCCCTGGTGCCTCTGCACTGAGCTGGGAGGACACTGCGGGCTCCTCTTGCCTCCTGCTGGTTATTTCCCAGCCTTGCTGCTCCAAGTTCCTTACAGAGCTGAATTCATGCAAAAGGGTTTGTCAGTCCACTGAACAAATAAAGAAAAAACTGTTTGCCCTGCAATCTAAGTAGTTTTGCTCTTTTAAGTAAGGTGAAAGACCTCCTTGTAGGTAAATTATCAGTCAGCTCTTTGAGCCACCTGGGAGTGACCCTGTTGGAGTTTGTCAGTTCAGAAATGAGCTCCTGGAGTGATTCTGAGCATCTCTGCATTTTTTGTTATGGAGTGGAGTCAGCTTTTTTTTTTTTTGCTGGTCTTAATTACCTTCTCCAATATATCCAGTTATTGGACATTTTGCACTTCAAGTGGAGTAAAACTACTGGAAATACTGGCCATGTGCTCTTCTGTTCAGTAGTTCAGCAACTGCCAGAATTGGAGAAGGAAAAAGCTTTGCTTTTGTGTCAGAGAAAATAAAGGCAGAAAGAAAGGTCCTTGGTAACAAGTAAAGTTTGGGAAGGTGATGGGGAGGGGTTGGCATGGAGAGAGAAAATTTGTTCATGTGCTGTTTGGGAGTTAATGTATTTGCTGACACATTAAAGCTGTTTTGAAATGCCTTCACCACTTCCATTCCACCTCCAAGAGGAAGCAGCCAATTCATAAATTTGCATAGAGAGTAATAGTTTTGAAAAATAGATATTACACCTCAAAATTTGGGAGTGTAGTGTATTAAGTCCAGGTGCAAGACATTAAATTTTATTGGAAAGCTATGAAATAAAACTGATTTACAAGTGAAATCACTAGTCAAATCACTAAGTCACTTTTTTAGGACCTTATTCAAAATTTACTTACACAAATTAAAACAAAGAAACACATTTGTTGAATTATTGCAATTCCTGCTGCCTCAGATTTTTTAATATTCATCCTTGAAAGCTATTTACTTAATTTTTTGCGTTCAGTGAGATAGTTATCATAACTGATTATGTAAGATAATGATTTTAAGTTCTGTTGATACATCACTTAGAGAATGTAGTTGTTGGAATCACTGGAAATATGGCTGGTAAGAGCAGAAGAAAGGAAGAAAATGGATGTAAAGATCCATGAGCTCCAGTAGATTGATTTTTCTTGACAGATAAAATGGTAAAGCAAAATGTTCAACTTCAAATGCATCACTTGAAGAAAGTAGGAGAATGTGGCAGGGAAGGAAGGAGATGATGAATGTTACTTTGTTAGAGAGGAGAAAATGCAATTGTTCTGCATGAGGTGTTCATCACTTTCCTTTTTCTCTTCTACAGCATTTGATAAAGGTCCATTTAGTAGGCAAAAATCATGTTTAAAGTCTTGGTTCATGGGTCATCTTTCCAAGCATTACATCTTAATAGTTTAAAACTTTTATCTGCTTCTGTCCAACAGTTTCATGTCTGAGGCTTTGGGTGATTCTCAGAGGAAAGCAGTGAGGAGTTTCCCTCTGAACGAGGGGGTGATGAATGTGCATTCCCAGCTGGGCTGAGCAGCTTCCCTGGCAATGCCACAGGAGAGCCTGCTCTCAGAGCAGAAACCACGACTCCAAATAGCCCTCTCAGAGTGACAGTGGCACTGCCCTCTGAGGGCTTCTGTGGTGTGGCTGTTGGGCAGAAGGGAGGAGAACAGACGTGCTTTCCAGTGCTAAGTCATGGGCAGGCAAATACACACCCGTGTTTCAGGTGGAGGAACAAAGGGAGTGAGCAAAAATGCTGCATGTAGATTTTTTTGACTTTAAAAAAACGCAGTCTAGCTTATTTACAAAGAATTCACCAGTTTTGTCCCTTAAAAATGCTGGTGAAAAACAAGGTGCAAATGAGAGGTGGAGAAAGACTTGCTGGGAGATGCCAGCCTTTATACCAGCACCTTCACCCCCCCCCAAATGCTCAGTTAGTCTGAATCTCTTTTGTAGTCTCTAGCTTTTTGCTCTAATACACATTTATATGCAAAGCACTATCCAGCAATGCTTTTCCTTGTTTCTGAGTTAAATTGCCACAGCAGATTTCCATGTGTTTTTGGAAGGTGACAGAGACAGCGGTTCTGTTCGCAAGGCAGGTACTGTTTTGTGAAAGATCTTCACTATTTATTACATCTATTCCTGGTGGAAGATGGCAATTACTACCCCACCTTCCAGCAACTCTTTACCTAAATCCTGACAGCTCTTAATTATGTGTGGAAGAAGTTCTGTGCAGTGAAATTTCTCAGAGTGAATTACCTGTGAGATGTGTTCCAGCACCGCCATTTGTCTCGTGGTTCTCATTTGGTTCGTTTTGCTTCAGGAGCTGGGGGACTTTGCCTGGCTTTTGATACCAGAATTTGCATTGGGAAGGAATTTCTGCTGCTGCTTTCCCAATGTTTCTCTCCCTCTTTTTTTTTTTTCTTTTCTGTTGGACTTAGTTCTATTATTTTTTCCTTTTCTGTTGGATTTGGCTCTATTATTTTTTCCTTTTCTGTTGGATTTGGCTCTATGTTTCTTCTTTTACATGAGCCTCTTGCAGTCTGCTGCTGAGTTATTCTACTGCTGAGTGTACTGCTCAAGGAAACATGAAGAAATAAGTAACAGGCTTTCAAATTTCTGATCAAGTTTAACGTTAAATCTTATTATTCAGCTACATAACTTTGTTACCCTTCAGTTATAAATGTTTTATTTTCTGTTTAAGTATTTATTGGCAAAAACATATTTATACTCAGAGAAATGTACCAGTTGATGTCATGTCGCAGTTGATTTCCAAAATAATTTCAAGCCTGCAGAAGCTGGCGTGTAAAAGATGTCCTATTCCAAGTCATACTAAATCCAAGATTTTAAATGATGCCCAGCTTCCAGACCATGATAATGAGTAAAGACAGCTGAGCCAGGACAGATGTGTTGTTTCCTGGTCCAGAGTGGCTGGGTGCTGGCAACTCTGCCATTTAATGCAGGGGAAATCTTGCCACACAAAGGCAAGGAAATTCCAATCTTCTAGAAACATCTACTTGGGCCATTGTGAAAGGACTTTAAATGCACAATCAATCGTTTCTGTGGGAAATTTGGGCTTTATTGCATTGATATTTCCAGACAAACTGTTTTCCCTGAAAACTTCCAGGTAGCTCTCAATGTTTTACTGCAATTAAATTCTGTTTATGGTGGGTTATTATTTCCTGCCCAGTCTGTCATCACTGAGGTTATTCAATTATGGGTGGTCACTCTGTGTTTTAATAATTCTTTCTGGATTTATATTTCAGCATGAGACTTAAGATGGCTTGGACTAAACCTCGTTTATTAAAGGTAAACTTAACAGCACAAGGTATGTTAACTTATAAATGTGAAGAGTTCCAGGAAAGAGAAGATCACTGGGGATTGTAGTAGTAACTTGATCTTGTAGATCGACTGCCATTGATGACTTCACCACTCCCTAATCAATGTGCCACAGGAAACAGCCACATGTGTGACTGTAGTTTATCTTTGTTTTCTCCTTCTGCTATTAAACCATCAATATAATTGTCAATAAAGGAGCTGGCCACTCATTGGAAAGCTCCCATTTATAGTATAGATAGCAGAGAATGTTCCTGAAAAAAGCCACTGGTCTCCCAGCAGCATTAAAAGTTGAGTTTCAGAAAGCCATGTAAGCATTTTGCAGTTTTTCCACAGTAGGGCCAAGCTTTGTAGGGACAAGGTCACCCCCATGCCCTCAGTGGAAGGGGAGTGCCCAGCTGCTTGGGGAACAAGAACTACAGGGCTTTTTTCCTGCCTAATTAGCAATATTGCTTTATATTTTGCACATCCCTCTGCATGTGTTTGGAAGAAGTCTGCAGGGAGCTCATTATGTTCCCAGCCTTGTAGTTATAGGCTTGCAAAGCTGTACCTTCAGGGGGGTGGGAGGTGCATGCACTTGAAGGAATTCCACATCCAGAAAGAAACACTGCTGAAAACTTGCAGGAGCTCTGTAGGATGTCTCCTGTGGGGCATGCTTTATCCTGCCTTGTGTGTTCCTGCAGAGAAGCTGTCCAGATGAATCTTCTTGACATATTTTCACTTTGAGATAATGGCTAAAGGCAGAATTTTGGCTCTGATGTCATCTGGTAATGAGTCTCTAATCAATGAATGGGTTTGGGGAGAAAAAGGAGACAATGAAACCTTGCTTATCACCTCTTTGGTGTGATTTTTCAGAGCCCAGTGTGGTTCCAGTTTCTATCAGTTTAGTGTGGGGGTTTTTATTTTTCCCCCTCTCTGGTGGAGCGTGGGTGAGATGACAGAATGCCATTCCCAGCACACTGCTGTGCTAACACACTCCAAGCAAGACAAGGAGTTTTCAAAGAAAGGATGTAGGGCAAGAGCTTATGAAACCCCTTTGAGGACAATAACATGAACATTTGTTGCAAGAATTGCTCTCGGAGTCCAAACTCGCTTCTCTTTGAGCTTTCTTCTTCTGAAGGCTGCATCCCTAAATCAGAAAAGACGGCCCAACATACCTTGTGGAATTATTTTGTGTAACCAAGATAAACAGTTTAAACTGAAGGAAGTATTGTGCCATTATTTCCTGGCTGTGGTGGAGCTGTGCCAGAAGCTGCTCCTCCAAAGTTCTGTTAATCTTTACTCAGTGGGGATGTCACTGTGCTCAAGTTGATCAGCACTTTAAAGAGAATTATTAGTCAGAGGCTTATAAAAAGTTGCAATACTTTCCCCTGTGGATGAACTGCACCTTTTTTACTCTCACTGCCACAGATTTTGGATTTGTGTGACCATTTGTGGGCACACACTGCACCCCCTTATCCCGTGGAAAAAGTCTATTTTAAGTGATCACTGACATAAAATGGTGTTGTCAACACACCCTTCACTGAAATACAACTGCACAGACCCAAGGATAATCCAGAATTAACAGGACAGTTTCATTTAATGGAACCTAGTTTGCAAAAGAATAGTTTTTAACAGTTGCAATTGAAATGCTGACATTCATATATTTTTGGGGAGTGTAAATGACACCAGCAGCCCAGATAGCTGTCTAGTAGGAATCCAGATGGTTGATAAGGAAAATGTGAGTAGCAGGTGACATTTAGCTCTCCCTTAGACCACCTGCATACCCCAGGACTGAAAAATTCACTAATCAGGTAACACCCAGTGTTGCTCCTGGAAGATGCTTATTGAGCTTTAGGGGAGAAAAATGAAAATTTATTCACGTAGGGAAAAATAATTGCCGCAAATCTGTTTTGTTTGCTCACAAATCATTTGATTTGGGGCTGATCAGCCTTGATATTTTTGGTTTTATTAATATGAAAGACTTCTGTGGGGTGTAGAATAGTTGGGGAAGCTGGTGAGAAATATGCTGTCACTTGATGCCTGAATTATTATGCAGATAAAATTTACCAACTTCCCTCCTCCAGTTTATCTTATTTGGAAAGATACATGAGAAATAAATGGCTGGGTTTAGTGAAAGTAAGTGCTACTTCATCTGGAAGGAGCGTGCTGTCACCTCCCGATTTACAGCGGGAGCCGTTCACTGCTGCGCGCAGCCACCGCTTCTGCTCGGCCTTTTCCGCTCTGCTCTTCTCATTTGTGGTTTTGAGCCCTTCTCATTTGCCTACTAGCTTGTTTAGTGGTTTTTTTTTCCCCCCAGATAATCTGGAAGGTGAAGAATGACCAGGCAGAACTCAAATGCCATTCTGTTATGTTTAATAGCTGATTAAAAACGAGCTGGGCCCTGCCTGGTGTTCACGCACAAACGCTCTCTCTCGGCTTTCTGAAATTGAGTCATAATTGCTGATGCCAAAAGCTGTCAGTACAACAGGATAGAAAGCAGTCAGCTCTCCTTAGTGTTACATAAAGTTGTCATCTTGGAAGAATGAGCAATGATAAAGAACTGTTGCAGTGCTTCTGCCCATTTTCGCAGTAAACCGTGCTGTTCATGTTGCTTGTGTTGGTCTCTTTTCTAATATATTAATTTTCTCCTCTAAGGAAAGAATTCAAAACAAAGCAATAAGAGTTTGAGCACAATTTGTAGGGGAAATAAAGCTGCATTTTTAGAAATATTTATGTCAAACATGCTCGTTCCTGCGTGCAGTATAATAATGTATAAAAATAGTTCAGATTTTCATGTAAAACATGAAATTGAATGGGCTTTTTTTTTTACCATGGCAAGCATATTAGCAGCATCTAGCTGTACATTTAAAGGAAAAAATTCTGTAAAACATTCTTAGCTCTGTATGTAATGCATATATTTACAACACAAAATGCAGACTTCCCTAATCATGTGTGATTTAGTGGGTAATATAAGGCATATTAATATTTATAGTGTTTGAAATCTCGACAGAGAATGCTCTCTGGCTTCTGCAGTATCGATGTTTTCAAGTGGACAACAGCGTGCCTGCTCTGAGAACTCATTTCTTTGCTTTCTCATTAACATTCAAATTACTTGTAGGATGATTATTAATGAGAATGGACATTGCACAATCTAACTGCAGCCACTATTGCTTTTCAGCAAGCAGTAATTTACTTCTGGCTCTCTGTAACCTACAAGGTGGTGCTTCCGAAATTCTGCATTTCATAGCTGTAGCTGAAAATCAGCCTTCAGAGTCCCAGCATCTGTGGCAACACGTGCTCATGCATTAATTTGCTGAGTCAATGTTCCAGTTTTCTGATTCACCTCTTTCACTGAGGGGATAACAGCTTTTCTGGAGCTGCTCTGCACCAGAACTGCCTGCTTGCTCGACCAGTGACTCATTGTTGTGTGCATTATGCTTTAAAAACTTCTCAGTGGACAACCTGTGCCCATTAAATAGACATAACTTCTGAGGGTTGCTCATATGCCTCCTCATGCTGTTACTTTTCTGTTGTTATCTGACTGCAGCTATCAACTCTATAGACATTAGGGTAAAAAAATATGTTCAGCTGACACACCAGCAGAAATCCACCTGACTGCAGGCTCTGTAAATCTGCCTTATAAATGCCTCTTGCCTTTATAAAATACCGAGCAAAGTGGAAAATGGGAAAATTCTTCTGCAAGGCAAGAAATGCTAAAGCAGAGGGGAGGAAGGCTCAGAGAGAAAACACTGGATGTGTGAGTTTACAGGAGCTGAGACTTTGGAAATTAAATAGGAAAACAGAGCCAAGTGTGTTCTTAGAGAGGGCAAATTCTCCACATGGAAATTATTTATTACATTCACACCATGGCAAACCAGCTTGACTACATCCAAAGTGCCTGACTTTCAGCTGTGGGCTGGTCTTCCTGTGTGTATCAAGTGGCACAAATAATATTTAAGTGATGCTTTTTTGTGGATTTATGCTTGTTTTTTTTCCCAGATAAGCAAAATGATGGAGACTGGCCGCCACAAATTTCTTTCAACTTTGTAAGTATCCAGGTTATGTTTGATAATTTGAAATTTAGATTTTGTGTCTGGGCAAATCACAAGTTTGGAAGCAGAAGAGAGTGGTTTCTGTGTATAATTAACCCCATTGCAAATATCATTAGTTACAATTAGATCAGACATAAGAAATTAATTATCCTCGGCACGGGAACTTTGACATAGTCAGTAATTTTGGAGATAAAGTAATGAAAATCTGGAAAATTTAATAGCCTTGCTCTGTAGTACCTGGGAGGAGATGGATGTTGGGATAACAATAATATCTCACTTTTCCCTATGAACACAGTTTGGCTCTATACTGTGTGATTTCCTAATGAGAGGAACCTGGTTGTGCTCAGTACTTTGTATTCCATAGAGCCACCTCTCAAGACTTTTCTAAGGCAAAGGTTTGTCCTGGCATTCTGCTGTTTCCTGGATTAAATGAGCCTGGAGTTTATTTAATCCAGGGCACTTCATCACAGCCCTAAACCTGCTGCAAACTCGTGTTCCCACACAGGCTCCTTTGCTGCTGCCACTGTCCCTCCTTCCCCCAGCCTGAGGGAGAGCTTCTGGAAGGTGAATCCAGGGCTGGGCTGAGTGCTGCACCCTTGGGTGCTCCAAGGAAGGTGAATCCAGGGCTGGGCTGAGTGCTGCACCCTTGGGTGCTCCAAGGAAGGTGAATCCAGGGCTGGGCTGAGTGCTGCACCCTTGGGTCCCCAGCCAGCAGCTCGGTGTTTCACTGAGCACGGCTCTGCCTGCCTTGGGCACAGAAAGCTTCCTACCTGCACTAATTGCAGAGCACTCTGATTGCCAGCATGGCCTTGAGCTTATTTAAAAAGGAAAAGGCCTCACCTGCTGTTCGAAGGGACAGGGGTGAAGGTTCTTCTAAGCAAAGGCTCCACAACCTTCTAGTTTATCAGTAGAACAAATACCACATCTGGGTATTTTTTGGTATTTTCATCTGTCACATTTCAGATTTAACTTGATTTATTTGTATTTGAGTTAATTTTTCATTTTTAGCTTGATTTACAACTTTTGGAGGAAAAATATCTTCTAAGGCATACCGGTTATTTTGGTTGTTTTTCCAAGATGGCTTCTATTTTTTATCAATCTTCTGAGCAATAATATTCTGGTTTTTACTGTGTACACGGTGTACACATGATTTAAAACCCTGGATCTGAGATGTTAATATTCAAAGCCAGAATTGTATTACTGTGTTTATGACATAAAGATGTTTTCAATATGTTCATACCAGTATCTGATTTTTAAATTACCCCTATTTTTGCAGGGTAAACAAATATATAAAATAAGGAAATTTTTTGTAGTTCTGTATTTAGTAATGATGATTATGTGCTTATTTATATTCCTAGATACTATATAAAGTTATTATTATTGCTTTATGAAAAAGTAAGTGTGCTTTTTATCTTGTAAGAGGATACACAGTCAACTTTTTTTAATGCCCCCTCCTTAAGGGGTAAAGATAACTAAGATGGGAGAAAGTTTTCAAAGCAGGGACTCTGGTGCTGTGATTTGTGCAATTTCAACCTCTAAAGGTCAAATAATGTTGTTTTTGCAGAATTTCAGCCATGTGCTTGATTCTCATCTCACCCATGAACATTCTAGGGCTGAAATCTGCAGTTTTGTGGAAAAAGTAAGCAAACTTTTTGCCCTTCATCCTGTGAGAATATTTGATGATGTATCTCCTAAAACAGAGGTGCTTGAGGGTAAACTGAAGTCACTCCTCTGTCTTCTGGCTCATGATATGAATGGAATTTTCTTAATAGCTTCTTTACCCACAAATAAATATTTGGTGATGCTGGGCTTTGGTAGAGCTCTCCCTCCATTCAAAGGAGAGCATCACAAAAAGAAGGGAAAACTATTTTTCTTTCCATTGAAAAAACGATCTCTGAAGCTGCGAGGTGAGGTTTGACTCCCACAAACCAGAAGAATTAAACAAGGAAAGCCATCAGGTCAGCTGATGCCACAGACAGTTGTCTCTTTAAAGTGAGTGTTGCTGTCTCTCAGTTTGAGGGAGCTTCCTGGGTTCTCTGGGGCTGCCAACAGAAGAGCTACTGCAATAGCTGAAGCTCCTTTGAGCTTTGAAGTCTTGGATGGATCCAGCTCTCAGCTCCCCAAATGTCCTGTGACTCGATGGCATTTCCTGGGGTTTGATTGCTCTGCTCTCAAGAGGCTTCTCTGCAAACCTGGCAGCAGCAGAGCAACATTCACAGGGAATTGAAATTCAAACTATTTCTTTACATTTTTCACTTGACTTTTAATATGTTTTCCCCTACTCATTTATTTCTTTTCTCTGTAAGAAGTTGGACAAAATTCCAAGTTAAGACTTTTTATTTTTTTGCAACTGCTTCTTTTTGGCTTGCATGAAAATAATTTTCTTAGCAATGCCACAACGCAGAGAGCACTTGTACAGATTAGCCTGAGAGAGATGTGTTGAAATCATTGTGAGACTCCTGCATTATTTACATCATGACATGGTGTCAGTGTTCTAATGCTCAAATGTGTTTATATTTTTGGATTTAACAAATATGTAAATCAGGTGCACATTTCCCTAGGAATGCAAATGTCTCTAATGAGGAAAGACAAACTTCAGAACAAACAAACAAAAGCAGGGAAAATGTTCAACAGCTCATGTAAAAGTGGGGATAGAAAGGAAGTGGGCTGGAGGTACTGGGCTGTAATCCGGGCAATCTTGGGATTGTTTAATCAGCTCATCTTGACACCCTGACAGATGAATTGTTCCTTAGCAGGGAGAGAGCTGGGGAAGGATGGCAGCCAGACAGAGTTTTCCCATAAGAAGGCAAGAGAATCTCTGGTTTTGCTCTTTGTGGCCATCTAGAGAGCTGAGGGGATTGAGTTCCACGGGCTGGATTCGTTAACTCGGGCACAATACCACTCCAAAGGGCCCCAGCTCTCTGAAACACTTGTTTGTGTTGCAATAATTAAAATAGCTGTTTGATTTCAGTGTAGAGGCACAGAGTGGGAATAGCATCACAGTGAATTGGGTTTAAGAATTATAGAAGGATTTGAATGTCCTTCAGGGAGGCATTCAGTTCAGATTTCATGTCAGAACTTTGCCCTGATTTAGTAAGGATGACTGATATCTGAATCACCATGCTCTGGATTGAGCTTATGCATGGTGGGAATGGTTTTTATTGTGCTATGTTTGTGCTGTGCTTTCTATTATGCACTGCTCACTGAAAACTTTATCTTCCATTACAAGCTGAATTCCTTTCTGAAGAGCAATTAAACAAAATATGCTTACTAAAATAAGACATCATTTATTTCAAGCTGGCTTCTATTTTGAATTTTGATGGCTTCCTGCTAAATATGCAAGCTTTCTTTTCTGTGAAATTAGCTCAGTATCTAAAAATCTGAGTTACGTGGTATTTTGTTTTTCATCATGTATCTTCAGCCCCCAAGTTCTGCTAGGCATTATATTTCCCAATTATCAGCCATCTTTAAGATGATCATTATGATAAAATTAGTCTGAATTCTCAAAGACCTATGAATTATGGATAGTGCATGAGTAATAAATGGGGTAAAATGTTTTAATTAACATTCTTGAGCAAT
This sequence comes from Lanius ludovicianus, assembly GCA_013397235.1. NCBI lineage: Eukaryota > Metazoa > Chordata > Aves > Passeriformes > Laniidae > Lanius > Lanius ludovicianus. Next base: position 1,166,479 of record VYXG01007384.1, read on the forward strand.
CCTTTAGCTGCATACTGTATGTAACTATTGCCTTCTCTGTGTAATTCCAGATTTTAACTAAACAATGTGCTTTGCTTCTGTCACAGTCAGAACATCAGTTGGATTCTGTGCTGTGACAGCCCCACATTTGTGGTGCTTCTGTCTCGTTTGTCACTCCAGATCCTGTCCTGCTTTAGCACACCCTCATTTGTTTGTGCTGGCAGAGCTGATGGGGAGGGATCATTAATAGCAGAGCAAAACCATCTTGAAAAATGCTATCTTGAACTTCCCATGTGCTGCTTAATCTGTCATGCAGATTTGGATATTAGAGGCTGGAGAAAAAGTTCTCTGAGCAAAATTATTTCCTGATCAAATCTGTCCCACAGTTATGGCAAATCTGCACATCCCAGGCTCTGTGGAACCTCCTCCCATGACTTGGAGGGGTGACAGTTCCTTGAGGTGAGGACATGAGGAAGGCTCTGTTGGTAACGTTGACCTCTCTTAACTTCCCTTCCACCACAAAGGTGGACCAAAGATCTGCACCAATACCAGCCAACACAACATTTATTTCTCTTTTCTTTTTCAGCATCACACTTGCAGCAGCTTTCTGCTTTCCCTCTGCTAGGAGGTAACCTCGTGTAGGAGGTGCTGCTTTTGTGCTGTGTGAACTCTGGAACCTCATCTCTGGAAGAGTGAGGAGGCTGCAATCACTGTGAGCTGCTGGCCAGACAAAACCTGATATTCATTAAACCCTCAGCAGAAGCTGGACTAGGATCTTATTAAATTGATACCTCTAATACCTCTAATTAATGCCTTGGCTGTGTCTCCAATAGAGCAGGAGTTCAGTGACTTTCTTACAAATTATTCTTCACTATATATGCATTATTCTGACTTTTAAGTAGTGTACATTTATTGCTGTCAGCTCAAATGCTGCTCAGAAATCTGAATGGGCAGGTGCCTTTAAGTCTTGTTGATTAGGATTCATGTTTTAAGTACTACCAGAAACTCTATTTACAGTGCATAAAATCTTCAAGTGTAGCTGTGACACAGAATATTATTTAAAGGCTCAGACCCTCCAGTGGAGTATTTGTTTTACCCTAATTTTTTGGAAAAATGTGAGGAAAAAAAGATGTGTGACAAAATAGCAGATAAATGCACTAATAATGTATAGTAGTAAACTTGTCTAGGGAGGAGAGTTTATCCAGGCTTTCCTTGGGATTTGCAACTTTACAAAAAAGAACTTTCATGTTGGGAATTTTTAAATTCATATATTAGGAACATCCTTTACCTTTTATGTTCTGTTCTTGTACTCAAATTTCTGATTATGGATATAAAATACATCAAAGTAACCAAAAAGGAAGATTTGGAATGAAGAATTCAGGAAAGAAAAAAAAAAAAGTCAACTTTAGTAAATAGTCTGCCATTTCATAATCTTTGAAAAAAGCTTTGACAGGATATGTTTGTTAATTTTTATTTGAAATATTAAATTCTTTTCACCAAGATTTTTTTATCAGTTGATTCGTGTCATTTGTGCCAGAAGTCAATGTCAAGTGTGAGAATAAGACATGGATTTTAAAACTAAAGGAATGAAGAAGAGATGAACATCTTTGTTCCTGTTTTGGATTATTTCGGTGTATTTTTCTGTATGAAAATATCAATTTGTTTTTAAATGGTTTGCTCCTCTTTTTTTTTAATTTTTCCTTTTTATTTTAGACTTCATTTGCAAAAATAGTTCTGTAGTTCTCTGTTCTTCTCAAGGACAGTGGAAATGAGTCTTTTATTTTTGAGTTTATGCTGTTCTCCTTTTAGAACTAATCCTTACAACAGGAGTCTGACTGGCTTTTCAGATTTAAAAGTTTTCTGTGAGAGTGGAGAGGAGAAAGGCTCTGTGAGAACAAGGATTGCATGTTAGTTTGATTTCCTTATGAAATAATGATGATTTCTTTTCCTAAATACTGCCTGCCAGGAAGATCTGAGGAGGTACTGAGCAGCAGTAAATAGGAACTTTGTGGATTTCAGTTTGCAGGTTTGAGAAGCCTTCCTGGGGAGGTGCAGGCTGGGACATGCATGGACAATAATTGGGACCAGAGAACTGGGAGGCTGAAGGAAACTCTCTGGTTTCAATCTGATAGTTAATAGCTCGTTATGCAGTTGCTGGCATTTTGGGGATGTTCTGTTGGTTTGTGTGTGTTTATACCCTGTACCACGAATGGTTTCTGTCCCATCTCAGTGTTCCTTGTCATCCTGAACTCTATCGCTTTCCTCACGCTTTTGAAACTTAAAAGGTTTCTGAAAATCCTTCATTCACTGAGATCAAAAGCTTCTGTAAACCTGGGTAAGTCAGCTGCACTGGAGCTGTTTGAGGTAATATTGGTTGACAATCTACCTCCCAAATCTCTTTCTTGCCTAAAGTGTCTGAGCCAGTGATTTAAGCAATGTTTCAAATTTGATCAGTATTCTTATTTTTCACCTAGGCCTTACCCCTGCTGCTTTACCCTTGATTCAGTTCTCCTCTGACCTATTCTTCTTAAGAAGCAGTGGCTGTTTTCTGATCCCACTGATTCCAAAAGGTTTCAAATTCACCTTTCTTTTTGAGAGAGTGATTTCTCCATGTTTTAATGGAAGTCATCATTGAGAAGGCAGCATTGTTTCAACAGGGATTGAGCTGAATATATTTCCTTCTGAGCTCAGTTAGCTTGTGCTCTTTAATTTCACTTGGAGTTATGACTTTGATAACTGTAAAAAAACCCCAAGTTCCAAAGTCTTATGCGACCCTGAAACATAGTTCTTTTTCAAAAACTCTGGCTTTAGGTTGGTATGATTGTTTGTTTGAAAAATGAATTGCGGATCTTCCCAATGTTGAGATGTTCCCAGTTTGGATGCCCCTCTTATTTTAAGTGGTCTCTTGGGCTTCTATCTGCTGTTTTACAGGTAGATGAGGAACTGCTCCAAATGATTTATTTTCAGATATGGCCTTTTATGGCTGGATTATATCTATCACAAACTCCTGTGATGATTTAGCTGAGATAGAGCGCTGGGTTGTGCTGCTGTGCCTGACTGCCAGCACTGTTTGTGGGCACAAAGCTCTGCCCACTGCTAGAGCCTGATGGCAGCCTCTGCCATGGAGAAAGTTCAGGGGAAGACAAGCTTTCATTTGGGAAGCAAACAGAAAATCCTGCATGTTCATTCCAGCTGCTCCTGTAAGTGCAAGGTAATCCCAGAGAAGCGAAGAGGAATCAGAGGAGGGGTCCTGCTGCTCACCCACTTTGTGCTATCAGTGAATTTGTGTGAGGACAGAAATAATGCCTGAAGAGTCTCCTCTGAAATGCTCATTCCTGCTTGTTTCCTTGCTTTATTTCATTTTGTTGTTGAAAGAAAAGGCTGACATATTCCTCTGTGGCTGATGTCTTTAGGAATATTCAGGGCAGTCCCACTGATTAAGATTTTCGTATTAATACCAAAAATAATCAGCATGAAATTGGAAAAAGAAACCCACCCAAACCCACCCTTTCTGTTTTGGCAATAAAGATGCAGAATAAACAACTTCTACCAATCTTAAGCACTTGATGGGTTAATCACTCATGAAGGAATCATTATCTTGCAAACATGACTTACAGCTCAGGGGAAATGAAAAATAAAATAAACACCATGCTGTTCTTTTTCTTTATTATTGGAAGAGGTTCCGTGGTGTCAATGCATGCAGAGAATGTTGGACAAGTGTTTAAAGAGATTAAGCTGCTGTTTGGGAAGGATTTTCAGAGGAAACTGGAAAAGCTATTACACAGTGTGCTACTTCATGTTTTAGAAGGTTGTAAAAACTTACAGAATAGGTAACAAAACCAAATAAACAAATGCTTTTATGCCTGCTGAACCCTGGGGGTGTTTGCTTAAATAAGAGAGACATAAGCTTTTAATTTTTAATACAAGTAAAATTTCTTCTAAGTACCACTTTTTGTGACAAAACAACTGCAGATCATAGAAAAAATATGGCTGAAGGAAGCTTTTTCATCTTTTTCTTCAGTTTATTGCTCACCCATAAAAAAAGATCAACTAAACTATTTGTGATTAATATTTACTCTGTTTTCTAAATATCCTTTTGGAGCACTGTTACCCCGTGTTCCTCTCCCTTTTTTTTTTCTCTTTTAAATTAAACTCTAAACCAGTTGACTGTACCAGGTTACAAGCACATGATGATTTGGAAATAAAGAGGGAAATTCATGAGAACCTTAGAGAACTTTGCATGGTAAGTTGTGTGTACAGTAAGAGTTTGACTTTTTAAAATCTGACTTAAAGAGTATTTAGGGAGAAGAAGAAACGACTGCTAGAAATATCTGAATTTTTATGCTTAAAAATATTTTGCTACATACAAAATATTTCTAGCTGGGTGTAGCATCTGTCTTTGAAAAGGACCAGTCGCTGAAAAAGTTTTATAAAACGAGTCTTTGATCTTAGAAGGAAATAGGAATTGTGGACAAACCCATTATTCTTTTAGTTTCTCTCACTATTTCCACACCCCCTCCCCAGTCAAATCCATTTGGAAAACAGGTGTAATTAGTGGAGCTTGATCATACTGAAGAATTGTCATAAGAAAATCCTCTCTCTGCCCCCCATTTGGGGTCTGTGAGAGGAGGCAGGTGATGGGCACAGCAGCAACTCCAACAAAGGCACAGAAGGTCAGAGGAGACAGGAGCAGAAGGTGGGGCAGTTCTGTGGGGATGGGACTTGGCAATGTTGGGTGTAAAGACAATGTCCTACTGTACTGAAATGGGCTCTGGGAGTGTCTGAAAAACCCCACTGATGTGAGGAATGAAACAACAGGGCAATGCTGCTTGAAGGCTACTTTAAATACTTGTCTCTGAAAGCAGAGTGTCAGTCAATCTTGGCATTAAAATTGGGCATTTCCTATTTGCTGGGGTTTCTCTGATTGTTAGCAGTTAAACTGTGATGACTTGGATCCATCAGCACTGGGGGAGTTAAACCAAGTGCAGGGAGCACTGGGAAGAGCCCTGGAGCCCCAGGTCAGTGCCAGGTTGTTACAGCATTAGAGAACGTCATGGTGGGTGCTGGTTTATGTCAGAAGGAGCTGCAGAGTTAAGTAGGATAACATTACTGTGTCAGGAGAGTGGGACAATGAATGCGTAGCAGCTGTTATTAGACACTGTAAGTACAAAATAAATCTGTTTCCAAGAACACCATTGTGAATGAGAAAAAGAGAGAATTATCCCTTGCTGGTAGATTTTAGCAGAGTGGGCTAAGCTGCTTTCCTCCTCCTTTCTGTTTCTCAGGAGCTCTCCAGAAAAGGGACTCTTACAGAGGTTGTTAGCTTGGCAGGATAAGTCAGGTGTCCAATTTTTGTTAAGCTTGTTTTTACTCATGATTCAGTGCACTGCATTTATGGCAAATAAACTGGCACTTGTGGCAGATTTGCACAGTATTTGCTCTTGATAAAAATGCTGATTTTGCCCAATGTTTTGGAACCTCCAGAAAACTGGAGGCAAAAGGGCTCCCAAGGTACTTGGATGTCTCTGCTGGTCTATTTGTAATTTTTACTACTTTTCAATTGATATCTGTGCGTATCAAAGTTTAGCTACTGCACTGTTGTTCTTTGTCCATTGCTCTCCCTCATTTCCAGAAACTGGGTGTATGAACTTGCAGTAAACCTTTCCAGTGACTACCCTGGAAAGAACAGTGAGTTCCATGTGAAAAGGCATTGAAGTCAGTTCATGTGATGCTCACCTTTGGGCTCCCCTTGCCACAGGAACACATCAGAAGACAAAGTACGTAATTAAGTTAACCAAGCTCAAATTTGTCCTACAATTTTTCCATTCATTCAAATGGGACATGAATATTTTGTTTCCTAATCAGCACAATTACCCTGGAGCTCATGTTGCAGTGTGTCACTACAATGACAGCTCCTATCTGCAGTGAAAAATGACAGCATTTGTAAACCAAGGTTGTTTAAAGAAAAAGCTCAGTTCTTGAGCAACTAATTCACAGTTAATCAGTGCTGCACTTTGCAGTACACCTCGAATATAGTATTTTAAAACTGATCTGACTGGTCTGCTGAAAGAGACTTTAATGGTGTATAACAGGATATTCTGTTTCAGCACCTAACAGAATATTGTTGATGGTAATTAGAGGGTTCTCAGAGACATTCTACACCTTGTAAAACGTGATCTAGTTAAAAAATCAATAGTGATGGGTGGTGGATGTAATGTAATGCTCACCTTGGTGTCAAACTCTCTTATCATGCCTTTTGTTGTCACTTGGGCATTTACTGTCACCACCCTCTTCCTAATGGAGGCTTTATTTTTTTATGTAGCAGAAGCCACCACTTGTCTCCCTGGATGTGCATTTGCATGGAGCTCTGTTACATTTATAATTATATTTATAGTTATAATTATATTTATAGTTATAATTGTATTTATAGTTATAATTATATTTATAATTATAGTTATATTTATAGTTATAATTATATTTATAGTTATATTCTTTATATTATATTTACATTTATATTTATATTTAATTCCATTTATCCTTAGGTTTCTTTAATGGCATCTGGCTTAAAAAAAGGAGAAATGAGTATTTTGTACTCATGAGCATAAGAAAGGAGTCTTGGACTGAAGGCTGACTGGGAAGCTCTCCTGTGGTTTTCAGGCTCATGAATGTAGCCAGAAATCTGAATATAAATCACTCTAAGGTTGGGTGAGTATTTTAAACACAAGTTTTGGGGCTTTGGTTTGTATCAGCAGTACAGGGACTGTGTTAATTTGAGCTCTTGTGACAAGGGATGGACTCAGCAATGTTTGGATGGCAGCAAGCACAGGCCTCTCTTTGCGATTGCAGACCAGGGAAAATACTGCAAAATGTATCTCTAATGCTAAGGATAATATAATCCCTCCTCCCAAAATGAGAAAACTGACTGCCAACATCATAAGTGCTTCTGAACACTTCCAAAATGTTCAGGAAATCTGCAAATTGTCAGGAAGTTTTAAGGTGTTTTATGGCAGAAATTTGACATAAGTGTGCTGCAGACATCAACAAGACTAATGCTGGTGTCATGCTGATTTCATTTTCCTTTTGTTGTATAAATATACACAAAGTGCTTTAAATATATAGGAGGTGATCTGCAGTGGTTCATAAAACCTTGCTGGTTTGCAAATCACTGAGATATTTTAACTGCATTGCCTGGTTGTGAGTTAGTGTCTGCAGGCATCTTGCATTATATTATACTTGGAATTGCATCTGAAAGTTGTGGATCTGCAATATTGATCCAGAAACTTGGTATTTCAGCTTGAAGGAGAAGAGCAACTTCTGTGTAGGGTCTGTGGTGTGAAATTCTGCTCGGGGTAATTTCACCAGCTTCTCCTTTCTTCAAAAAATGCTGTTTTGTCTTTCCACTGCACTTCAGTGGAAGGAGCTTTATTTAGGCTCTTTTCTCTCAGCTTTGCTTCTGAGATTCTTCTCTAGTGAATTGTGACACATCTTTTTGGTACCAAAACGCAGAGACTCTGAAAGAAGCACTGCTTCCTAGTGCATCCATTTATACATTTTATTCACTATATATAGACATTCGTGGTTGGTAAATATTTGATATGTTGGCAGTTGAAGAAGGTTTCTCTAGAAAGGGTGACTGAAACTGGTGATGATTTTGAATTTCAAGTAATTAAATGGTAGTCAAATAATTTAACAAACATTAAATAATCTTACTGAATAAAAAAGTTTCTAATATTCAGCAGTTAATGGCCAAGAAAATTTGTTTTCAGCAGTTTAAGGGCATTTAAGATATTTCAACATTTTACAGCATTAGTGCTTAAATTCTATTACTTAGAATAATAACAGGACATTCAATTTGCATTTCTGTTACTTGCATGCCTATAAGATTTCCCCCAGACATTTGGCATGGGACAGCTGAGTGTACCTAATTATCATTCTCAAGATCCAGTAACTGGTTTTTCCCTCCACCCCCATGCTATATTTACCTTTCATGTGGTGGGTTTTAGAAACTCTTATTCTGAGGGCTCACTAATCCATGTTTTAGCAGGGTGGGTTCAAAATGTTCTGCAGTCACAGATAGTCTTGCCTGGGCGTTTTACATAAAGCAAAGCCAAGTTTATGTAACAGAAACAGAATATGAGACGTATGGCCAATAGTATTTGTGATCCTTCTGCTCCCAAACTCTGCCCCCTGAAACTTGGATCGCTGTTTCCTTTCGTGCTCCCTGGAGAACATTTCTGCTGTGCCAGGAGAGCTGGTCCCAAGCAGCTGGACCCATGTGTGGTGAGCCCAGCAGGGGTTAGAACCACTTGAAAGCATCTCTCAGCATTGCTGACATGATGAGATTAGAGGACAAAACATGTCAGGGAATACTGGGCCTTCAGAGGAATGCAAAGTTGGTGCCAGTAACACTTGGTTGATGACAGATAGGCTAATGTGATTGCAGGAAATAAATGTCATCAGCTGCATGAAGATAGATAGCTTTTCCTGCACTTGCATGCTTTTGCACATAAAATGCTGCCATTTTACCAGTTGGCCCCATTTTTTTGCCAAATAAATTTTATAATGGCCATAAAAGAAAAGTGTGATATGTCTACTTAAGTGTTACAGTGTTAACAGAGGACTTATCTGTGGCTCTCTATAATTGAAATCAATGGCATTGTTACCTGAAAAGTTGTTTTGTAGCACTGTTACTTGACAGAAATGTTGTTTATTTCCATTTCCTGACATATCTAAAAGTCAAAATATATGGAATCAGATGCACATGCATCATTAGCATGAGGGTGGATGGAATTTTATGCTCACAATGCTGCCTTTTGCCATAAATACCTGAAATGGAGATCTAATGTGTTATCCTGCCAGACTGGGACATGAGGCTGTCACCTGGAAGGGTGGCAGTGTGTGAGTGGAAATGTCAGCTCGTTCTGTCCTGATAACAGCACTGCCAGGGCACGAGGATTGGCCAGGAGAAAAGTGTCCATAGCAGATTGAGGGTATAGAAGAAAGGTAAAGAGTACTATCAAAAGAATTTTAAAATATTAGAGCAGTTTCAGAGGTTTTTTTACTATGAATTGGAAAGTATTTCCTCCCATGCACACGGGATAAAGTGAAGGTATCTATTGTAAATATGAAAATTGCTAGCAATTCTGGGCTAAGATGAATTAACTACCAGGCCACTACTTTGCATCACATTTGCTAAGTTGATTTGGGGTCCAAAACCAGTTGTCTGAATTTTTTAACAGATATCATGAAAGTCTACATTTCATCTGATGCACTGATATCCCAGACTTAATGAAAGCAGCATTTCTAACACTTCAGTGAACAAACCCAATATGCATTCAGATGAAGAATTAAATTACTTTCATTTTTGCTAAGTACTAGCTATCCTGGACATGTTTGGACAGCTCCTTGCTCTTGTTACTCCCATTTTGGGGAGAAATAGTTCTCATTTTGCTTGTTGTAGCTAATAGTAATTTAACAGGTAGTAGTTGGCGGTATTGCAAAATGGATTTTTTTCTGTAGGTCTCTCACTGTAACTTTCCCCTGGGAAACACCAGGAAAAACATAATTTCTCTTTTAGTGTCTTCTGGGAATGTCTGGGTGTGGGACACACTGTGCTTGGTAATCACAGGAGTGGTTCCAGCACAAGGGCAGCAGTTTATTCCTCCATGTGATTATTCCCAGTTTGTGCCTGTAAATAAGTAAAGCAGTTTTTGGTGAGCACTGATTAGAGCAGTGACAGCTGCACTCCTTGTCCCGTGGTGCTGTCCCTGCCAGGCTGGCTGTGGTGTTGAGGCCTCACTGCAGATGTTGTTCCAGAGGACTTCAGTCCTCTCAACTGGCACATCCCCAAAGGGATCACAGAGGTCTTCTCAAATGGGTTCCATCAGCTTCTGTGGGGATCTCAAGGGGCTGGGTGGCACACCCTGGGCAGTCAGGCTTGGGAAACTTCTCCCTGTCTGCACAGCAGTGATTGTCCTCTATAAACACGCCAGGAGTGCCCTCAGCAGGGCCTGATTATGTGTGATAAGGAGCAGAGAACACACTTGGTTTTTCAGCTGCATATGCTTTTTAATTTCCCCCATAAGGAGATCTGTGTGAATGTGCTTTCACACAGCTCGTTGGATTACAGCCCAAAACTGTATTTTAATGTTGGTGTTCCCGGAGCTGAAGGGGTCATCAGTGATGTACTGGGACCCAGTGAGCACTCCAGTTAATGATGCAGAGCTTTCTGGCTTGGCTGGAAAGAGATGCTCCTATTCCCACAGGAATACAATGCCGCTGCCTGGCCGCTGATAGTCAGTAGAACATTGCCACCCTTTGGCCAGAAAGCAAAGGCACACGGCGAGAGGAGCACGTTATGCGAGCTGGGGATGCTGCACAAAACTATTTAAGAGTATATTCACTTGCAATGTGACTGCTTGGCATTGGGAGCCCAGTTGGGTGGAGGCTGTTGGCGTCGTTTGCTTTCATTTAGTGTATTTCATACCACGGTGATGTGTTTAGAGAGAATGTATTATGCTACGTACTAATTATGTTTTCCTGAGAACTGAATTGCATATGCATTGTGAAGATAGGATGAAGGCTACCATGGTTACCATTGTGCACCCAGGAACTTATTTTATACAGTGCCAATTAATCTGAGGTAATGCTTGAGAGGGAAGAACATTGAATAAGAAATGCTAATGTCTCAGCTGAAAGATGGAAATTAGATAGAAAAGCACTGCTTTTATTGGAAATTATATGTCAGGGTCAGCATTTATAAATGAATCCACCTGTAAGACTAAACCCAACAGTTCTGCTTCGCATTAAAAACCCTGCATCTCTCTAGGCCTAATTGACACACAAGACACTGCTGCTTTATCGAGGATATTCTCTCAATAGGAGTTTTTCCCTTCTCATGATTTTTAACAGCATATTCCTGCAGTTGAGACTATAATTGGGGATTATTGCTGTGTCAGTGCATTTGCAGGATGCAAAGACATCTAAACCTTGTGCAGGGTACTGTTGCTTAGGACAAATCTTGTGCTTCTGGCCAGAGGTTTCCAGATGGTGGGGCCTGAGCGTGGCACAGCTCTGACTGCCCCCTGCTCCTGGCAGCTCCCTTTGGCTCTTGCAGTGCTGCTGATGTGGCTGTTTAGTCACCTCTACCGTGTTTGTGTGCCCAGGGTTAGGTGGTGAGGGGGACACAGGGGTGGCTTCTGCCAGAAGCTGCTGGAAGCTTCCCCCAGAAGAAGCTTCTGGGGAGCAGAGCCAAGGCTGCAGTGTGGAGCTGCTGCTGGGTAAGGCTGAAGCCATCAGGGACAGTGGCAGCACCGCTGGGCTGATGTGGGTAAGCAGCAGCCAAGCCTCTGCACAGGAGCAGCTGCAGCCAGGGGAGAGAGGGGTGAGAATAGAGGAGAAAGAGCCCTGCAGACCCCAGGGCAGTGCAGAAGGAGGGGCAGGAGCTGCTCCAGAGCAGAGGTTCCCCTGCAGCCCTTGGTGCAGCCCATGCAGAGGCAGCTGAGATCCTCCTGCAGCCCCTGGAGGAGCCCACACTGAGCAGGGGGATCCCTGAAAAAAGCTGTGTCCCCATGGGAAGCCCACGCTGGTGCAGGGTTGCTGGCAGGGTCTGTGGCCCTCTACAGTACCCACAGAGGAGCAGCCTGTTTCTGAAAGACTGCCTCCCATGGAGAGGGACCTGTGCTGGAGCAGTTTGTGAACAGCTGCAGCCCATGGAAAGGGCTCAGTATTGGAGCAGTTCTTTTGATCATTAAATTTATTTTTACCATGTTACAGAATGTATGTGACATTGAACATTTAATCTTTAGAAGAAATCCTTCCATTCCTTTTGGTTCAGCACAATGCCTGACCAGTTGGACTGGAGTTAACTTGGCTGATGCTCTGCTGAGACAGCTGAGGGAATCCTGCTACCACGCATTCTGCTGCTGAGCAGCATCACATTCGGGGGGACTGGCAATTTTTGGCAAAAGAGTAATGGTAACAAACAGCTGGGAGGTGGCAACTTCAGCTCCCACAGGTGTCCCAGCAGTGCACAGCTGCTCAAGGCAGCAGCTTTGATATTGAAGTGATGGAATGTTTATCTTGCCAGAAATTTAACTGCTACAATGCACTGGTACCTTTGTGCAAGTGTTACTCATTGAACTTAGCCCATTGACTTATGTGACTTGTAAGTATTTGATTACTGTCTTTCATTAAAAACTGATTTGCTGTGCATAGTAAGGCATGCCAGTGAAAATAAAAGTAAAGCTTTTTTAACAAAATCTCTTGTTAAAAGAAAATATTTCTTCTAAGGAAATATTTACATTTTGGAAAATGATCAGCTGCTGATTCAGATCCTACGTATTAAACTTTGTATTGAACTAAAAGAGAAGTTCACAAATGTGTAACAAAGAATCAAGGGCATTCCTGCATCTCTGCTGAAGCAAGTTCACATTTAATAATCAAATTTTTGGCAGGAATATTTCTGCACCCTGTGTCAGTGGAGCATGTACGAGCTTAGAAAGGAAGTTTATATAATTATCTCATAATCTCATTTCAATAATAAAATAATTGAGTTGCCTAAATGCCTATCAGTGGAAAACCAATGGAAATGGTAGAACTGGAGATGTCAATAGAAACCTTAGCTTGTCGGTCTGATGGAATCTGCCTGATCTCTGAACTCCTCTCCTTCCTGGGTGAAATGTTTGCTTTCTATTAGTTTTTGTTAGGATGTCAAAGTGTTAGAATGAGTGACTTCATTTTCTCATTATAAACCCCCTCTGCAGGTCTCCCTCTGTCTCTGGCAGCAGCAAAGTTGACTTGTGAGGCCAACACTGTCCCTGAGCAGGTAAATAACCCCCTGAGGGCTCCAGGCAGGTCAGTGCACGCCTTTGCTTGCAGGGCACTTTTGGCAGGAGCAGATTTTGGATATGGATCCAGCAGGCGAGGTGGGTGAGGCATTCTGAGAGCATCTGGCTCTCTGGATGGCTGGACACACAGATGGAGGAGTTCTGAGTGACTGGGCAGCACTGGGATTAGTCAGCAAGCTGGCACAGATTTGTTTCTCTGGGAGGGAGGCTGCAGTGGAGCTGGAGGCCATTCCAGCTGAACACCTGGAACTGAGAGGATGGAAGGTGGTGGGGAAACACAAAGGATTAATTAATTAATATTACTTTTAGAAGATAAGCCTTTAAATTAAATCTTAAGATAAGTAGTTATAGAGGGAGTTTATACAGCAGGAAGAAGTATAAAAGCACCTGGCTTCATTTGCAATCCAAATGAAAACATGCAAAATGGTTTTGTGAAATTTTTGATACCCTTAGAAATTAGGACTCATCCTCCACGCAAAAATCATTACAATAGGACCAAAAAAGTAATTGTTTGCTTGACAGTAGCTGTCACAGGATATTGTCTGCTAAATTATATTCAAATTGATGAAGTTTATTGATCATTTACCTGTTGAACAGCATATGGAAATATCCTTGCCAAGGAGGGTAACCATTGTTTCTGATGGCATTAGCTTACCCATCCTAGCTCTTCTGCTTTCCCAGTTTATAAATTCCCTGATTTTTGGTAACTTTTGGTTTTGTACTTGGGCTGTATAATTTAGCATCATAAATAGCTGAGACTGGCAAGCAGTGTGTAACTGATAATGTATCCAGCAGTTTCTTTTATGTTCTGGAGTAATTGTAAACAAGAATAAAACTGATTATTTCAGCAAACAGTTACAGAAATTGGTTTTAATTTTAGATTTTTGCCTACAACTGATAGAAAGAGGATAGCACTTTGTGTTGGTTAATATTTGCTGAGGATGGAAGGAGCCAAAAACTACCACAACTTCACTTACAAAGGATTCCCATGGATCTGCTGTGCAGCACATGGTGTGACTGTGGAAAAAGAGGTGGATTTGTGTGCAAGCTCAAAGCCTCACTGCTGAGCACTTTGTGTATCCATTCTCCAGCAAAGATGCACTTTGTTGTCATGTTTGATCGTTCAGAGGTTTTATGAGGTTTCTTGAGGCTTAACTCCAGTTTGGAATGACTTCAAGGATGCTCTGTCCTGGAGGCAGAAGCATCAAGGCTCTCCTGCTCTCACTGAAGTGTGTGTAACGTAGAGCAGGTCAGTGCTAGCTCAGTTCTTCAGTGGGCAAGCAAGGAGAGTCCCAGTGAGCTGAGTTTTGCTCATTTACTCCCTGCAGAGAAATGACATTTGTTCTCCATAACCTTTTCTCTTGAGAGGACCAGTTATTGGCTCATGTCACAAGCAGGCTGCCATTCCTCAGTGATTTACCCCTCCAGGCATCCACAGATCCCTTTCAATACTTGGTGATCCAGATTTCACTCTGGATTGTAGGAGTGTGTGGTGGCTCTGAGAACAGAAATTGTTCCTGAGCATGTGTGAAAGTTCAGGTTTTCTTTCTGGTGCAGTGCTGCAGGGTGTGGGGTGTGTGTGTATAAACATCCACGTGCTTATAGGAATAAAACCTTCAGTAGCCTTTTATATTCATTAGCTGACACTAATTGTAGCCAGGCCTCTGCCACTGTTACAGAGCCTGCCAGGATAGTCAGAACAGAAATGGATAATCAGAATGGCACAAGTTCCCCTTCTTCCTTTACCTACTGCAGCTGGTTTGGGGGTAAGTAGCAGACAGTATTTATAAATAACAGTCAATATTATATTAGCCTATACATTGTTATGTGTATGCTAACTTTTTTTGTTGCTTTGAGGGTGATTAAAACAACCAAATTGGAGACAGAAAGCAAAAGCTAAGAATGAGAAAGTGATGTTAAAATTTGATGGCAAGCATATGAGTATGCCCACATCCCTCATAGTCCTGTAACTGGATTTCTCTGGCAACACTGGAATAAAATTGGTGCTTTCTCTTCTGAGTAAAGGTTTGGTATTTCTGCTCTTTGTTGCTTTCTGAAGGAGCCATTCAGAGATGAACTGGATAAGAATGCAGTAAAATAATTAAATGCTGTGGCAGCTGCTGTGGTGAGCAAACCTCGTTAGCTTGGCTTGTGCCAAGGGTCACTTCACTGTCCAGAGCACACACAGGGTGCCACGCTCACCTGGGACTCACCATTGGCTGGCACTGGCACTTCTGAGGCCCTTCTCCATGGCAATACAGTTTTTCCAGGCTTGAGCATGAGGGGGAAAAGAAATAATTCAAAAATAATCAAAAAGAATGGGAAGGTGACTCATTGATGAACTTAGTCCAGCCTGGACTCGTTGGTTTTTTACCCTTGCTGGTTAAATTTACTAAGCCAACAGTTCTGGTGCTTTACACAGTACATTAAACAGCTTAATCATACTGTCCTCTCTTGCATTCATAAATTTAGCGTTTGTATTCCTCAAGCAGCTGTTTTCTTCTCTTGCTCTACTTTAGTTCTTCTTCAGAATACAAATTCCAGCTAATTTCCATTTTTTCCAGACCTAAGACTTTAAAGTTTTGTTCTGCTGTTTGGTTTTTAACCCTTTAGACCAAAAATTGAGTGGTTTGAGGGACCACTTTTTTTCTATTTTTCAAATAAAATATTCCTTTGCTGTTAAATATTTCCCAGTATTCTTGATCATCCTTCTGGAAGGAGGGTCTTCTGGGACAGTATCTGAGATAGAAGAGCTTGTTCCTCCACTTGAATTTGACTTGATTGCTTTCATGCAGAACTAATTGCCATGTTTTCACAGGTAAGTCCTCATTCTGGATGCATCTCAGTTTTTACACATCAAAGAATAAGACAGACTTCAGAGATGGAACTTTTAAGATGGAAATTAATAGGGTCTGTGCTTTGTCCTTCAGAAAACTTCAGACCTAAAGTATTCTGAATTTGGCAGTTGAAAATTTTGGTAATAGTGGCAGATACTGATAACACCCCTTCCCCTTCTTCCCCCTTAGCTACAGGCTGAACTCCTGCACAGAGAAGTCTGCTTCTCCTTAAAACCTGAAAAAGCGTGCTCAAAGGTGGTGAGTTTAAATATCAGGCTTAGTTCAAACAATTTAAAGTGAATATTGTCTATCAAGCCTTTTTTTTTTTTGTATTAAACTCTGGACTTGTGAATTGTGTCAAGGCTGGGAGTACACAGAGATCAGATGTGCCCTGGGTGACCCCAGCTGACCAAAGGGATGTCCCAGAGCAGGGAGGAAGGGAGGGCATTCTCAGCCGTGGCACTTGCCTTCCCTGGGGCAGTGATGGAGCCCTGCTTTGCAGAGCAGGGCTTTGGGAGGCCTCCCCTGCTCCATCTGCACAGTCATTGCAAAGACCCTTGTGACAAACTCCTGGTGTCACCCAGGCAGCCACCAACCCTCCTGGGAGGGATTTGGTGGCAGCAGGGAGGTGTTACCGTGCTGAGGTGGTGGGAAGTTCCATTGCCATCATTCACTTAACCAGGCAGTGTCTGTGCAGGGAGGCTGCAGCATTTCACAGGTTAGAGACGAAGTTTGTTTAACCCACTGCAGAAGCAAACTGCTGACAGACCTTGAGATGTTGCATTTCTTCTGTGCCTCCTCCAGTGAACAGGGTGTGACAACGTCTGGAGGTGCAAGAAGGGGCAATTTAGGAAGAATTGCTTGTAGCTTTTTGTTTTAACACAGCCTTAAACACATTTGCATGCTCTGGCCAGGCCACAACATCACTGGAACTCTGTGGGAATTAACACAATATTCTCCACAAAGACTTGGAGGAAGCTGCTTTGTACCATTGCTGCTGCTTGAGGAAAAAGCTTCTGCAAACGCTACAGGATACTGCAAATGGCAGCACTGGAATCTATTTTATTTTAGCTGACTGCCTTCTCAGGCTCTCCTGTTATTTTTCTTCAGATCCTTCTTTTGTGTCCCACACAAAGGGAAGTGTATGTTTTGTTTATGGCCTTGACTGTGCCAGCAAACATGCAGAGTAAGAGTGACTGATGTTCTGTGAGCTTTCTTATCTTCCATGATATGATTTCTCTAACAGCCATTCTAACTCTTTTCCCTACATATTTTTGGTGCTGAATGCAATTCATCATTTCACATCTTTTTTCTTACTGCGTTCTCTGTATTTTCTACTTTTTCTGGCTTAGAGGACAGCAAAGTTGTAATAACCATTGTTAAGAAAAGGAAAGGAAATGAGAGCTTTTATGATTGTTAATATAGAGTTTTTTATCACAGCAGATATTAACAGACCTTTTACTGGAAACATACATTTTCTTTTATCAGGTCATTATTAAGGAAATCTTTGTATCTGAGAGACTTTCTCCCATTGTTCCTCCTACCCTCCCTCCAAAATCCAAAAATTGAGAGGCATCATGCATGAATAACTCACAGAGAAGGTTTTGAATTTATCATGCTTGGAAACAAGTGGCTGGTCTGTATTTCATTCTGCTTTCTAATTCTTGTTTCCTGTGCTGAGAATTCCCTTCAGGACTCCTGTAGATGGGAAGGGTTTGATGCTGGCTCTTGGCTGAACCACTGGAAGGCCTCCAGCAGGCTTTTCACTTCATAGGAATTATCAGGCTTTTGCCCTGAATTTTCAAGTTTTTTAATTGTGTTGTGCTAGCTACGGATCAAGGTTTTAACAAGGCTGAGCTGACGCAGAGGTTGTTAAAGAGTGATGATGCTTGCACTGAGGAGGTTAAAAAGCCCAACTTCCCATTTTAAAGGCATTTTAGTGCCTTAGGAGGTCAGTACCTGGATAAGGAAGTTACAGCAAAGAGTGTCAGCAGAAAGGAGTGGGTTGCAGTGATTTTTATGGGCAGCACACAGCAGGTCAGAAGTAGAGTGAGGAATAAATTTCAAGTCTTGTGAGACCCAGCCCAATGTCTTTGCATCAAATTCTGCTGTTCTAGAAGTCTCATAATTCCTGAACACACCAGAAGGCAAAAGTTGGGTAGCACACACTGTGCCAAGTGACAATCACTGTGCTCTAGTTAAAAACCCCCCAAACATTGTATAAAACCTAATTAATCTCCACCTATCTCTGATTACAAAAAATAATCTGTGAAAGGTGAAATGTCAGCTGCACCAGCATTTATGATCCCACACTCAAGGGCTGATTCTGCAGCCTTCTCTCAGGTTTCCTAGTTCTCAGCATTTGGGGAGTCTTTGTTAAATTGGGAAATATTGCCTATTATATTTTTTTTTGTTTGTTTATTCTTTAAAGTGTCTCTAGTCTTTGTTTCAAAACATCCCATTATTGTTTCAAACTTTTTTTTTTCCTCTTTTCCCAATTTTTTTTTTCCTACCTCACTTGTAAATCACCTGGAGTGGGGTGTTTTGTGTTGTAAGCCAAGGCTCAGAAACCAAAACCATAACTTGTGATTGTATTTCTCAAACAATTCTTAAAAAAAACCCCTTAAAGTTGTAGAAATAGTTTCAAGCATCTCTCTATTTATGCAAGATTCATATACATGCTCACTAAAATAACTAAAAAATCAGCTAAATTACTGTTTCTTGTTACAGATTTACAGCACAAGGGATAGAAAAGCTTCCAGAATGCTTGGGGAAAAGATCTGGGGCAGACTGTGTAGACTGAGACTCTGATACAAAATGTGGGAAAGCCTGCCTAGCTTTTATTAATGCCATCTTCTCACTCAGTCCCTATTCCCTCCCAGCAGGCCAATCTGTAAGCGTGGAGACACAACTGCAAAGCAATTTGCAGTGGCTGGCAGGCTGTGGAGAAACATCCTGAATAAAGTTGGTATGGAAAAAAAATATTCTAAAATCACTTCTACTCCACCCCCAAGATCATAGGACACTTCCCCAACAGACCAGGATAAAAAATATCCAGTGGCACCTCAGACTGCTCAAAACTTTTTAATTGGGCTGGAGATACATTTTTGTAACTTGGTCTTGCTGTCACACTTCAGAAGTGCAGCAATGTTTTCAAGGTTCTAGAGGAAGATGTTCTGCCTAGATGGGACATGTAAATTTAAAGTCAGACACTTCCTACATAATGAACCACACACGAGTGTAGGGACATGAGAAGTGGTAGAATATATCACCAGTGATACTACAGATGATTATATTTGGCGCCTGGTGTAGAACATACCTGTGTGAAGCAGGAATTACCATCTAAATGACTCCCAACTCCCACCGAGATGATGGAATGTGTTTATTAGGTGGCTGACAAGCTGGTAACAAAGACAGATACAGCCCCAACTCTGGGTTTGTTGGGTTAAAACAGCAACGCCCTGTGAACTGCACACTCCACCAGCAGCCTGAGCTGCTGCACTGGCTGCACTTGGTGCCATCTCCTTGGCTTTATCCTGACCCTGGAATTCCTTGTGTTCTTCCTGTTTATCCCCCCCTGGTCCACCTGAGGGGAAAGTTAAGTGAGCCAGGAGCTGGGTGGGAGTTTGGCCATCAGCCGAGGCTGACCCACCACAGCCATAGACAATTAACAGCCAAAACTGCATCCCAAAGTGGACTCTGAAGGGAAGGGAGTGATAAATGCCTGAAAATGAGAGTTTCCCTTCAAGAAAAGGTGGATTGTTGGGGTTTTTTTTTGTTTCAGTGGTTAGTTGTTGTTTGATTTTTAGCAAAGAACAGGTATAAATGGCATGAATTTACACTGGAAACTGCTTCTTTAGCTGTTAGACAGCGAGGAAAATGAGTCAGACAAAATGCATTAATTGCAAACGAGGTGCATCACTTAGTGGAGGTTTGCAGGGCGCAGTGGCCTCCAGCAGGGCAGTGCTGCATTGGGTCATGCAGGGGATCCTGTCAGTGCCTGTGTGTGAGGATCCTGCAGAAATTCCTCCTCAGCTGGGGGTTTGCAACACGATGTACTGCCAGGCTCCTGAGGAGACTCTGCTTGTTTTGGTGATGCTGACAGGCTTATGCAATGCCATCCCTCCTGAGATTGTTCTTGGGCAAATGTTAAATCTCTCTGGTTTTTATTTGTATTTTCTTGGTACATTTTTGCTTTCCTGTGGTGACTCACACGAGCTGTGGAACACAGAGCTTCCCCCAAGTGGAGGTTCCTGCCACGAGCTGGTGGCACAGATTCCCCTGCTCCCAGGGAAATCTGCTTCAGCAGCTGAGGCTGGAGCCTGGGAGGTCACTGCTCTCACCCAGAGATCTGGATGTCACAGCACAGTGGGGGAAGGTGATGTTCAAAGGCAGGGAAAATGTCTGGAGCATGTCCCTTTGTTTGCTCAGTTGGGAAGAAACTCCTTAACTCGGAAGAAACAGGAAATTAAAAAGAGCTTGGTTGTACCATTTTTATTATGCAGGACTTGAAGCCTATGAGGCCTGGGGCAATTCTGGGAATAGGAGGAGATATGGACTGATAGAGCAGCAGTGTTATTCTTTAGTATTTTGTCCTAAAATACTCCTCTACTGGTAGAGAAGGGGTCCATATACAATTTATTATTTTTGTATTGCTGTTGTGTTGGAAATTGCTCAGCCCAACACTCTGTATATATATATAAATATATGTATATAAACACACCTTGCACACAAGAAAGAAAACTTTGTTTTTGACAAAGGACTTGTATTGTCTTTTGTCACAATTCTGAAATTAATCTGATTGGAACATATTAAGGTACTTATTATGAATATTTTTCACAGAAAAACAAGGAAATCCAATTTTCCTAATATTGTGTGTGAGCTTCATTTTTAAGAATAGGAATTTATGCCTTTCCTACATATCAAACAGACTGTCGAAATATGAATAATATAAATACAGCACAACTTTGCCTGGGTGTAGCCCCTGTATCTGGATGGTTGGAGGCAGTCCTTGGCCATCAGGCTAAGCAAGATAATTTCAGGATGTATCTTAATTCAGGAAGGTCTTGAGGAAGGACAGGTATATCTATGCACACCTCTAGTGTCCCCCAAAAGGGCACTTCTGATTTATTCTCTTCTGTTTCCTCCTCTGTCTTCCCATGGGAAATAATAATGGCTTGGTTCTCTTTCCTGCCTGTGAGAGAGCCACAAACCAGTGCCCAGGTTTGCCAGGTAACTGTTCAAGGAAGTATAAAGCAAAAAGGGCTGGCTGCTCTTGTAAACAGAATGTGAAAGGAGTGACAGAGCCAAGGAACTGCTCCTCTGTTACCAGACTGGCATGAAAAGAGATGGAGATTTTTACACATTCGCTCTCAAAATCCGAGTGGACCACTGAGAAGCTTAAAATACTGGCATAAATTCACTGGGCTTTAATTAATTATGCCTGCATCTAGAGTTCCCAAAGCTTTTTGGTTACACAGAAGGATCAGAAAAGAAGCCCATGGCTGAAAATAAAACTACACAAAAATGCTGGTTGATCAGTAGTGCTGTAAGGACAGTGTGTGTGTCATATATGCAGTCATATCCCTATGTCTGAAGTAAAAGTCCATAGGCAAACCCTTGGCCAGATCTTTTTCCAAGACAAGTTTCATAAGAAAGTGACAATTTATTAAAAGGTTTTAAGAAAAGGTCAGGTTCTGGTAAAACTTCAGAAGTTATTTTAGGTCCAGCATGATAATGAGAGTCCCAGCAGGCTGGGTTTTATGGCATTCATTAAGGGGTGAGAGAAGGAAGATCTTAGGTCTCATTTAATGGCTATTCCTGTCTTCTCCCTCAGAAAACCTCAGGTTAGCAGAAATTGAGAAAATGAGTAGAAAAACCAAATATTTTTTGCATAGATATCTTTCATCAAGAAACTTTGTACAAGGGCACACAGGACAAGGGGGAATGGCTTCAAACTGAGAGGGAGTAAGCTGGAAAGAGCTATTAGGAAAAATTCTCCCCTGTGAGGGTGGTGAGGCCCCAGCACAGGTTTCCCAGAGAACTGTGAAGGGTCCAAGGCTGGGTTGGGCAGGGTTTGGAGCAGCCTGGGACAGTGGGAGGTGTCCCTGCCCAGGGCAGGGGGTGCATTGGGATGAGCTTTAAGGTCCCTCCCCACCCAGACTATTGTATGGCTCTGACTCCAGCTGTGCTTTTACCTGAGCCTCACCCTCCCTCACTCTCTCACTACCTCAGCTGATTTACACCAGTTTTATTTGCAGTGTTACCTCTTTGCCACTGAATGCACAGAGAAGCACCCAGGATGGACCAAGATCCCTGACCCTCAAATAGCCACACTTCACTCTTAGGTGGCAGCTCCCTTCTGCAGTAACTGTAAAATCCTCCCCCTCCCGGCCTTGCTTCCTTCTCTCCAAGCAGGTTTGCTCTGTACATGCTAAAGCTGGGAGCTCTGAACGCTCTTGAACTTGTGGAATCAAAAGTAAAATCTTCTGCCTTCGTGTTTTACTACAGAAGTGCTGTTTGAGAGTGGAGAGAGCAGAACAGTTTCATTAAGGATGCAGTCAGAGCTGAGTGCCAGCACAGAGTGGCTCGTTAGACCACTGCAGCAATGACCTGTTCTCTGGGGCAGCAGGCAAATACTACATGCAGATATAGATTGTTCTCTTATTTCATCTTCCTTAGGTATCTTTATTTTCAGAGGGAATCATGTAATGCCTTTACACTGATAAAAGTCAAAGCAAAGATATTGGTAAAAGCACTCTGTGGTGTTTGAAAGCTCCCACTACAGCTTGCCAGGACTGAATTTCTGTCAGGTGTCTCTGCTTATTTGATTTCTGCCTTTAGCAGCTGTTTCAAGTCAAAGCGGCCTTGACTTGTATAATTTAGTGCTAATTTGCAACTGGGATGCCTATGTGTTCAAATAAACATAACATCCAATTCAGAGGTCATAATTACCCTGTGCTCAGCTCCCAGTTACAGAGCTGAGTCTCATTTACATGCAGCACAGCTACCAGTGCTCCATCTTTTGCTAGAGACAAGAAAGTGTCCTTAGAGTTAAAAATACATCCTCTGATTTGCTGCTGAAGAAACAAATTAAAGCAGCTTTGCACTATAAATGCCACAGAGTGTTTGCATCACAAGGAATGATAGGGAATACCTTAGGAGGTGTCTTAGGGTATTATGAGTTGAACAATGAAAAAAAGTCCATGTGGAGATTCTGAAAAATACCCAGGAGAGAGAGATGTAATAATTTGTTTCCACAAAGGTGGCAGGGAGGCCGTAATGATGGGTTCCTTCTTAGGAGAAAGGAGAAATAAAGGCCATACAGACCCAGAGCCAGGAGCACACACTGTCAGTTTTGGAGCTATTTCCGGACTTCCTTAGAATACAAAGCAAGGCAAATAACTGAAAGCTGTGCTGACAGAAGCGTAGAAGTTTGTGAAATTGTCGTTATCAGAACTCATGTAAGTCTCCAGCCATGGTGGGGGCAATTATGAATTCATAATATTTTGCATCAGTGCAAAGTAGCAAATGAGGCAGTGCATTGCAATACATATTTAGAGGCAAACACTGTTGAAAAAATGTTGGACTTCCAGAATTTTAAAAATGTTCACAGGTAGTGTAAGTGATAGATGCAATATATTTCTTTTTAGGATGAGCTTAAAAGCTTTTTTAGTCCCTTACTCTGGTGCTCCTTCATTCTTTCCCTCCACCTCTCTTGTATGTCTCAAACCAAAAAAAAAAAACCTTAAGTGTACCTTTCTAATCCATGTAACTGAATAGCTGCAAAGGACCTTAAGGACCTCAACTTCTATTTTTTGAATACCCAGATGATGGAGACATACACTACATCAAGTCAGGCTTTATAACCTTTGTCCATCTCAGGGAAACAAGAAATCTTTTTAGAATGTAAAGTGGGCTTTGGTTGCAGTGGGGTTTGGCAAGTGTTCCTGACTGCCACAGCACATTTGTAGCTAAACTGACAGTGCAGATTCTCTAAACATCCAAGCACAGCCAGGTTTATCACATTCTGCTTCTTGATGTTTGTAAATTAGTCTTGCTTCTCTCTAATAAAAATCCTTGTAGCAGAACCAAGTGTTCAGCAGTTCTATGACAGGAGACACTATTATTTTGGAAGCACAGCTATTTTTCTTTAAATTAACTTGTTGACAAGAGGAAAACCGTGCTGGAGTCCCTCAGAATGTTTCCTGCTACATGACAAAAAAAGCCTTCTCTATCACTTGCAATTTTAACATGCTGTGCTTTTGTGGAAGAGAGAATTTTCTGTGCTGACATCTCAATGCCTTTCATATCTTTATATCTCAAAAATAAAAAAGTAGAGGTCAGTTCATGGAAGCAATTCCAGTTCTACTGAAGGCTCAAAAATTAGCTTTTGTCCCAATATTGACCAATATTTGGTTTGACATCATTCTCAGTTTAATGCTTTAAACTTCTTGAAACCCTTGGTATAAGTTTCCCAGAAGATAAAAAATAAAGATCACCATATGTGTTATATAAGATTTAAGCTCTATCCCTCTGAATTAGATTAAATTCAAATTGACATTGTTGTTTTAGTTTTAAATGCTCTGCGAGTGGGTTGATGTTATGAAGCACTACAATTTAAAACCAGAAAAGAAAGCAGTGTTCAATCAGTTTATCTGCACTCACAAAGAGAGGGAAAGCAGCAGAATTGCTATAATTTGCTTTTAATTAAAAGCCTCTAAATTATTATGAAAGTGTGGGGAAGGTTTATGTGAGTGCATGTCCAGTGCCACCGACTGAAAATGAACTGAGAGCCGTGCAGGGGCCTTGCCCTTCCCCTCCTCAGACCTTCAGCCCTTCCCCAAAGGTGTGCTTGGCAGCCGTGCCTGCATGCAGCAAAAATAAACACCTGTGCTTCCATAATTCCAACAAAAAAAGGGGAAATTGCAATCCCCCCCAGCCCTCCACCCCCAAACCCACACATTCCTGCAGGGGAGCTCGAAACCCACCCCCAGCTGCAGCCTCCCAAAGCTGTACCCAGAGCAGAGGGGGTGGAGGGATATTTTTTGTTTTGAAGTGCAGCACTTAAATGGAAAGTTAGACATCCTGCAGTTTTGTCCCTTTCCCATTATTTTAAGTGCTGTGTTGTTTTCCAGAATTCAAAAGAAGAGCTAATCTCAGCAATAGCCTTTCCAAGGCAAGTGCTGCAGCAAAGCTCTGGAGTGCAGATTCTGATGAGCAGTGGTGAGCCTTGCTGTCAGTAGCCCATTTGCTGGCCCCTTTCAGAGCCAAACAGGGATTTTACATCTGTGCTTTTCTCTAAAAGCAGTTAGTGGCATGAAAAGATTTGATTTGTAAATGTCTAAGGCAATAGACTTCATGTTTATGGCGCACAGAGAAAGGGAGTGTGGAGCACAGAATTGTGCAGCTGCCTGCAGAAGAACCACTTTCTTTTCCAAGATCACCATTTATCAGACAGATGAAACAGGAATATTTCTGTGAGCATTTCTGTGAGCATTGTCTCAAGAGCAGTACAGAATATATCTGCTACCTCCTCAAGCATGTGCAGTTTTAATGAGTTTCCACCTGCCAACAATGTCTGAAGTTCTGCAGACTCCTTTGCCCTCCTGCTACACCTTTATTTCCACTTGTTAAAAACTTATTATTGAGGCACTCACTGTACATAGTGGGCTAAATCCACTAGAGGAATCACTCAATAATCACCTTATTTATTTTTAAGGTAAAAATCAATAACCAGCTTGGATATAAGGAAAATTTCTTAATTGCAAGAGTGGTCCAATATTGGAATGAGTTGTCCAAGGGAAGTGGAGGAGTCCCAGCCCCTGGTTGTGCTCACAAAAGGAGAGGCTGTGGTGGCCCTTTGCCCATCCCCACCCTGCCCACCCAACCAGCTCCCAGAGGATTTGGTGATCTTGGAGATACTTTCCAGCCTCAATGATTCTGTCATTCTGGGATCACCCTTTGTATTAAGCAAGAATCAGTATCAGTAATCACTCTTTGTTTTCAGGGTGTGGACACGTAAAACAATTTGTGTTTGTAAAGCTCTCACATCAGGCAATGTGTGGGGTACAACATTGAGACAACTCCAGCCCCAGTAGGCACAAACTCATGGCAAATTTTAGACATCTGCAGGGGAAAACAATAAAACCCTAGAAAATTATTTATACTTAATAAAATGGCATATTTGGACAGCGTAGAGTGTTTTAAGTAGGACCCATCTCTTAGCAGCTGTGAAGTTTTAAATTGAAGAGAGTTTAAGACATTAAAATCCTCTCTCCTTAACTCTCTGCAGATGCACCCAGTGCTCAGTGGGAGCAGTGCTCGTGCTGCTCTTGCAGCTCTCAGAGGTTCAGGCATTGGGGAAGGGGAGAATTCTGTCTGGGAAATGGCAAAGAATGTCAATCTAAACTCCAGTAACTCTCATCCTGTACTGAAGTCAGCCATAGAAAACAACAAAGGGCATAAAATTACAGAGCAGTATTAATAATTTAAAAAATTATTTCAGTGATGGAAATTGAAAAAAATGTATAAAAATTTAAACTGAGCTAGACAAAGAAGATAAAATTTTCCTTTAATAACCCCATCTTAGATATTGATTGCTATTTTTCTTAGAAGAGTTTTGCTAGCTATCTCAAAGAAACTATCCTTTGAGCATAAAACCAGTAGAGACCAATTAAATCACAGAACATCCTCCAGTAGCTTACATTGGACAGCCAGAACTAAAATATTTTTAGTGCATCTTAGGAAGTCAGAGCATTCTGAAATTTCATACTCTGTTTGATCTTTCTACTGATAAATGGGTAGAAGACTCAGAAGAACTAGCATTTATTTGAAAAATTGCTCTTTATATCCAGTAATAAAATATGCAAATATATAAAATCTTTCCCTTCCCCATGTTTAAGTTATCTGAACCAGCTCTCCGTGTCTTTCTTTAGATTTTAAGTCAATTTTAATTAAATGTTTCACATCTCACAAAATCAAGAGAGACGTCTCAAAACTTCAGTCAAATATTTGAAGATAAATTTCACAGAAATACAAAACTTAAACTTGAATAAGTTACTTTTTCTGTCAAAGAAGCTTTAGGCACCAAGTTACTTAGAATCTTTAAAATATTCTTTTATATATAATTATGATGGAGTGTCCAAATTCTTTGACAGAGAGTTAGCAAGTAAGATCAGAAACATTTATTCTTTAAGGCAGCCTCCATGATAAGTTTGGACAAAAATGGATTTTTTTTTAAGCATATTACCAGGGTTTTTCAGTCAAGCTTTTAGGTCTGCAGTTGTCTCTCAAGGCTCCAGGGTCCATTTCTGTGCTTTCGAGGGGTGAGTCAGTATAAACCATGAAGAGTGAATATCATCTGTGCTCTACTGTGCATTAATCCATTTCTGGTCACTCAATAATTTGAAAAAAAATTACGGAATTTATAATTTGACTCTCACTGAAGAAACACAGCTAAACATTGATTATTATTAATAATAATAATAACAATAGTAATAATATTAATAATAGTAGTAGTAGTAGTCTAACTCTTTCCACAGGAGCAGCAGCAATTGATAAACCAGATCTCCCTCTCTGGCATGGGTAACTTTGGGTGTGACACTATTAGTGGCTAATTTTTCTCCTATTATCCAAAATCTGTCTAAATCCAGCTTCCACAAGATAATGTAGATAAACGCTCTTTCTCCTTTCTGAAATTTGAAAAATTCATTCTGTGTTCTTTCCTGAGCTTTGTTCTGCTCTCCCTAATGTTTATTCTGCCAACTGCGGTCTGAGAATCTCATGGGTCCCCCACCTCTCCCTCCTGAAATATCAGACTCCTCTCAGCCCTTTTGTACTCACCTTCATATCTGCAATCCTCTTGAATTCTCAACCTTTAACATCCATTTCTAAAATTTCTGCAATTCCTCTCCTCCATTCCACCCCCTTTCTCAAGAGCCCAGGCAACTGCCAGTGCAAAAAGAAAAACTTATCTCTTTCTTTACCGTGCTGAAAATCCTTGAGCTCTGCCTGCACATCACAGAGGTCCTCTTATCTCCCTGGTTCTGTGCAGTCAGCACAAGCCATGGAACCTGAGCAATCTAAGCAAACTTGATATCTCCCTCACAGCCTCGTGTCCTTTGCTGCTGTTTGGCTCTCAGACTGATGTTCCCAGCCCAAGGTCACAGCAGATGTTGCTCTTTTAGACTTCTGTGCCTTACACACAGATCCTGCCTGATTTTTCCCTCCACATCAGCAGGGAATTCAGAGGAACACAAGCTCCCAGCCCTTACCAAGAGCCTTCTTGCTGCACCCTTCCTTCCAGCTTGAAGCAGCTGTTGCACCCCAGGATGGCAAATTCCCAGTGCTTTTCCTTTCCTGCGTGCCCAGAGAGCCTGAGGAGCCCGTTCATTGGGAGTCTGCACAGGTAGGTGCTGTGTGAGAGCAGAAAATATCCAGCCCACTCAGGCAAAAAAACTTGTGAAGGGCTTGGATTCATTAACAATGTACCTGTCCAAGAATTAGCTGGAGTTCTCAGTCCTGTAATTTGGAAAGTGTGGAAGGGTTTTCATGGGGACAGAAAAGGCAGATAAGTGCTAAAGTCCATAAAGGTGGTTTCTGCAGCAAAGTCTAAGTTTCCTGAAAATCAAAGGCTCAAGAGAATGAAGGGAAAGTAAAATCCAAACTGAAAATGTCTCCCCTCCCCAGAAAACCCCAAACCCATCAGTATGCTACTTTCCTATTTAACTCTCAACTGCTTTGGCTGAAATAATAAACTGGAACGAAGCATCACAGGGAGTACAGCTCTGTGTGGGTGTGTGTGAGAATCTAGAGAGGCCCTTCAGAATGGAGACATTCTCACAGCTGCTTGGCCAAACTGAGCTGGTGAGAGCTGCTAGAAAATGCACCAGGAAACCTTAATGATGGCCATGCTGCCCTCCCCACTTCAAATGGATGTGCTATTGAGACAGCCAGCAGGGAATCTCATCCTAATGGGGTAAGGCAGTGTGGGACTTTGTCTTCTGTAAGATGGAACCCTGCTCTCATCCCAAATGGGGTTTTTGGGAAAAATCCCCCAACCCCCCTGCACAATCCCCGGGGTGTTTCTGTGCCAAGCAGCCTTTATTTGCATTCTCTTTTCCATAAAGCTCTCTGCAGCAGGACTGGAACACCCCCCGGGGACAGCATCGCTCATTCTGCCCTCTGAGGGTTCATTGATGCCACATCATTGCTACCTTAAAAGAGGTTCCTTATTGCCCTCAGGAGAGCAGTTCAGCTGCATTACCCTGGCAGTGGCTGCTTCCAAATGGATTTCCATCCTCAGGAAAAGCTGCTGCTGATGCTTTTTTTGATAAGAAAATCAGAAGACTTTTCCCAAACGTTTAAGTTCTGCCATAGGAGGAATTACTTGTGGGTAAGGTAAGTGCCTTGGGAAGTGAAGCATCGTGAGCTTTTTCCCTGGGGTCACAGAGGTTTGTGTTATTGGAAGGACAAGGAGATGCAAGCTGATCACAAAATTACAACTAAAAAACCCCAGCAACCCAGAGGGATAAAATTGGACATCCCAGAGCACTACTTTATCTGTTCCACATGAGCTCAAGAAATCTTAAGGATATCCTGTGCTTCAATGGAAAAAAAGCAAGTCAGTGCCAGTCACTCCTGAGAATAAGGTAACTCAATAAATTAAGGCAACTCAAGCTCAGTATTTTATACCCAAGGGGTGTTAGACTGAGGAAGGATAGAAATTGAGTCTGTGCTTTATCCAAGCAGAATTGTGAGCGAAACTCCCACTTTCACTACAGCTTGTAAGATTATATTTGTCTTTAATCAACATTAATAAGAAAACAGGGGAAAACAGCTTCAGAGACCAACCCCCAAAACATTCTGGTTTCAAAAATGAATGGAGAATATTTAGTGGGGTATGAATTTCCCCTACAAAGCATCATACAGACAGTTGGAATAAAAATCCCCCGTTCCACTTTCATTACTAAGGCAGAAAAGGAAAGCAAATGGGAATGGCTCTGTAACCATAGCAACATTTGCCATTATTATTTTCTCAAAGAATTTCTGAGGCTCTACAATTTGAATTCTGCATTCTGAGGGTAAAGTTTGTATCAAGGAAAAGAATGGAAGAACTTTATTTGGTTGCAGGTCCTAATGGCAACTTTTTAAAAGATTTTTTTCTAAGCTCTGATTTTAAAAAGAAGTCATGTGCAAAGAGTAGGGAATATAATTGCTTCTACTTTACTTAAATGTGGTGTAAGATGTATGTAACTCTCAGGAGATAGGGTATGGAAATTATGCCTGCATGAAAACATGCTAATTTAGAATGGCCAATTAAAAAAAAATGTCAATAATGGTAGGAAGTGTGGAAAAATAGTTATGGTCCCCATGCAGTATAAGCTTAATCAGATCATGTTATTTTTCATAATCATGAATACAAATTTCCTGGGTGCTGTTGCTTGGGTCAAATACGAGATTCTTTCTGTCCCCTTCACCTCAGTGGGCACATTTAACCTCATTTTACATTTGTTACAAAAAGTAGCACTCACAATAACTTACAAGCACAACCAGTTCTTTCACCAGACACCCCAACCTTCAATTTTACAATTAATATTCAATGTTTATGAAAAGCCATACTCAGAGTCATAAAACAACACACAAAGTAGTTAAAATATAGAAGGTAAAATATATTCAAATTCTAAATATTGCAATCTAGGAGGCAATTTGAAGTTATTGTTTCACTATTCCAATGTCCCAAACAGCTCAGATGAGCCAAGGTCAGAGTTCCAGGGCTCCAGGAGCTCCTTTGGAACTCTTTACAACATCAGCCAGGCATGGGCAGAGAGGGAAGGGGACTGGGAGAGACTTGGTCACTAAAATGGATTCTGGGTGTCAGTAGGGAGAGCAGTGGAAGGAAAAGGACAACAGCAGCAGCTGCAGAAGAAGTTCAACTGCAAACAGAGAAGTCCTTGCTCAGGTTGGTGTATCTGCATCTTTCATTTTCATTTGCAAAGTGAAATATGCAAATTGCCCCAGCAGAAGGTTCTGTGCAGGGCCAGTTTGGCCAGACAGGAATGCTGCTGGTGTGGGTGACCCCACCAGGCTCACTCGCAACCAGTGGCTGATTCCTCTGCCCCCAGCCAAAAAGTGCTGGTTGCAAAAGGTCCTTGAGGTGATGAGTGATCCCAGTCCCAGGGATGGAGCAGGGGCAGCTCCCACCACAGACCGATCCCACAGCAGCTCGTTCATATCAGAGCTTCCCTTTCTCAGCTCTGGGACTCCTAACCCATCCTGGCAGTGTCTGGCAATAATTTCCTCCCTTTTTCCACTGCACTAACTTTTCCATAATTCACAAGACAGCTTCTTGTGAGGAATGTTAGCAAAGGGAATTCCAGGTTTTAATCAAGGAGAGATAAAGGCCCAGTATTGCTATGAGTGACCATTTCCAGTTTGTGACATTGCAGCTTTGTGCATGTCTGTGTTACATTTCATGTCTGTTGTACATGGAGGCAAAGAGTAACACGCACACAACTCACTGCAATCACTTCTTTCCTTGCTCTTCTAACACTTAAAACTTTGATTTTATGCATTACAGGAGGCCAGTGCATACAGCTCTTACTTTTTAAAAAATAAACCCAGCTAGGCATAAAGGCCATGATGTTTGGCCACAGTGGAGGATTTCAGCAACAGCTGAGTAACTCAGGCAGTTCTCAGACCTCAAAATCCTAATTTGGCTTAATTTGGACAAAAATTAGTCCAGAACTGTCCTATTTATAAGCTTCTGGAAGTAATTAGTTACACTTGTAAAACACTTTAAAATTATAAACTGTCAGGTTACATAAGAAATCCCAAACACCCAACATTCAGGTAAGACTGAAACAAAAAAATCACTTTTCAAATATGATTTATAGAAAAATTTTATAACTACACTTATCTGAACCAAGGGATGCATATTTACTAGGAAGAACTCAATGCTCAAACCTGCCAATTTATCAGTTCCACAGCACATGACAGATTATCAGAATTATCTGATCTTTTTTTAATCAATAGGAACAATTTTATGCAAATCACTTGTGAAAATCATCTTCAGTGATGCTCATATAGCCCATATTTTGCAATATGTATTGCACTGGTGCATTCATAAGGGCAATAGTTGTTTTGGTGGGTTTTTTTGTTGTTTCTTTCTTGTCTGTGTTTTTGCTGGGTTTTTGTTTGTTTTGGTTTTGTTTTGTTTTTGTCCTTTTTTATACCTCTTTGTAATTTAAAACAGGGACACTAAATAAGGAAAAATAATGTAATTTGTGAAGGAGCTGGAATAATTGTAAAACTAATCTCCCTTAAAACACTGTAGAGACACATCAAAGGCAAAAAAACCCCAAAACAAAACAAAAATACAACTCAAAAATCCAAACCCACCATGTGTAAGAGTCAGGATTTACATTCAGCAGGACCAGAAGAAAAAACACATTGGAATATGACTTATTTGTTATATTTATTTCATGGCAGATGTCAGCAGGAACAGCACTTCTTGTGCTCCATTTGGATGGGAAAGCTGACACTTAAAAATCTATTTCAATCAAATCACAATTGATTTAATGATCATTAATCAGATGCAGAAGATTATGCCAAAATATTGACTTGTTAGTTGGAATAATTCACTGCAGGTAGAAAAGCCACCTCATCTTCAAACAACCTGCTAGAAAATTCAGCTGACCAGAGAATTAATCTGCCCAGGACAGGAGGCATGGATGCAACAGAACCTACAGACCAAAAGGGGGAAAAAGCCCCAGGTAATAATGTCTCTTCCTCAAATCTCTTCTTCATCTTTCTCTTTTGTGCATGATCCAAACATAAATAACTCCTTGATGGGTAGACACAACAAGCTATTAGGTCTATTGTGCTAATGATCTGCAAATTAAACTGTAGCAAACCCAAAGTCTCCATGCTGAAGTTGTTAAGACCTTCTCTGCCAATAACCTGCAGAAAATGAATTACACAATTATACCTCAGTGCAAACTGTAATGACTACAAATTACAGCAGTAATTGTATTATACAGCAAAGTGATTTGATTCATTGCTTACAAGGCATAATTAATAAGCTGAAATAAGATTATCTCTATATTCTATCTTTAGAGTCTATTTTTCTGAGCAGTAATTTGTTGGGTTTTTTATTTTTTTTGGCCAACATCTCATTGCTCTGACTGTCAGAAATATTTAATTCCCTTTTTTGAGTGAAAGTCATTGAGCATCATCTTAAATTACTGAGGTAAGGCTGGTGGGGTCTGTAAGGAATCAGGAGGCATCAATGCTCTCAGGAGATGAAATAAAGAGATAAACAGAGATAAATAGAAGGCAATCTGGTATGCAGAGAGCTCTTTAAGGGTATCTGCTGATGAGCAAGGGCAGGGAAATGACTAAGGCAGATTACATTTGCATTTCTGTTAGGTGACAGTTCATTTTAATTTCATTGATTGTTTTTGAGTTAGGATAACAAAACAGCTGCTGTTATTTCCCAGGGGAAAGGGAATTGGAAGCACAGGCCAGGCTGGGGTGACACCTCCCAGCCCCAGCCCAAACAAGAAGGAATTGGGTTTGGCAGCACAGCCACTCTGAGCTGGAGGAACAGAAGGCAGAGGAACAGGGACTGGGCAGAGAAACATCCTCAAATCAGCCCCAAATGCTCGGCTTGGGGTTCCCAGGAGTGCCCTCCTCAGCTCGGGACCTGAGCAAGGGGCTCTGTCCATGTCCAGCCCGCAGTGCTGAGCTCAGTGGGCACAGCAGCAGCCAAAGCTCTCTGCAGCCCCCTGAGGTGCCAGCCTGGGGAGCTCCGTGGCACAGCAAACTGAACCACAAGGAGAAGGGAAAATATCTTTGCTGTGGACTGTGGGCAATTTGTTAAAGGTTCTTGGTGACAGAATAAGTGGAAATGATCATAACTGGCACTCTCCCTAATCCTTCATATTCTTGCCAGTATTTTTTTAAAGCCTGCCTTATTAAGATATTATTTGAATGCCAAGAGGTGATGAACTGAGGAAAACAAAGGGGTAGCACATCAATGCTCTCCCTCTGTCCTAGGGAGCAACTCTGTTCATTTCAGTCAGAGATTTCATTGGGATTTAGTTGCTGGTTTTGATTTTGTTGTTTCTATAAATAATCTTCATTTTATAAATCTACACTATTCTCCTCATTCCAGAAGTTTTTCTGGAAGCTTCCAGCTTGAGCTCTCTGTTCTTAAGGGCAATATTAAACAGCAGAGCTGCCATGAAATGCAGTTTATCCTCCTGCTGCAGTCAGATGAAGGAAATTTGTGAGCTCCAGAACTTGCCTGGGAAGATGAGGATCATAGAAACAAAAGCTTTAAGAGTTCTCTGGATGCTATTTTGCTCAGAAATAAAAATCCTATTAATTTATTATTAGAACAATCTCCTTAATCAAAATGCTGATTCAGCTTGTTATTTAGTAGATGATTCTAATGAAGGCTATGAAAATCAGGAAAGCAGCCAGAACAGCAATCAGCTCCATTTTGCAGTAAACTAAAGAACACCTGGTGCTTTGCAACTTTGTCCTTTGATAATCTGGAAAAACCAATTCTCAGCATCTAAACAAGTACTCTGGTCACCAGAAGCTGTGTTAGTTTACCTTCACTTTTCTTTACTTTGTGCTTTGAAAACATTCAGAAATCTATATTGAAATGTTCATATGAAATTCCAGCGAAAAGCTGAATTTCTGAACACTTGTATTTTTCCACAACAGTCTCTGCAGTTGCACTCAAACAGGGAGAATAATCTGAATGTCAAATATCTGACAAGTCAATTTGAGCTGAAGTAGGTAACTGTGGAGCCAGGAATGCACTTCATATCATGCAAACGACATAAAAGAAACAGAATTATCAAGAACAAGGTTTGATAAACCCTTTAATTTTATTAAGGATTCTTTCTTTTCCCCTCGCATCTTTATCTTAAAACTGAGTTACTGCTGTAAATTGCGTTTTTATGCAAAGTAAAGGGCTTTTGGTTGGTTTTAGGTTTGGTTTTTGTTTGTTTACTTTTTAAAATAAAGATGCTTCCTATTTACAGATATGCCACCATCAATTATGATTTAATTGATCTGACAGACATTCTTTCTGTGTGTGCAGTTCAGGAAAAAATCTTTGTCTGCTGAACTGTGCAGTAGCAGTGGAGGTGTATTCACATAGCAGTGATGTTCTCATCTGAATAAAAAATTAGATAGAACCCATAATTTATAACATTATTGCAGGTCTTCCCATGTCCAACCCAAGAAACAGTTTTTCACTTTCTTTTCAGTAGGCCAAAACCAGAACATGCACTCACACACATGGAAAAAAAAAAAAATGAACAAAGAGTGGAATATTCTGATGAAAAAAATCAAGGCTTTCAATTAATCAAAATTTTTCTTCTCTCCCTTAAAAGCCTTAAAGTCACCATTTTGGGTGTTTTGTACTGTTTTTTGCAGGACTCTGTTCAAATGAAAAGGCTGGAGTGAGTGCACCTTTTACCCCTGAGGTAATCTGATGTTGTCACACGTCTGATTTCTGACAGCAAGGTAAGAAACCAAGAGACTACAAACAAACCAACAAACCAACACCCCCAACTGGAACAGCTCCTTCCTCTCAGGAGCTCTGCACAGAAGTAATTGGCACAGGAAAAGCTCTGCTGCATTCAAGTTTCTTTTCTTATACAACAGAGATGAGAATACTTTCAACATAATTCAAATAATTGACTGTCTGCATCTATTTTTGTTGATATATGTCAACCAACAGAGCTGTTAGTTAGCTAAAGCAATTGCACAGCACCAGAAGAATTCCATCCAGAGCAGCAGAGTACACGAAATAATTCTTTTTATGCACATTACCTCAGAAGGGTTTTTTTCTATTTCAAAACAATGTAGGTACCCGACAACACCAAAAAGAAAATCAAGGCAATACACCTGGAAGTAAAGTAGATTTTAGGCACTGTGACATGCAATTATAGATGCTACTACTTTTCAGCTTCCAATTTTAGAATAATGAAAAATCAAAGTTCACTGAATTACACTATATAGACTCCTAGGTTGAAATGCAATTAAATAATCCACGAAGTAATTCTTTTTCAGAGGTGCTTAAACAGAAATGTAATCAGCAGGCTGTAGGACTATTGAAATAGGGAAAGTCACCAGTTCTGAATGCCAGGATGGGATGCTGGTTATACTGGCATTTCTGTGTGAACAACCACGGGCTCCAGAGTGCAGTGCAAATGTCTTTCAGTAGGAAAAACTTAACATTATCCTACTTTTCACTGTGAAATTGGCAAAAATTCTGCTGTACTCATCAGCACAGAGAGATTCTGTCCATCTGCTGTGAGGCCCTGGCACAGGGTGCCCAGAGCAGCTGTGGCTGCCCCTGGATCCCTGGCAGTGCCCAAGGCCAGGCTGGACATTGGGGCTGGGAGCAGCCTGGGACAGTGGGAGGGGTCCCTGCCAGGGCAGGGGTGGGAATGGATGGGCTTTGAGGTCCCTTCCAACCCAAACCATCCTGTGATTCTGTGATTTCACATCCAGTGATGGAAATACTGCAGCTTTTCCCCTTCCCTTGTTCTAAATTCCCAGGTTTTGCATTGAATTCCACAAGCCTTAGGTAACTCCAGCTTATTCTAATGCATTTCATCTGTCACAGTTAAAGCCACTCTGGTTATTTATCTCTAAATCTCCATTAAAGCTCACTTGTTCTGGTATTTCTGGGACATTTAGCTGTTACAGGTCATAAAAAGAACCCAATGAAGTCCCCACAACCACCCATCCCTCTCTGGAGGCGCAGAAGCAGGTCCGTATTTTCCACGCTCTTCCATGTGAGGACACCAATCCTTGGGCACGAACTGCCCCCACCAGAGCTAATGCACTTCCTGAGGCATCATCCCCACCTTTTCCATGTGCTCCTGCCTCTTTCAGATCCAATCCCAGCAAATCTCACAACCTCAAACTCGCTCACCAAGAGGAAGCTGCTGCACAAGCTCAAATTACCACCCTCAGCCCTGCTGTGAAATCACCATGAGCAACAAGACAGGGCAAGACATCAGTGAAAAATCTGCCTCTCTAGGTGAGTTCCCAGCTCTCAACACCTCCCCAGGTCCTGTTCCTGTCCTGCCAGTACCAATCCACCCTGGAGAAGCTTCCCAGGGGCACCAGTGAGCCCTTTTGGCAGGCTCAGAACTGCACTGATGGTTTTGCTGCCCAAACCAAGGTCTGTGTCTGGGGCACCTCAAACAGCACCAGTCCAGACAGCCACACAAGGTTTGCTCATCTTTCTGCACATCTTACAGAGCAATCAGTGTGTTGAGAATCCTTGGGTGCTGATGATTTTCTTTGCCTTTTGCCAGCTCTTTTTTTTTCTCCTTCATTTTGTTCATTATTTTTTCAGCAGTGTAAAAGACTGAAGAAAATCAATACAAAAATATATTACACGAGCACTGAGCACTGGTCAGCCACTTGCACTGATTAGACAAAACTGATACAACTGAACTTGAGTTTCAGTGGGAATTTGAAACTTAAATGTATGGAAAATTGTGGTGATGCATGCTTTATTTTTACTTGTTTGCAAAAAAGAAGCCATAACTTTATCAACCATTATAAACACTTTCACTGCTGACAACCCTCTTCAAACATCAACTACAGTAATTTTCCCCACATTTACATAATACTGGCTGATTAAGCTGTCAGAATTTTCATTGCTGCTTGCTGCAGAGATCAAAAATAAAAACACAGTGTTAGCAATGGTTTGGCCTCCTAAGATTTTCATGTTGGAGTGTAAGAAAGACTGAAATGGCCAATCTGAAGCAGATAGGGGAATATCCTCCTCAGTTGCTGCTTCCCTCATCCAAGCAGAATTCAGCATCTTTCCCCCAGTATAAAACCTGCTCCAGTTGGCAGCAACTCAACACCAACCCAAGCCCTGGGTGAAGACAACCCCTGCATTCCCTTTGCTCACAGCCCTCACTAAATTACAGCCTCTTGCCCTGATAATTTATTTCTCAGAGTAGCTGCAGAGCCTCAAGGCCTGCATTGTCTGGGTACCCCGAGGGCTGTAATGTGAACACAGCTCTCCCCCCGTGTTATTTCAATGTATTCCCATTTTGTCACACTCACCTGGCTGGGTTGCATGGAGCAGCAGTGATAATCATCTCAAAATGCACATGGCAGGAGATGTTAGCATGTGGAGGTAGCAGGTTTGTAACAAAAAATTCCTGTGTGGTTATCACTGTTTCATTGTCATGCAGATTAAAATAACACATGTTGTCTCATAGCTTATAATTAAATCATGATCTCTTTATCTTCCACAGTAAAACCGAAGTGTCAGAGGTGAAAAGGAGGTCAACAGAGAGCTGCCAATAACACAGAACCTCCATAAAGAAATGCTCTACTGCCGTCAAGAAATTCTCTGCTGTGGTTAAAGAAGTAATTTGGATTCCTTTCCTCTCTGTAGAACAGGATAAGCACAAAAAAGCTTTTCTTGTGAACACTTCTAAAAACAAAATTTTTAAAATATCACAGAAAGATTAAAGTAATCAATAAATCCCACATGAAATCATCCCATCTCATTCTAATTCACATGAAATTAATTCAGACCAATAGCAGACCCCATACACCAGTTTAACACTACTCCAAAAAGGAGTTTAATGATCCCCAATAGTCAACCATTAAACATTCTGCACTGAAGACTCCCAAGCCACAAGAAGTGATTCTTTTGAATTGGTCTTCCTAACATCAGCAACCAGTTTGAGACATAAATCAACTTTAGAAACACAATTCTAAACTAAGAACAAATAAAAACTGTCTTGAATGCCTGTATAATCACACAGTGAGAAATCTGACATTCTTTTCTTCTTAAAAGAGCAGCTGGAATTGCCTCTGAACTCCCATTTCAGAACATCCAATTTCTCTGTTGTCATTTTCATACTCATTTACAGTAATTTCCATGGCTCAGAAAGAAATCTGGTAAACAAGAATATGGATTATATTTTTCTGCTGAAAAAGGTGCAGCATGGTCAGCTGCCCTGTGGTGGAGCAGGGGGTTCCTGCCCTGGCTTGCAGCTAATCTGCTTCCCCATTGAAATCTGCCTTTTGGCTCTACACTGGGGAATCAATTAATGCCATCTCATTATGCTTATTGTGAAGTTAACCTCTAATTTATGAAAAGATGCTGCTGTGGTTCAGTATCCCTGTATTTTATCTTCACCCAAGCTATGCCTGTTTCATCCTTTTAGCATCTGCTGTGCATTCTGAAAGTCAAAAAATAGCAGATACTTCTCCATCTTTTATAGATTTGGGCTGGTATCAGAGAAATCAATGGGAAACTTCAGCTCTCAGGTGGAATCTCAGCAAGACTGTACACTGATATGTAAATATTTCCCTTGGTCTGAAGAAAGAAGGAGCTTATTACCTGTAATTCTCTCTTTGTCTGGTGAAGGAGGCATCTGCCAGTCGAGGTTTTTGGTTGCTTTTGGTCTTGCATTAGAGGTGGGGACGAGATAACTGGGACTGGAAATGAAAAGGGTCATAGTGGACAGCTGGTGAATGCAACCCTGTACCAACTTCTTACTCTTCAGAAAGCCGAAATTAGTTATTTCATTTCAGAAATTAAATATAATTGTGCAAATGGCTAATTGCTAATGCATTAATTCACTCCCTGGTGAAGGTTTGGTGAACCTTCCCATCTCTGCAGCTATAAACAGGCAGCTAAAATTACTTTGTCATGGCCAGAAGAGAACAAATGCATCATTACAAGAAAGTTTTTCAGAAACATTACCATATTTTTGCTCCCATTTCTCAATAAGTTTTGTGAGGCTTGAGTCTACAAAGAATATTTTCAGGAAAACAGGAAAGTCCACATGACTTGGTTAGTTTTAATTATGGTGTGATCTATTTATTTCTTCCAGAGTGCAGAGGAAGCAGAGGTTGGAAATGAATGACAGAACGTTCCTCCACGATAGAAGAACTCTCAGGTGTGTAATGTGAGCTTGGGGAAGCTCTGCAATTATGCAAAACTCAGAGGCAATTGGAGAACACGAGCAGTGGGTACAGGAGTAAGTGGAACTGTGTGATATTCCATGCATGAGGAGTGTCAGACAGTCAAGGAATTCCGGGCAGTAACGTGGATGAAAGACGGGACACAGAAGCACAGAGGAATTGCAGTGAGCTCCTGTTAAATAAGGGTCAGTCAGGCTCGAGGGACTGTGAGAAACCTCACAAGATTACAAGTGGTTTAGCAGCCTGTGTTTCTCTCTTCCTCAGCATGTCCTGTTAATCTGTTTTCTAAGATTCCTTTCCCCTCTCCAGTTTCCATGAAAGAAATTCTTTTATTCCCCTCCTGGGCTTTGCAGGATCTCTCCCAACAGGTTCTCTGAGCAGCCTTGTTCTGTCCATCCTTTTCTGGGACCCAGACCAACCTTTGCTGCTGCCATCCAGAAAAAAGCAGTGCCCTCTGCCCTCCGACTCAGAAACCCGAGTTTTCCTTTCTCCAGCTTCTGGGAACAAGTGGACAAGAAGGAATAGGGTGGGGCAGGTCCTACCCTGAGGATCAGGAGGGATTATGGACAACACAGGGACTCTGCTGCTGCTTTCCCTGGGGGCAGGAGCTGCTCTGCAGCGAGTGCTGCCTCTGGAACTTGAGCAAGCTGGGGAGCTCCTCCTGCACAGCCCCAGCCTGGGGCACACAGGCTCTCTGTGCTCCTGATCAGGAGATGCTAAATGGCTTCTGCCAGTTTGAGGACTTGTCACCACACCCTGGCCTTGCTTCGTTTGCCTCCGTGTATGAATTCTTTCCAAGCTGTAAAGGACTAAGGAAAGATTGGCTGTGATGGCGAGGGGAGGGGAGGCTCCAAAGGTGTTAATGTTGTTGGAGGCACCAAGGTGTCTGTACAGCCTTGATGAAGCATTTCTAAAAATACCTCTGGTGCAGGTAATCAATCTTACAGGTTTGGTCAAAAGGATGGGCTCCCCCCAGCCCAGGTATTGACTGCTTACAGCAGGACCACGTTTGGGAATTATGAAAGGCACTTCAACCCCTTCAAACTGTGGCCACAGACACCCTGAGGCTCGTGCAACAAAAAAAAAGGTGGTTTTTTGTTTTGTTATATTTACTTCTCCCCCTCCTCCTTTGAATGCTGCCTGTTACTCAGCTTCCACAGTAACTGCTGCTCTTATTTCTTTATAGTTTGCAGTTACCTTTTAAAATAAATGAGGGCTAATTTTTGCCACAGCAGCACCTCACAAGCAGGTATATAGTCAAAAAAAGGGGGAAAGAGAGGATGCTGGCCAAGCTATGAAAGGAGGGATTTTGCTGCTGGTTGTGATGCTGATGTGATGGCTGGGATATAAAGACATCAGGTCTTTTTTTGTTTTAATATTAATGATACGCTGTGATTTAAAGCTTACGTGACATTACAAATCACAAGGTGACTTCAAGAGCATTGCTGGCCACTGCCAGCAATGCTGTGCCTGAGGTGTGACAGGAATTGATACCCTCACAGGTTCTCCACTGAGAACCTCATCACTTAAACAGCAAAGCCAACACTCAGGGACAGTGCTGGCTGTTGCCTCACTGGCAGAGAGATTCAGAAAATCAAATTCATTTATGTATCTGACATCCCCCTGACCTCCAGTTTGTGCTGAAGGACAGATAGAAGGTTGACAAGCTGTAATATGTTTGCTCTATTTTTGGCAGAATCTTTGTGGTTTTCTCACATTTCCCTCAATAATGCTAGAAATGCCCTCATGCAATCCCAAAATAACCAACAAAAACCACCCAAACCCACCCAAAACCAAAAAATAACCCAAAGATTTGAGATATAACTCACCTTTCAAACAGGTCTCCCTTCATTTACCCATCATCAGCTGCCCCAGGCGTCCCATTGAGGAAATCTCTCATTTGTATTCTCAAATTTTGGGTTTATTCAGGGCCATGGTTCTTTCTGTTGTACTGCCTGACATAAATAGATTCTGGTATCTCTTTAATTTACTTGTGGAATTCTATGTTCACAGCATGCAATGTCCTAGGTAATATTTAAAAGCTTTTCTTAGATTGGGACAACTAGAAAAGATGGATTAATTAACAGAACACCAGTAATACATTAATAAATATCAGGCCAAACCAGGGCACTACCTATCATCAGGTAAAAATTTCAAATTTTTTTAAAATCAGTTATTACTGAAAAGGATAGTGTAATTCTGGGCTAAATAATTATTCCTCTTAGAACATCATTTATCTTATTGAAAATTTCTAAATGTGCAGAATACAGAAGTGTTCTGCTCTTATACTGTGAGAGCAGAGATTTTAAAAAAGGTTCATTGTCCTGTCAGACTATTTGCCTAATGCCAGAAATATTCCATTAGCATCTTTCAGCCTTCCTTTCCCCCTCCAAAGTATTGGTAACAGAATTGCTCTTCCCTCTCCTACCTTCAATCACGTTGAGCTGGAAAGGAAAGCAGAGCAAGAGGGGCTCTCTCTGCCACAGGGATTTTACAGTGCAATCTGTGGTTATTTAGCAAAACATGGCTCAACTTCTTGTTCTCCTTTTCTTTTAATTTCAAAACCCGACATTTTCTCTGTGCTGCAACACAGTGTGGGAAGCACCAGGTACATTTTGTGCTGGACTGCACAGAGAACTCCCTGCAACTTCACAGGAGTCAGGCTCCCACCTGAGGCCAGGGGGCTCT
Organism: Lanius ludovicianus; assembly: GCA_013397235.1. NCBI lineage: Eukaryota > Metazoa > Chordata > Aves > Passeriformes > Laniidae > Lanius > Lanius ludovicianus. Next base: position 1,208,834 of record VYXG01007384.1, read on the forward strand.
GCACATCCCTTCCCATCACTTCCAAACACTTCAGCCTTGTGGATGGTACTTTCTGGAATCTCATTAGAGTAGATTATGCATGTTTTATACGTTGCCTCTGAGAACTGCATATTTTAAAATACACACATCTCACCAAGAAATACTCGACCTGCCAGTTTTGCTTTATCTGCCCTTCCTAGATAATTTACCTTCTGAACTGAACTGAAAAGAGATTTTAAGTGATTTTAATACAGGAAGAAATCCAGCAGCTGGAGCCAGCAGTTAAAAGATGTGAAGCCCTATTAATTTTTTATCACATGTCCAAAAGGACACTGCTTTGTGTAGATTATTCAGGCATATTCAAATAAGTTTGGGAACGAAGCCTCAGAATAATTTTAAGTAATGGATAATGATGCCCATGAAAAGATGAGTGAGAAAGGAAGGCTAAGAAAAATCTATTTTGATCAACCAGGCAAGCAGAGGAGCGTGTCAGACACATGCATTTCCATTTCTGTGAGAACAGGCTCAGTGAAGCATTAAAGAACAGGTTACCACAGAGACAGCTGCATTCCAGAATCCCAAATCAGGAGCCATCCAGGTTGCTCTCCTGATTTCTGCATCCCACAGCATCCTCCTGCCAGGGCTGGGGCCCAGGACAGAGAGAGCAGACTAATTCCAAAAACTGTGCTACACTTCATCTTCTCTCAGAGGCTCAGGCCATTGTGATCATGGCAGAATTTGACACAGAAACTGAAAGATTTATAACTCTCAGCCTTGTCAAGCTTTGCAGAGATGACCAAAGCAGCCCTTATTTCATGCAATTAATAATTTTATCATAAAATGCCAAATCCCTCTGTTTACAGTGGTGACACCTGACAAAAGTTAAATGGCAAAAATCTTTATTCTGGATTTCTGAACTTCTTTAGATTCTTAATGCATAGAACAAAGGACATAAATTTTTTATATTCACACTTCAGCTGGGATCTTTTTTTTTCCTCTTTCAAAAAAGTTCCCTGCCAAAAACCCTAATCCTATCACTTACTACTTGCTTTTATTCAGTGTTCACCAAAACTTGAACTGCAACTCAGAAAACTGCATTGCTAAGCAGCAAAATTTCTAACAGTATCCCTTACCTCCTTTGTATGACAAACGAAAGCTCCAGATCCTTTGGTACATGAACAAAAAGCACTGCTGATATAGAAATGAAAGAAAATAATGTCAAAATTGTCTTAAAAGATTTCAAACTGAAGGCAAAATTAATTTTTCAATAAGCTAGTCTATCACTAGGGATCAACACACATCCAGATAGAAAAGCAGCAAGCTGCAGCTTACCTTGGAGAAGTTTGGTGGCACAACCAAGAGTGTTCCCTGGTGCCCAAAAATGTATTAAAAAAAAAGTGTATTCCAATCATCACTCACTACAAACATGGATCATAAAGGCAGGAATAACTGCCTGTACTTGAATATTAATGAAAATATGGGTTATGCTCTTATTACCAAATTATTTAATTATTACTCCCTGTGATCATCATCATCACTGATGGGGCAGGACAAGTTCAGGAAGTCCAAAACTGAAAAAAACAATTTCCTTCCTCAAGTTCTGACAGAATTTTCCTTTGACAACGTTGTCTACCTCACTTGGAGAGACTTTGAGAAAAGGAAACAACAGAGCAAGCTCAAGATTCATCAAGATTTATTTTACTCCCTGGAACTAAAATAAACAAAATATGCCATTCCTGGGCACTTAGGGCTTTATCCTCTGTTTTCATGGCCCACTAATATACACAGTTACCAGCAGAAAATAACTCACACAGCTCCTTGTTTGTCTGGAGGTTGTCCATGATTTCACAGCCCCCACACAAAATCAGGAAAGAACTACCAGAGCTACATTCATGTCCGTGTCCAGCCCATTCAGGGAGAAGGAGTGAATTTATTGCTGGTGAAGCTCAGTATTCTGTGTTTCCATGCTGTAACACTGAGCAGATCATGACAGAGCCCTGGATGGAACCAGTGCCCTAAAACTGCACCTTTTCCATTACTATTTGGTATCTGTTTGATGCAATGCACAAGAACTGAGTTCTTTCCCTCCTTTTTCAGCACTTTTAAGATGTCATTTTGAGTGGCCTGGCCAGGTTCAGATCCCCTCATGACAAGAGAGAGCGAGTTCAGCAGAAGGTCACAAAGAACAGGAGGGGACAGAAGCACAGGCAGAAAAGGTTGGCTGTGCTCAGCCTGGGAACAGAGCTGGGAAGAGCTGCTGATTTCAGCCTTTTCAGCTCTGGAGTTACAGAAAATGGCACTTGTAGAAATGACAAACATTTCTCTGAGGTGAGAGGAGATAATAACAGGTTAAGAGTCAAGAAGAAAGTGAAAACAGCAACAATGAAAATATTTCCTGGCCATAAAAGAGTAATTGACAGCAGGAGCAGTGTTTAACTTGAAGTGTTCCTGGATCTCCAGCTGTGGTGGTACTCGAAAGCTGGCTGGAAGCAGCCCTGGTTTGCTCTGCTGGTGTCCCTGCTTTGAGCTGAGCTTCCACTGGGCTCAGAGGTCCCTTCCATCCTGAGGCATTCCATGATTCACCTGCTAACACACTGAAGTCATTTCTGAGCACTTGGAATGTCATTTAATGGGTAAGCCAAGGCAATCTGATTTCAATAAACTGAGGGGATTTAAAACAATGTTATGAAAAAATTCCAAACAAAAAAATGGAATGCAGCAGTTAATCAGCAGATCAGATCCCCTTTCAGGCAGCTCTTCCTGATATTTTACTACACATCAGAGTCTTGGTGGGTTGGTTGGCTTAGTTTTGTTAGCAAGAAGCCTAAATATGAATCAAGAAATAAATGTTGCCTGTTCAGGCCACTTACAGGTATCAAAGTTGAAAGTTTGTTTGATTTTTTTTTTTGAAAGCCACTTTATTTCAAAGTGCATTACAAGACAAGCAAAAATACAATTGGGAACAAAAAGTCATAGAAATATTCCAGTAAAACACTTCAGACACCCCCAATATTACGTGATCAAGTACCTCTTGGGAAGGATCATAGAAATAGATTAGAAAAAGATGGGAGTCATCCTTCAAAGCTTGAAACGTCTGCAGGGATTAGGGAGATGTTTGCAACTGCTGAGTTTGGACACATTCGCTCATCTGATCTCGAGCTCTTTTGACAAAGCAGGCAAGGCATGGAATGAGCTAAATGGACCATGTGTCAACCAACCCAAACTGCCCTGTCAGGGAGTGCAGAAGCTGAGTTTTCATTGACAGCATTGCAGTTATTTGGATGGCAGAGCCCTCACCTTGTTCAGCTTTAAAGAAAAAAAAAAAAAAAAGTAATTATTTCTGGCCTTTTAGTCTGGCTTTGAAATTACCCAGGATGAGCACATTCAGCTAGAGGCAGATATGGTATAATGGGGGAGAAGAACAAACAAGAAGTCCCAAACACCAATTCTTTTGTTATAGATTTTATCTTTCAAGGTATGTCTACAGTGCCTGTATGAAAAATATAATTATAGTTCAGAAGCAGCAGCATTTGCTTTAGTCACTGAGAGTAACAAAAGGAGCCAGAGATAAAGCACAGCATGGAAAGAAGATCCTTTGAATACTATGTACTTTATTTTTAAATAGTTTCAATCCATTGAAGTTTCCATACCTGTATCTAACAAACACACGGAGTCATACCCTTAGAATATCATTTGTTGGAGTGTTTTCACTAAAGAATCTTTTTTACAGCCTTTTCAGTTCTGCATTATTTTAGTGAAGTCAGTAGGAAAATCTTTATTTCTGGTTTTTATTTTCATTACCCTTCAGTGACATCAGCAAAACTATTGCTTAGAGGCTTTTCCTGTCAGCTTTATCAGACAACTTTACTTAGGGGATCATTTCTTACTGCAGCCACTGAGCTTAAATCTGCACCCATGTTCCATGTTCCCATTTCCTCTGCTTTGTGACTGTTTAACAGAATCATTATTTCAAAAGGTACAACACTTAGTGTGAGACTCATCTGGAATTTTTGTCAGCTTTGCTGAACATCTTCGTCTCAAAAAAAGAAAAGGAATAATCTAGGTTTTTCCCCATCCTTTCCCAAAGATAAAATGGAGTGGTTTTCAATTACCTGATGTTTTTACATGTGTTCTTTTTCTCCATTGTGCTGAAGCCATAATCTGCATAGGATAAAGTACTCGAGAATAACCCTTTGGTTTTCACAATATCTGAAATTACTGATGTTAAAGAGCTTGTGCACAATAATAAAAGAAAACGAATGCTATCCATTTCCTTATCAGTTACCTCCCCTTCTTTAGGGAAAAGTTTCTTCTGAAGAGACTTTTTAAAGTCTTTAAAAGAATTAAACCTGTACAGCATTGTTTTAATTCTTACTTCCAATAAAATAATTTTATTTTAAATCTGTTTATAACACATTTTTTTTATGAAACTGCTGGATGAAAATATATTTTTTGCATTTTATTCTCAGAAAGTTGTGGCCAGTATTACATATCATTGTATTTTATAAATACTGTCATTTTCTACTGAGGTTGAAACATTACATAACTTTTCAGATGACAGCAGTAAAATTGCATTCAGTCATGTGCACTGAGATGACAAATCTAGAATAAATTCCTATTTCTGTAAGTCTTCCATCAATCATAGGTGGGACAAATCCAAACCCTTGTTCTTTTAACACCCAAAACTTCCAAATCCATGCTCACAGTAACTATTGAATGTTTAGGAAAATCAGCCTTGAGTTTTGAATTTAGATCAACTCAGGGAAAAGGAATTCAGCAGCAGACTGAAGAGCAACTGAGAAATCACTTTCCTTCCCTCACAGTTTATTTCAGTCCAAGTAAAATGAGTTGTGTTTATGTATATTTATATTAACTTTCACTGCTGGTATTAAAGAACTACCTCAGCACACAGATCCCCTTCCCACAATTCCTGTGGCATTTTAAATATAAGAGTAAAATATCATTTCTGCCAAGGACTGCAGCTGGCAAGAGAGAGGATCCTGCAAGTGCTGAGTGACAACGAATTGGAGAGAAAAATTCACACTGTGCCCTCAAATAAAGAATCACCCAAACTTTGTGGAACTCTACAGTTGGGTTTGTCTGTCTTTATTCAAAGAAACTAAATTAGGATTTATTGGAAAAGCCAGACATCAATAAGTCTGCCTGCCTTACTGGGGTTACTGGGTATTATTAGTTATGATGCAGTGAGTTATGTAACATCCTTATACATGTGGAGCATAAACACTTCAGTGTCCTTGCAGAATCACTCCTAAAGCATCCTCAGAGTGAGTGCTCAGCCTCCCCACTTCATTAAATGCCTAAAACAGAGTTAGAACTATAAGAAATTGCTTTCTAAAGGCAGTCTACTCTGTTCATCCTTGGGTTTTTTAAGCTTTAAATTGTGCAAGGCACATCTGATGCTGTAGCCTCCATCCTGCACAGCATTTGACATGAATTTCCTTTTTTATATAGAATGGAATGGAGAGTTTTTTATGACTCTGTTGGATTTTTCAGCTGCTATGATGTAGAAAGAGTACAGGGGAGCAGGGAGAAAGTGCATATTCTCAATAAGCTTCTTAACAAAATGTAGGATCACATGACTTTTACACTTTTACACCTTTCTCCCCATGATTTTGTTCCATCTCCTTCACACAATTCAAACACCTGTGCTTGTCATCTGATTTCTGACACTTTGATCCTTTTCTGGCTTCTGACAAGCAATTTACTTCAGTGAACTCCTGTGCATGACTCTGGTGAGGTTTGGTAGACAAGAAAATCCCTTCAGTTTTACATTCCACTTGCCTGTACATTTTCAATTCCCTTTGCTCTTGCTCTACCCTTTCCAATAATTGTCTGGGTCATTTCCCTGAGGGAAAAGCATCATTACAGTCCTGACTTGCTTGAAATCACCATGTTTTGACTTTAATTTGAAATCAAAACTTTATCAAGCGTCTGCTGCAAACACTGGGTTTGTCACGGCATTTTAAACTGTTATCAATAAATGAGATAAAATTTCTGTTGGCCTATTGGTATTCCTGTTGTGTTAGTACAAAGAGACATGCCAAAATCTGCTCTAAAGCTATTCTGCCTCTGCCTTCAGCTCCTCTGTGCTGGCTGACACTCACCCCAGCTCCTGCATAACCACCCTGCTGCTTTTTCACCAGATTTAATTTGTAGCCCTGGTTTGTCTTTAGAATACTCTGATGCCTTTTATGGGTCCCCCATTTCCATGGTGTAATTATTCTGCAAGCCTTTTTGATACTGCTCGATGTGATGGTTGTTTAAAAACCCTGCAAATTCTGTTTTAGGAACTTCTTTTCAGATTATTTCACTTGGTACCTCTGCAGGGTGTTCCTACCAGCACCACATTGTTCTGTCTCTCAGAAAGCAGGAGTTTTGCTTTCTGTTCTAACATTTTCCTCATGCTCTGTAGCTCAGCTCCAGCCAGTCTCCCTTAAGCTGTGACCAGTATCAGGGCCTCAGTCCATGGTGGGTATGGGTGGAATTGCTCAGGAAATGATGACAGAAATGATGCAACTGCTGGCACTTGGGTCAATTATTTTAACCAGCTGGATAGAACATCTTGTTGACCCCTTTAGGGATATTTCCTTTCATTCATTCATTTTTTTTCCGACATTTTGAAAGTCCTCACTGGACAGGAAACAACAAAACATAAGAATACAAAAGAAGCCTTCTGCTCTTCTTAAGTAGTTTTTGTCTTGCCCTAAATAAACTCCCAAGTTTATGCTTGTGTTACAGCTTTGGACTTCAGAAAAATTCTTAACTGTGTCATTAATGATCAGCTCTTTCTACAACTAATTGAGAAAGAAATTGTCTTTGCTCAGGCTTTCCTAAATTAGCATTTTTGAAAGTGCAAATCTGTAAGTGCTGTGGTGATCTGAGATATTTTTGTTGGAGTTGAGGAGGTACATTTACACTGATGATAAAAGGTAGAAAGGTTTTTGGAGTCTGTCAGTGCTTTGTTGCATCAGCTGCTGTTGACAGCACCTCCCAGGGCTCTCTCTTACTGCTTTTTTCAGAAATAATTTTGCCCTTAACCTTTTGTGTCTTGAAACTTAGGACATAAAGTGGGTTTTTATTTGGAGGATTATGAGGAAATTTCTGATTTGGATCATCAAAATCACCAGCATTTACAGTAGGTCACAGAGCCCTCTTGATTTCCAAGGACAGAACAAACCAATCCAGTATAAGCTGAGTGTAATATTAATAAAAATTCCTTTCTCTTCCCCATTACTGTGCTTATTCCAAAGATTTGCCACTGCTGCTTCCCTCACTTAGTAAGGATCACATCACAACCCCAAGGATGGTGTTCAAATATTTACTGCTGCCACGACCTACTCAGCATTAGGGTCTTAAACTGAATTTCTAATCCTGTAACTTGCATCAGTGTTACTTTTGTTCAGGGAACAACTCTGTGTGAGTGGCTGCTTGCTCTGCAGTGGGTTTGGTTTGAAAATGCAGTGTTATGAAAACACTGTTGCAGTACATGCTGACAGATGACTCATTTTAATGTGATGTACTTCATCTGAACATTGTTAAGCAGCACTGAAAGGTTGTTTTTACATGACCTGACACCTTTGCATTTCATTTCCTTCTCCCAGTAGAGAAAATGGATGTTAGCATTTTGCCACAGAGATTCCTCTGTGCATTGTCACACTCTGTGATGGAAATACTGTGAAAATGGATCTGGTGTCACCTTCACTTCCCAGATCCAGAATGGATGGGAGTTCTCTGCCTCCAGTGAGTTTCCAGCTATTCCTTTGTAAGATAAAAATATTTTGCTTTGTTTTTTATGTACCTCTTGTTTTACATTCCAGGTGCTCAATTAACATCCAGTTAAATTGCATCTCTCCAGGTTTGGAGTGGTTGATGCCAAATCAACATCATTGTTATTCTGGGCAGCCCAGTGAAAACCCAAGTACAAATAAAAGGAGCCTGGAATTCTTTTGATAGAACCTGTGTGACGAGCTGCTTGAGAAAACCTGCTGTGTTTTTGGGATGCCACAGACTAAGGTAATTTGTTGGGTCTGGAACATGAATTTTAGAAATTAATCAATACACCAGTCAGTGCTAAAAAAACCCACTTCTGTGCATCTTGTAATAAATGGGAGAAAAGTTAGACTCTCCACTAAGAAATGCTTTTAAATTAAAATTCTCTTTTGCCAAAGTAATTGAACTGACACATTTCCTATGGTAAATTGTTTTAAATGCTGAATTCTACTATCTGCTACTTGCCTTCTCAAAACTCATCATAAAATCATAAACAAGTTCTCCTCTGACTTAGTATTTATCTTATGTTGATGTAGTGTTCAATAAGAACCTTCTAACCAACATTTTATTGGCAGGCAAATTTGCCAGAAAATCTTCAGTAAATGCATCTGGTGTCAGAGCCTCCCTGCCATTTGTGTTATTAATCTGCCACAACTTTGCTGAAACAAGAACCCAGGTTAGATTTCCTCCCTTCCAAGAGCCAAGAGCACACCCCCCCAACATGAACTTTACATTTCACTCTGGGCTTACTGTCATGTCTGAGTGTTTTACACATTTGTATCCAGGTGTTTACAAAACTGAGCAGGTTCAGCCCAAACTGAGGGAAAACTGAGTTTCCCAAGGAGCTTTTCTGGTCATCAGCTCTCCCACTGTGTGTGTTGAAGGCACTCAGCAGGTAAATGCTATGATAAAGGCCCATTTTATGTGTCCTTGTTTGTTCATACCAGGATTTTGAAATTAAAAGTTTCCAGGTAAATTATTTGCTCGGGTTTAGACAAAATCCCACCTTTCCAAGTGTGTTTCATTTCTAAAGGAATGCCACCAGGAATACCCTGTCTAAGGGTGATACTGACATTCCTTGCCATCATATGTGCAGTAGAACCTGTCCTGTCCTGCATAGCTTTATTTTCTTGTAAAGAGCCTGAGTGGGAGCACAGATGTGATGCAGGGCACACAAACCCAGTGTTTTATTTACTCTGACTTTTAACAGGAAAACAACAAATACCCCTCACCTCATCTTTTTTTTCTGTCATTCAGGACTATATTTAATTACCACAGTTAAAAATATGGGGGTTTAATTGCATAATCCTTGAGGTTCCTTGACCTTGTGAAGCTTTCCTGCCAAATAAACATGACTGTGGGATGAAGATTCTTCTGCAGGACCCATAAATTATGATGATAATGCTCTTGCCTTTGGTTTTAAGGAATGCTTCCGTTTTTTCAAAAGTGACTTTGCAGCAAGAATCCTAAAAATATAAAGTCATTATTGGTACATATTCTTTGGTTTTAGAGTTACATTTTTATCAGCAGAGAATTCTTGGTTATATCAAGGTGAATTATATTTGTGGACCTCTCAAATATACTCTTTAACTCTGAAAAACCTTTCTGGACTTAGTTCTCTTATATCCTTCTTACTGCAAGATCTAAAGGCAGATTTCCCAGTTATTAAAATCCATGTCATTGTGTATAAAATAAATATATCTATTACATAGTGTATGAAGAATGGGAAGACAAACATTAATCAATATTTTTAAATCTGTCCGTGTTCCGTCCTTTTTTCCCTGGAACACAAAAGTCCTAGCTCAGACTGAATTTTATGCGCTCAGTTAAATGCTGATTATTCTTTTCCTGGTGCCCAAAGCATCAACAGCACACTCATCTGGCTCTCCAAGCACCATTAAGCCAAGTCCCTGTTGCTGCTCCGGAGTGTTGATGGCTGGATCTGCTCTGTGCTTCTCAGCAGGGCCCTCTCTCTCAATGAGGATGCTCCAAAGTGATGTTTCCTGTGGGCTGCCTCGTGAAGATGCAGCCCTGCCTCAGTAAAACTCCTCTCCATCTGTTGGAGGGTGCTCTTAACTACAGATCTGCCTTCACTCTGCAGAGGGACCGCTTTTAATTCACACACCAGTTTGAAATGTAACGTTCCAAGCAGCAAGAAATAAACCATTGACTTTGAGCTGTGCAGTAGAGTAATAAAGAGGACGAGGTAAAGTGCTGGTATGTAAATATTCACCAAGGGAAAAAAAATTAATTTTAATTGCTGAGTTTGACTGGCAGCTTCTTTTCTGATTGGGGCCATAAATAGCATTTCTTTCCTGTGAGTAGCTGGGAATGTTTGGTCACAAAAATAACCCCTAAGACATGCAATTGGCCTGTTTAGATACTGTCCTGTTTTACAAACCTCACTGACCTCTGCTATTTCCTTTATTTCCACCAAGCTCTGAGAACGTTTTTCTGATGTTGATTTCACTGTGCTAACTTTGGTGTGTCACACACGTGTTGTACCACACTGCAGGCTGCAGAGGCAGGATAAAGAGAGCAGGATAATCTCTGAACATGATATGAAATATTCCTCTATTTTTGTATCAAAATTAATTCTTTCAGAGCAATTTGCTGCTCTGTCTGTTTTGTTTTTAGCAGAGCCCAAATCCAAGGAGCTGCTGTGCCCAGCAGGACAAGGAACGAGACTTTCACAGCAGTTTTAATTCAAGGGTGTGTTTCACTGTGCAGTCAGCTTTATGTGGAGCAGTTCCTTCCAGATTTAATCATGGCTCAGATTTTGGGTGGTACCTGTGGGCTGCAGGAATTTAACACTGTCAGTTAACTTGCAAGAATTGCAGTAAAGTACCTTTGCATTGGATGTTGTGAGTATATTTGATCTCTGCTGGCCAGCTGGGAAAGAAATGGCAAAGCTCCACGGCAGAATTTAATCATCAGTGACGATCATGAAAAGTGCTTGACAATAACTGTGTAGAGCAGCACACGTAATTCTGGCTCGGAGAACTTGTTAGGGTTAGGGAAAACCCCCAAAACTTCAACCAACACACCAGCCCACCAGTCCAATTTAAACTTCATTTCTGTTAATTCCTTTCCTGCCCAACACTATCCTCCAGCGAGGTACAGACCATGGGCTAGTCGAGGCTCTTTCCCTGAAGACCAACTGCTCTCTTTTTCCAGCTTGTTTTACATTTAGCACACTGATCAAGTAAAATTGTCACTTTTGTAAGTGTACAGGGAGGGGATCTGGAGTCACTTGAAGCTGTGTTAAGGTCAGGATCAGGTGCAGAACCCAAGGGATGGAACCTGTAGATGCCCACTTAAACACTGGAGTTCAGTCCCTTTTAGCAGGGCTACAGTATCAGCTGATAAGCAGGGCGTGTAATTGGTCTTATCAATTAATAATGCCAGCTCTTGTCTTGCTCTCTGTAGAAGAACTTGAATCCTCTGTTGTGACACAGGGAATGCTCCTGATGTTTGCTCCTGCCACCCCAACAGCCACTCCTGGATTTCAGTGCCCTGAACTTGCCTGCAGTGCTTAACAAGCACAAGCAAATGCTCTGATGTCAGAGTGGGTTGCAAGGCTCAAGCTCCTGTGCCCAGTTTTGTTAAGCTTTACACCTAAAATAGGTGCAGATGAACTGCAGTGGCTCCAAACCTCGCTCTAGAGAAACTGGGGTGGAGCAGCATCAGTGCTTTTTGTTGGGACTGGTTTGTATAAATGGCCCTGACCCTGTGGCAGCTCACAGGACTGAGCAGTGACCTCCCCCAGAGAGGTTTGTCCACGGAGTTTGGTGTTTGGGGAGTGTTGATGTGCCTGGTTCTACTCTGGAATTGCCCAGTACCTGCAAATGCTGACTGGTACCAGCTCTCCCTCTGCATCCTTTTACTTTTATTAAAGTAAGGACCAGTAAAGCCAAAAGCTCCCTGTGCCACTGTCTGAATTTCTCAGGGTGTTTTTTTGGCAGAATAAAGGGGGGTGTGGTAGTGGTGGGGGATTTTTTGCTTTGTTTAAACAAAGGACCCTTGGATCAAATGCTGAAAAAATGTGATGAAGCAGCAGCACTGTCTGTGCCTCCCCCACCAATACTGCAAGCACATGTGAAGAACCACTACATTTAATTAAACACCAGTCAGACCAACACATTAAAATTTTAATTCAACCCAAGTCTTGGATAAAAAGACACAAGATTTAGTCCAAAAGCTGCACAATGTGTGTGAATGTGCATGGGCTTTGGGTCCCACTGCGAGTAGGGGTACAGCATAACCTAAATAAGCTCATTTAGTCAGAATTCTGAATATTGCAGGATAGAATTGTTTTGTTTTCAGTATGGAATTCTGAATATTGCAGGGTGGAATTCTGAATATTGCAGGATGGCAGCAGCAGGGGCCCTGTCACTTGAAATGTCCACTGGTCATGGAAAAGTAAAAATCAGTTTGTAGCTTTCCCAGACCCACATCCTTTCTATTGGAAACCATGTGCTGCAGCGTGGGGCTAAAGTATATTTTGTTAGACAGAAAGAACAGGGTAAATAAAGTTTACTGTGCTGAAAAACAACTTTTATTATACAATGTAAATAGGTAACTCATAAAAAGAGCTGGGGAAAATTCAGTGAGCAGTGAGGATTTGAAGCTGGAATTTGATTCAGAGACTTCCAATACCTGATAGTTTATTTCTTAACCCTGTTCCTGGGAGACTGGAGATTTTTCTCATGCAGAAAAAATATACTTAATTTTTTTACTTGGAAATAAATATCAAATATTCTCATTAGTTTTAATGACTTTTGCATAGTCCAAAGTTTCAGCAGTGACTTTTCTTTCCCTTCAGAACCCTCAATTTCCAAGGGAGTGAAGTTTTAAATAAATCAAGAGTGAGTTAACTTTTTTCTTTTTATTTTTTTTAATTCCCTTTGGGAAAATGTACTCATAATTTTAAAAATTCTGCTTGTTGTCATCACCACTTCCTTTTTTCTGCAGATAGATTTGGGTGTTGCAGGCAGTGCATACCTGTTGCTTCTTGGATTTCCATTCATTCATTCTAGCACGTACATCACCAAAAGAATCAATTCTCTCAGTACTTGGATTATTAATCTGAACATTCACAGAGATCTTGAGATTGGTCTGGTACCCTAAAATCTTCCCACTGAGTGCTGACTCATTCCTAGTATCTAAAATGTTGTTTTTAAGTACAAGCCATAAATATTCCTCTATCCTTTTTCATTCAGATACAACACTATAAATACTTGGAGAAACTGAGAAGTCCAAATGCAATTTTTCCTCTTTGTCTTTTGCATTTGACCACTTTAAAGACTTGCACATGGAGTTAGGGAATGAGTTAAAGCTGGATGAGGTAAAGCATTATCTGAATTGTTCATTAGTTTGCTCTTACGTGGTGTAAATCTCCCAACCTTATTAGAAAAAAGGGGCTTTGGCCACAAATTCTACCTTGAAATAAATTGCACCAAACCCTAATGTGGTTAATACTTTCAGCTGTTTTAAAAGGGAACATTTATTCAAGACAATCTCTAATTTTAATGGCCAAAATCTAGAATATGGAAGAAACTTAAGTGTGTGTATGTGGAAAACTCACCTCTATTAGCAGAGGAAGAATAAAGGGTAAAGAAGTGACACTTTTAGATTTGCCAGCATCTCCCAAGATTTTATTATCAGATTTCTTTGGTCTAATTAATCGGACTGAACTTCTTGGGTGTTCTTGTTCTGTTTCAGATCTAGAGAGCTGATCTCAAATGGTTTATTGGTAATTTCCTCAAGTTTCTCCATAATTTTCAAGTGTTGCATCAGACAGAGATTGTCTTATACAAATAAAAACGTATTAATTTTAAATTTCTTTGCTGGAGCTGTTCCTGCTTTTGCTTTCTCCTCGCATTCAAGAGTCTGGGTGGTGGTTGAACAGCTCTTACTGAGAGCAGCTACTGCTCTGTTGTACTTTGAAGTGACAGAGACTGAACCTTTGATAGGAAAAAACCCCACATAAAATCATTAAAGCATTGAAAATGCAACTTAACAGATGTTGCTTCTGGCTCTTAGTGTGGTATTGCAGTTGCTGCAATTGTGTAGGGAGAGGCTAAGAGGCTTTTCAGGATGTGGGATCAGTCATATCTGTGGCTTTACATAGAATGGGATCCTTATGAGAGATAATTGTTTTTAAGGTGTCAGCAAAAGCTCAAACCTTTATCACTGCTGAGCAGGCTGACGTGCTCGAGGGCTTGAGTGGAGTCCTTTGGAGATGTGTAAGATTTCTGAGCCTTTCTCAGACTGCTCTAGATGGAACACTGGGTTTTGCTTGTAGTCGAGCCATTTTTGACCTTTTACCCTGCAAACTGGCAATTAATGTATCCAGGCCTTGTCAGTGTATGTAAATGTGAGATAATTGCTGTGTTTTTAAGAGTAATCACTGCCAGCTGAATTCCAAGACAAGTTCTTTCACCTGGGTAAAACCTGGGCTGTGGCTGCTGTCAGTTCTCAGTGTGCTGGGGTTTCATTGGTCCTGGGGAAAATTGAAGGGGAAATTTGATTTGTGGCTGCTCAGCTGGGGCAGTTTATGAGCAAGGGGTGAGGGGGCATTGAGGGTTTGGCTGCAGAGGGGGTTCAGCTGTGTGGGAGCAGCAGTGCCAGAGATGGAGCAGCCTGAGGGCAAGGGAGGCTTCCTGTGGTGGTGAGTATGGACCAGCCATGGCACTGCCTGGTGGGTATCATGGAATTCCAGGGCTCAGGAGCTGCCTTGGGCAGCAGGGCTGGGAATGGGCTCATGTGGTGCCCACAGGAGTGACTTTGGAGTGTGGCTGTAGTGGTTTGGCTCTGAATATCCATCGCTGATTTGTGAGAAGCCACCTGCTCGTGGTGCTTCTCTGCAGGCTCCAGGTAGAGCTTTTGGCCACAGGGCACCACCCAAGGTGCTGCTCTTCCATTTATTTACTTTTTCTTTTTTTAATGTTCTGACACAAACGTGTCTAATTTGCCTCCAGAGGTGCACTCAAAATTTGCCAACCTTATAAACATCTGGAAACTGCTGAATTGCCTGTTCTTTCAGTCAGGGGAGACCCTGAAGGGCTCTTAGAATAATGCAAATCTGGGGACTCTGGTTTGGACAGATTAAAGTCTGTCTGGCTCCAGCAGTGTGCTTTTCATCCTGCCTATGAGAATTACATATTTCTGCTACAGCAGTGAGAGAAGATTGAGAAATTATATAGCCTTTTGTCACATACAGTGCTCCAGCACAGAGTTTGTTTTGTGAAGAATGGTTTTTGTTAACCTGTCTCTACTTTAGAAGAAGGTCTGGGAAGTGTAAAGAGAATATGAGTGACCCTTTTTGAAATTGTCTCTACTTTGAGGTTGGCATGGGACTAGGTGAACTCAGTGTGGTCTTTCCAACCCAAATTGTTTCATGACTTTTGTTATATTTGCCTATCTGGGAAGTTGATGTGATGGAATTACTGCAACAGGAAGCTGAAAAGGGTGGTCTGGTTTACTTTCCCTGCTTGGGATGATCTTAACAAAAAAAAATCCAATTCTACACAGAGTTTGCCTTCTGATGTTGCAAACATTTATCCTTTGTGCACATGGTGACCCCTCAGGGGGGTCATGGGAATGCCGTTTCTCAAGGCTGCCACAAATAAAATGAAGACTTTTGAAAGACAATTTTGCTTTTATGGAGCTGTTGCATTACTTAATTACATATTTAAGGCTAAACTATAAAAATATTTTGTTCATGGTTGGCATAACCTCAACAGTTTTCACTGCACTTGAGTTTATGGATAAACGCATCTTTGTATGTATGGTCCATCAGAGCCATGTTTAAAAATAAATTATAAATATCTCTGGTTTGTTATCCAGTTAGACTGATCTACAGCTTGTTAACAGTTCTGAGAGTGTCTTTTGCTTTAGTTTGACCAGAAGTCAAACTGAAGTCCTGTCCTTGAGAATTTCTATTGAAAGAACATTCCACAGTGAAATACCAGGTGTCACTTGCTACATCTCATCTGAAACAGGAAATTTCCCTTGATTTTGGTCTAAGCTATACAAATGCTTGCCAGAGTCTTAGAAGCTAACACCCAAAGCAGAAAACCCAGGCAAACCCCAAACCAATATTCAGGCATACCATGCTTGTCCTAAGTTTTTTTTTCTTCCTTTTTTTTTTTGTTTTGTTTTCAGTGCTCAATGTTTTGTTTGTTTGATCTGAATGCTCTCTATTTTTTCTTTCTCTTTTCAATGTTATGACCCTTTTTTTAGGGTAACATGTACTTATTTAAGACTGGCTACTGGTTCTCCAGCTCTGAATTGGACTTTTATGAATCCTACAACTCTACTATCCCATAACAGTAGATTAAGTTTGGAGATAGTCACTGATGGGGAGAATTGTGCTGCTCTGGAGACAGGCTTCCTGTCTTTTTTTCCCCTCTAATATTACCTCTTTAAATGAGATGTTACATTTCAGAGGATAAATGTGGTAAAATGTTTCTTTGTGTATTCCCCCAGTTGTTAATAAAATAAGATCAGGCAAGTCAATGCATTTCTGATCAAAGACTCATCTGGTTTTTTGTTCTGTGGTATTTGTTGGAATGTGATTTTGGTTTTAATCCTTCATGAGGCCACAGTTAGACCTGCCTTTTCTATTTTTTATCTATCTTTTAATAAAGCAAGAGGAGGGTGGGGTTATTGTCAGAATTTACTTCTGGAACAGAGTAATAAATGAGGTTTTAATGGGAAGTTGGAAACACTGATGATTTATGGCTTCCTACAACACATTAGACACATACATCAGTGTGCAACATGCCATAAATTATGGTGCGTGCTGTAAAAAGCCATAAATTGTCATTTTCAATGTGAGTTATCACCATTAAAGACTTTTATTCCCTGCTGTTTTTGCGAGTTTCCATGGCTTCCTCACCCATTCCCTGACTAATGATTTCAGCAGCTGCAGGAGGATGACCCAGAGATGCAGTGCCTGATTAGGCAACACAATTGCCTTAAAGCTGTGAAGTCAGAGGTTAAACTGCTTTATAGAGAAAATATGATCTTCTAGTCTGGTAACATCCTTAACACTGAGCATTTCTGAGTATCGCTTGCACCAGCAGCATTCTTTCTCCTCACTGTTGTTAACATCTGCCTGCTGAAAACCAGGGATGCGTTGGAAATACCGCTATCAGTTTGCTGAGCCGGCAGCTGCAGCAGACTCGAGATAAGCTCAGTGCTGTGGAGCGATGCAGGCTGTCCTGTCGGTCTGCCCATCGCGGAGTTTGCAGCACAGGAGGTTTGCTGCTGTTGCTGCAGTGCTCTGTGGCAGCTGTAATGCTCTTGGAGGGATGAGCCATCAAACCACGGGCTTGTGGGTTTGATTCGGTGTTGCAAATCCACCGGCATGGGGCTCAATAAGGGGAGGGAATTGTAGGGGACTCTCAGGGTTTTTTCTTGGGCAGCCCTTGGCTCTGGGAAGGTGCTGTGTTCCTCTGAGCTGCAGTGGTTGCATCTCCAGCCCTGTGCAGAGGCTCCTGCAGCAGGAAGGAGAAAAAGGCTGTATTGAAATATTCTTCTAATTTTAGACGCCTTTGGGGTTCCTTTTGTTTGAAAAGCGAGGGGTACCTGTTAGGCTGCTGGCTGTGAAGTGTCACGGTGGAAACTGCACACTGCAGCTTGCAAATGCAATGCAAACCCCAAATAATCCATCCTGACTCTTCCAAGAAATTCCTTCTGATGAGCCTGTTCTTTTCTCTGAACACTTGCGTGCACCAGGGCTTTTGGGGAGATTTTTTTTTCCTCTGCCACACCTTCATTAAACCTTACTTTAGCAAGTATCATTCCTTATCCAGCATCTTCCATTCAGGGTACTGAAGACAGAGGGGGACATCTCTCTAAAAAGCCTGGTTGTAATCTCGTTTTAGGCACTATGAAAAGGATAATTCTGACAAAACGAATTTGAACATTTTACTGGCCATTTTTGTTGCACGAAAAGAGAGGAGCTTTTTGTGTTCCTCCATCCCCCCACTCTTCTCGCTGACTGCTAAAGCACATTTTTGGCTAAATCGTGCCCTCTAGTGCGTCACTTCAGCGGGATTCAAATTACAAACCTTTGTTGTGACCGCGGTGGATTTTTATTTCATTTTCTCTCTCGAGTAGCTTGGAGAACTAATCCATATAGTTGGTATGAATAGCTAATTCATACTTGTGTCAGGTGAGGGAGCGGGCAGTGGCTCTGTAGCTCCTGAAGCTGCCACCCTTTGCTGTCACAGTGTGCAGGAGGGGGCAGAGCTGCCTGTAACCCTGGCTTAGCAGCGATTTCAGAGCTGTCCGTGGCATGGGTGACCTCACGAGCAGTCCCCAGCCAGGAAAGAGGAGGCCAATTAGAAATAATTTCCAGGTTTGGGTGGTTTTTTTTTTTTTTATAACTAGATCTATAGTGTATCTAGTTGGTTGCATTGAAAAGGGCCAGAGAACATTAGGCAATTAAAAAAAAATAAATAAAATTAGCCGAAGTAAATATATAACCTGAATAAAATAACTGTTGCCTGAAGTCCAGGAATACCTCTTGGAGTCAGGAGTGATGAGCAGCTTTTGCTGCCTGCTGATTCCAGCCATTGTTTAAATTCAGCCTGAGGACTGCAATGTCTTTGGTAAGAGCAGAAGAGATCATCCCCTGCCTTAAAATGCTCACACGCTTTGCACATTCAATTACATTTCACATTTTATAGTAATGGCAACAGTGTCTGTAAAATGTGTTTGCCGTTGTCCAGTGTAGGAAATAATGAAGGTTCTGTGGGACTCAGTGGGCTCGGGTGATTTCTACAGTTCAGGGCAGCTCCTGAAAGGTGCAGTTTATTTGCAAGGGCCGTGGGTGCAGGAGCTCTGCTGGAGCTGCCACAGCTTAGAGCATCCCCAGAGAGCGAGAGAGCGTAAGAGTGTGAGAGAGAGAGCATAAGAGAGCTAAAAGTCTGGTTCCATGATATTCTATCTCTTCTTATACTGAATATGGTAATAGTACAACATCCAATCAATAGAAGACAGAAATCCTTATAGAATTTACACACAACCTATCAAAACTACCACATTACCGTATCATGTTACATTTTAGCTCCTAAAAACTACTTTCTAAAACTCGTTTTGTCTTCCCTGCCACTCTGGCAGGGTTTCTCTGACCCTTGGACTTTTCTGTTTGCTGAAGCATCCTCTTCTCTGCTAAAGCCATTGTTCAATGCAGAGGGATTCTCCTTCAGCTGGCCAGCCCATTGTTTTTGGCTGTACAGTAACTCACAGCTTGGTATCTGATATCTCAGAGCCAGCTTTCATTTCTATTTCACTTACAGGTTTTATATTTTCAGAATCTTTTGCCAAGCAGTCATATCTGTAAGGTTTCCCTATCTCATCCTCCCCAACAGTCCAGTTCACCCAGATTGGCTGCAGAAGCAGCCCTGGTGCCGTCAGTTCTCCCCTGCCTTCAGAGGGCATCAGCAAGACTTTGATCAAATCCTGGGAGACCCATTTCAGTGGGGACTGGGAGGGAAGGGAAAGAAGCACTTTGTGTTTGGTGTGTATTTCATTAGATAAGCATCTTTTAGGAAGAAAAAAATCGAGGCTCAAGTCCTACAGAATTATTTTACAGCTTTTAAACTATGGAATTTATTCACATGTTGAAGTTTTTTGAGCTTTTGAGATATTCCTCAACTCTTACCTGAAAATGTTGTGTAAGAAAATAATTTCATTTTTATGAAAACTGGGTCTCAAATGAATGTTGATGCTGTACTTGATTTACATTGAGGGTTGTTTTTTTTAATCTACTTTAAAAAAAACCCTACAAATCTGAAACTTTTAAGAATGGGATATCTGATTAATTCAGTGTCACTGAGAAACTTTGCTTGCCATTTACTTCAATGTTGTTTCAAAGCAGTGGTTTTGTTTGTTTGTTGGATTTTCTGTTTGGTTTTTGTTTTACTTTAATGACTGTTTTTGCGTTTTGGAAATTGAACGTGTTCACTTCTTCCTGGTGAACATTTTTTGGGTGATGATGAGGAATCATAACTTGTGAGACATTTGGAGTTTGGGAATAATTTATTTCTCATCTGTTTAAGGATAATTTTTGAGCAGTCACATACATATATATCTCAAGATGCTGTGATTTTTTTTTACCCTTCTCTTGCAATGATTGGATAAAAAGAATTAGAAATACAGAATATTCAACCTAATAGTTGACTTTAAGGATGCCATCATGGCATCTGCCTGCAGTTAGGATTTGAAGGTGAGCTTGTGTGGAACTTCTTCACCTGTGACAAAGTCTCTTTATATCCTGGATGAGTTACTGCATCCTGCCACACCATCCTTGGGACACTGACACAGCCTGCAAGGCCACCCAGAAACAGTAAATGTGTGATGGCTTAAAGAGTCCCCTGGTTGGTGTCACCAGGCTTTTCCATGATTGTGTCAGGCCGGGTTTAAGAACAAAAAGAATACCCCTGTTAATCTTCAGAGAAGCTGATGCACTTCACGTGAGGAAGTCTTAAATGCAATAAAGGACAGAACTACTAAGCTGGTGTTTTGAGCAGTAATTTCTGTTTTGGAGACTGTGCCCAAGAAACTATATCTCATTGTCCCAGGCAGGATTTATGATCTCTCTCCTGCGCCCCATTCACTGTGATTCCAACTGTGTCAGCACGCTCAAGGTCTGGTTTTCAGTAACAGATGTTTTTCCCACTTCTGCACAAAGTAACTGCAGCTGATACTTAATCATAAATATCTCTAAGAAGATATTTTTAAATTAAAATGATATAAATTACTTCAAAATTACCACACGCTTGAAATATACACACTGCATTTATTTGTTTTGAATTGATGAATTGTTTATGGAGCACATACACACATAGCCTTTTGTTCCAAAATGAATGGGTAGAAAAATTTGGAAACATTGGCTGAAAAATTTCTTTCTATTTCTAGCTTGCCTCTCCCTAGTTATTAGTCAGCTGTGTATGTAAGAGCTCTGTCTGGATGAAAATAAATCAGTTGTGCTGGTTAAAAGTAGCTTAATTGTTGTCTTCCAGTTGCAAGGATATTACAAAGCTCTCTTTCCAATGGTTAAAACCTTCTGATTTCTCACCTAAACTTATCGGTGGCCAGTTTGTCTGCCTGACTTGAGATCTTGAATGTCCTTCACTAATGCCCAGAACTAAAGCGCAGACTAAACCCCAACTGTTTGCTCTCTGGAATTTTTAAGACCCCTGTGAAAAGTCCTCTGTAGCAGAACCTGTGGTATTTACCTTGAGGTGGAACAAGAGAGCTCTGCTTTGGAAGCAAATTAATTCTTCTATTCTCTTTCCTGGTGGATGTTTCACTGTCATCTCCACTCACTGGGCATTCAAACATACACAGCTTCTGTAGCTGGCCTTGAACTCGGACATTATAGTATTTCATTAATATTTTACTTGCCAGTGGCCAGCTTCTTTGCTGACTGAAAGGATTAGTTAAATAACAAGATTTGGTCCACGTTCCTTCATCTGGGCCAGAGCTGATTTTGTAAACACCTTATGGTAAAAGGAAGGAATTCATCAGTTGTGCAGTAGAAGAGTAGGAACGTGGAGAGTAAATTCCATTCACAGAGATGGGAATTCTGCTCCTGAATATGTCCTGCAGCAATTCTGGATTTGCCTTTCCCAATTAGCTTTTTATTTGCTTTTCAAACTGATATTCATCCCTTTAAAAGATGTGAAAAACTAGACCTTATTTCACATTTAACCTTCAAACTTGAAGATGGTTTGTGGCATAGATTTTGTTCTTTTGTCCTTCCTCCACTGGCAACAATTCCTGCAGAGGATTTGCACAAGTTTGAGGCATCCCAGTTGTCATTCTGCTTCTCCAGAAGAGACTGCAGGAAGGACAGAGTGTCATTACTGCTTGCTGTGGAACAAGTATTTTCATCTGGTAGCTCAGTGGAAACCAGAAACTGATGATCTTGTGCAGGTGTAGACTTTTCAGATTACAAGACAAAAAATGCAGCCTGGTGTGAAAACTCAGCTGCTAAACTTATGAAACACTTGCTGACATCCCCAAGGGTTTTCTGAAGCTGCTAGTGCTCAACACTATCAAAGAGGCCCAAAATGACATTTTATTAGAAATTTTTGGAAGTTATCTCTAGTAGCAAGGAGAAGTTAAAAATGAGAATCACAGAGTGCAAATTCATTGCTAGTACAGATGAGAAATAAAACTCTGCTGAGAAAATGGATTATATCTTAAAAACATGAATAGGATGTTGCTGATATCTAAGGAAGCCTTGCAATGGCAGGATGGTGATGGGGGAGGAACAGTACTTCTAGGTGGAGTTATTTATTTGCACTCTGTAAAAACTGTAATGTGATTTCAAGTAGCCCCTGAAGTGAGTACAGTGAATTGTTTCACCCACACACAACCCTGTGGCTCTCAGACCCCTCCCAGGCATCTTTCCTTCCACCAGGAGCAGCCTAACAACTTCTGCAGGAATTTGTTGCCTTTTTCTCTCCTTTCCCAGCTATTAAATCCATGCTGCTTCCAGAGTGGAGTCAGCCACCCTGGTGCTCCAAGTGGAGAGCAGCAAAGGACAGCCTGGAGTGGCCACCTTTCTTCCTAAGGCCTCATTTTTTTTCCTCCTCTGGAGATCTTGTAGGCTAAAATGCCCTGGAATGTAGTCATAACCAAACTGGTAAACAGCTAATGAACTACTGGGTGTGCATTCTTCCATCATGTGCAGTGGAGGGAAGTTTCTTGTGCTGTTTACTCCCAAATGTTCTTGCAGTGAAACTGCAAAATGTCTGGGAGATCTTTCTTTTTGCTGGCATCCTTTTGCAAAAGTACTTTTGTGTTTGCTTGGTTTATGATAGGTATAGTCTTGATTAAAGTTCCTTCCTAATTTTCTTTTAATGTATTCTTACGGTGGTTATTGGAAAAATTCAATTTATGCAGAAGCATCTGAATATTTTGTCATTTTCTAAATCCCTCTGCTTGTAATAAGTCCAAGGCAACATATCTGTGGAACTTTTAATAACAAATTTGGAGGCTAGCATGAATTAAAGCATTACCACTGTACAGAAAAAAGCTGTGAAGCTGTACAGCTACTGGAGCACTCCATAATTCTGCCAATGGGCAAGTAATTAAAAAAAAGGGTTGGTGGATGTGTTTCAAGGGAGCAGCAAGGTTGACAGGACTTCATAGTTTGCCTTCAGCAAGGTAATTTGCTGACAAAATGCTGGGTGTCAGACTCTTGGTTCTTCTTTTGACCTCTATATAAGGTTTGAAGGAATCAAAATAAATCTTTGTGTGGCAGTTAGGAGATTAAAACAGGTGGAGAGCTCCATGTGAGCCAATAGAGCAAATACTGGGAGCAGCAGTGATTACTGGGAAGAGAAACAAAGAAAGACTGATGTGCTTTAGGCATTCTGGAAATATTATTGATACCTTAGAGCCCACTGGCCATAATCAGCTTTTTGAACACAGGAGGAAAAACAGTGGTGAAATTTACTGGATCATTCTGAATAAATACTTCACAGAGGATAATGTAGTCAGTGAAAGTAATTTATTTTTTTTCTTGAAAATGTTTAATGGCGCATTAAACTTACCTCTAATGTATTGTAAATGATTAGTGGAATAATCTTGAAGAATGACTTGGAGATCATTACTGACTCATATGTGTTTATTACTGAGAATTCAATTTGATGTACCAGTGGTGTGACATTGTTTATTGGAATTTGCATAACAAAACTTCTGGGTTGCCTACTTTAGCAAGCAGTGAAAACTAGGTTAGTGATAGTATAAAAAAATAAAAGAAAACACACGTTTCCATCAATATTCCAGCAGAGCCAGCAGAATTTTATGCAGAATTTTAAGTATTCTAACGAGGCAGAGCAGATGAGGAGAGTAGATCAGCCAGAATCAAATCTTATTAATGAACACCTAAAATTCATCCTGTTGGTGAAGCAATAGTGAAACATTTTCTCTCTCCCTGTGCAGTTGTATCCTGGACAAGTCTGTATCTGCAAAGCAGAATGAATCCTTTTATGTTATGTGCAAACTCTTTATTTTCATTTCCACATTCAGAGATACAGTATCTTTTGCATTATTATAAAGATGACTGTTCCCTGAGAGGCTGCTCTGTTTAAACAGCCTGATCTGAGGCCAATAGTTATAAGCTTGAGCTTTGCCCACCCAGAGCTGATGTTTAACTCTGCAGCCCTGCCTTGTGGTGCTTCAGGAGACAAAGTGCTGCTTCAAATAAAGCACAAATGTTTCCACTGACACGGCTCAGAATAATTCTGGTTAAATGCCAAGGGGTTGTTGCTTCTTGCATGGCTGGTTCTGCAGTGGGCTGGGCTTGCTTGGGTGAGGAAGCTGAGTGGAATGCAATCAAGTGTTTTAGGACAGGGTGTCTTTCTGCTTGTCTGTCCCACTTGGTTGTTGCTCTGTCAGCATCATCTGGGGTTCCTCACATCACAGGAATGCTGTCAGTGCCAGTTTGGGATCCACACCCCCTCAGTGCTGGGCAGGCACCGAGCTGCTGCAGCACCAAACACATTTTGCTTTAGAATTGCCAGGCAGGAGTTGGTGCCCAGATCTGTGGCACTGGGACCAGGCAGTGATTTGGGCTTGTCTTTGGGGCTGGGTGTTGGCTGGCTGGTGTGGAAGGGGGGCTGTGGGGTTTTGGGGCTGTTTGCCTGCCTGAAGGCAATCCCAGCCGTGTCCCTGGGGGTGCTGAGGGCTCTGGGCATGGCAGGGGTGGCATTAGGGGAGGTGGCACCTTGGCAGCTGCTCTCACAGCCCTGGTGCAGCCAAGGCCTTTCCTTCTGGCATTAATAATGGGGCTCCTTCGAGGGCAGAGGGGTTGCTGCAAACGGTGTGGGGAACGAGCAGCACTGAGGGCACACACACGGTGGGAGCTCCGAGCTTCAGCCCTTGGGTGGGAGCTCTGCTGTGCTGATAAACAGAGTTTTGGCCTCACAAAGAATATTTCAGCCAGCCCCAATCAGCTCATGCTGCAGCCAGCCCGGCTGACTGCAGGCCCTGGGCAGCTCCCAGGAAACTCTCAGGGTTTTATAGGAGTGTGGCCAAGTGACACAGGGGCTGGTTTGTGTGTCTGAGTACAGCTAGGAGGGAATCTGCCTTCCAGCTTTACACCTTTCTAGACGTGTTAAAGGGTTGTTTAAGAACGCTGTTCCTGAGTTTGAGCTTAAAATTGAATATTTGCTGTAGAAAATGTCAAATTCAGAGCCAGTTTTTAATATCAGGTGGGTCAGCGACCTAGAAATCTGTTTCTAGATATTCACTCTTGGAACAGAATGTTAGAAAATCTGTAGGTAGGGTGTTCTTGCCTTGTGTGACATAATCCACCCTTAATCACAACTTCAGTAAATATTTTTTTTGCCTTTTTTTTTTCCTTTTGTTTTGAGCTTTTTAAAATTTTTAGTCCAAGCCCTGAATTTCACTGAACAAATGGGTTTGCTGAAGTAGTTTGTTTTGGTGTTTTAATGGAATACGGGCAAATTGCAGCCGGGATGCAAATTTGTACACTAATTTTTTAATCTTTTTGTTTAAAAGAAAAGTTATATTTACTTTGAGAAAATCTTGAGCTAACTTCAATTCAACACTTTGCTGTCCATTACAGAGTTGGGGGAAGTGAAACCCCAAATTTGTCACATTCCAGATTGAAAATAGAGCTGTCCTAAAGAGCTTGGGGCAGGGAGGAGGAGCAGGTCTTAGTGGACAGAGGTGCTGTGGGAAAAGCCCTCCAAATATTTTGTTTGTTTCTGTACAGCTGCTTTAAAGGATTCTCCTCCCTGGAATCAATGACAGCTCTTCATCAATCTTGATGAATCAAAGTGACAACTAAAAGTTTTAAGAATTGGTGATTTAGGCTTGAAAATGATACCCAGATTAGTTCTTTGCATTTCTACATTATAGAAAGATTTAAAAAGATAACAACACCCTTTCTTTAAGAAAAATTCAGTTTTCTCTCCTAGGCTTTGTCTGATGGAGCTTTGTGAATTTGGAAATGTTGCATTTACTGTTTGCTTGTTTGTTCAGAATAAGATTTTATCACTTGTTCATCTCTTGTGGGTTTTTGTGCATCAGTGTTTGGCTGCACTTTAAACTGTTGACTTACTATGTAGTAAATTGATGCATTTTATACTGGTTTTCAGTAATTAAACCGAGTTAATTGAGCTGTTCTGTTGTTTGTAGTAAGTACAATGGTGTATTAGTACTTAATAGCTTTAGCACTCAGTTTTCATGGTTGTACAGCTGTAATTGGACTTTTACACAGGCAATTAAAGCATTTATTTTAACTTTTTACTTTTAATAGCTAATATTTAAGCCATGCTTTTAGGTGAGTACAACTTCTCCTGCTGCCTGGCCCTTGTTAATGATAAATAGGAAGTAAATTATGTATGAGCTTTGATCATAGGAAAACACTTGTGAAAGAGCTCTGCCACCCCTGCCTCTGGTACTGATTGGCAGCTGGCTTAGGACTGTTCATTAAAACTCTTTCATTTGTCCAGCCTGGACAATTTTCAGCCTATTTAGAGGGGTTCATAGTCCTTTTATCTTGTCCAAAACTCAGAAATTTGCTACAGGGTGCTGCAGGTAATTCTGTCAAAAGTTTTTCTAGCATAGTATCATCATTAAAAAGCTGTAACTATGTTCTTCATTGTTTAATAAAAATTAGGATATTTTGAGGATAGATTCTTAAAATTTTAGAACACAGTTATTTTCATCCAGGCCAGCAGCAAAAGTTTATATGTGGAAAGCTTGGCTTTCTTAGAAAAGAAAGGTGCTTTTTTTTTTTTTGTGTAATTCTGTCCTTGTGAGGGGGGAAAAAAGTCTTTGAAGTATCTGTGGCACTCAATCTCCGTAAAAAAATTGAATGTCACCTTGATGTTTTAATTGTGTGGGATCAAATGAAAAGAGGCAGAATTCTTGGTAGCTCAACAAGTTCTAATGTATCTCTTCCTGTATTATTGAACTGCTTAAGGCCATTTATCAGCTTGGCGAAGAAAAGGGAAAATCAAATGTTAATGTTTGCTTTCAGGGTCCAGCTGTGGTTTGTAAACCATTTCTGAACTGTTTAATTAAAGATGGAATATGAGCAGTGGGGCAGTTTTTGCAGCCACTAAACAGGGCGAGAGGTGACTCGGGTTTTATGCTGAAGTATTTTCCAGATTTGGAGTAAGAATTGAAACAGCAGGAGACTTCCTGACCAGTGGTTTTTAATCTTTCACTTTTGAACTAAGCCCAGAAAACCCAGAAGGAATTTTTTCTTAGAGTTGGCCTAATGGGTGTGATAAGCAAACTGTGAGAAATTCTCCTGGCAAGACATCAGTTCCTTGCTCAGGAAGTTATTGGGAATCAACAGGGATGCAGGAAGATGTCTAATCAGGGAACATGGTGAAAATTTGTCGAGGAAATAAGATTTCCTGTGTATTTAATTATTTTCCAGCCTACTGACTTGGGGGCTGGGAGTAAAGTGGGTTTTTCTTGCATGGTTATTTTTGTTCTTGTGCATGGTCTTAGACAAGGGGTGGTGTGACTCTACTCCACAGCTTTCTTTTCCACTTATCACATAAAATATGATAAACCACTATCTGAAAAGTTCTTCTGGGGATTTTAATAATTTACTATAATGGATTATTTCAGAAATTGTGATTTAACATTGTCATGCTGTAAATAAAAATAAGTGCAGTTTCAAAGATAAATGACTAAATGGAGATTTTGAGTTCCTGCTCTAAAATGTTTGGGGATTGGGGTTTTTTTCTTTGCTTTTTACTTTTCCTTTCCCTCCCTCTTTCTCCCACATTTCTATTACTAGCTCACAATTTGAAATCTCACTGGATCAGAACCATATTTCTTTTGATTTGTTGGTTGCTTTTCTTTTTTTTTTTTTTTTTTTTCCAACTATACCCTGGTTAAAGTAAATCTCACTGCCCTGAACAACTGACAAATACAAACTGTTCTAAAAGGAAGAGCATATTGAAACTTCAGATATTTTATGTGCCTACCAGCACGGGTCACATCTGTTTAAGTGTGTGAAGCCCAGCCAGGGCTTTCAGGAGAGCTTCAGGTCCTAAAGTACAACCTTTTCTGGCTTGGAAGATTCAGTGCCCATTGTGAAATGCTGATGGAGAGGAAAGAACACGTTTCAAGCCACATAAAAGTCACCTGAATGTAGTGACCCCCCTGGTCAGACCCCAAATCTGTCCCTGGGGGTGAGTTCATGGTTTCAGGGTCTCACCCCACTGCAGGTGCTCTCTGCCCTTCCCTGTGTGCTGCAGGGGCTGCTGCAGAAGGTTTGGCAGAGCAGCCGAGTCCAGCACAGATCCCTGTGGAAAATTCCTTCCCCTGCAGCCCTGCCCAGCTTGGGTTTGCTGCTCTCCCCCAGAGCAAGGCTTTGCCTGCAGCCTTGTCCTGGAGGCACCAAATTAAATGTCATGGGCATTTCCTCAGGTGTGCTCACGTTGTACATCCTGTGTTTCATAAATACGAATTTCTCATCGATAAATTATGTTCACTTTCTCAGAATTCCCCTGAAAGAAGGGCTTTCCTTCCGAAAGGCTGCAGGAGGGGGGGCTGGGCCCTTGTGCACATCCAAGTCTTCCACGTGTGAATTTAAAGGATGTGTCTTGAGGAAAACGCTCTGTAGGGTTGGGGTTTTTACCTGCACAATCATTTGGACTATTTTGTGGCGCCATACAGTGCTAAGTTTCTCTGAATGTGTTTTATATTTGTTCTATGTAACACTGCATGTCCATTCTGAATATGGGATACTTTTCAGTTTTATGTAGAAAAAGTGTGGATAAAAATCAGACTGTAGTCTGCTCTGGGGAGAGAAGATAGATACAAAACTAGGGCTGAGCTCTGGCCATTAATACATTATAAATACAAATTGCAAGTGAATAGATTTGATTCTTTTCTTCTTAGTAACCATCCAGCAAATCAAATGGGGGGAGTTTGCTCTTTCTGTGTGGCTTTTCAATCGCCTGCTGTGAAAGAAAATGTACATGGGAGAGAAGTTAAACATGGCTTAGTGTGTTCTGCCTTTGAATGCATTGAAATATTAGGGCATTGAAGGAGATTACAACATGAACTCAATTACCACATTTTACTTCCACGGCAATTTTTCTCAATTTAGAGGCTGCTTATTCTATTAAAAGAGAGGACTTGAACTAATGGTGATTGGTGATCTGCCCTACTGACTTATTTTTTACTGATTTAAATCAAATTTACTTGTGCCATTGAGGAAATCATTTAATATCTATCAGTCCATTTATCCAATTTAGATACAGAAAAGGACCTAGAATTCACATTTTCAATAACACAGAGCAAGCTGGGGGTGAAATAGGTAAAAATGCAAATAAGGGCTGAATACATCTTCAATTCAAATGTTCCTAGGAGACATCCTGGGTGCTGGAGCCGATCTCTGTGTGCTGGCAGGGAAGTCCCCGATGTGATTTTGGCATGTTCAGTCTAATGAGCTGTGAAAACAGGTCCCAGCCATGGTTTGGCAGTCAGAGGGTCCAGAGGGTGCCTGGAAATGAGGCCCTGTGGGCTCTGCCAGGGTCCCACTCGGATTTTGCAACATCAGCTCCATGCTAAGACACTGGAAATTGTTTAATCTCTTTCCATCCCTGGTGTGTTTAGGGTTTTAAGCATTAGAGCATCTTTAACTACCATTATTGAAGGTCTTTCAACTCTGAAAATTGGAAATGTATTTCACCAGAGACTCGGCCATGGTAATTGGCACGTTGTTGCAATGTCTGCACAATGTTGTTCCTATTTCAGTCTGCTGAAGAAAAGATTGTTTGCTGTTTTTCCCAGAAGTATAAAATTAATTCCATCTAGTCTCCATCATGTAATTTTTGTTTGTGAAAATGAAATTGCAATTTCTCAAACTATGAATTATTAAAGTCTGCTTTGCTCAGAAAGATTTTGAGATCCAGAGCAGCATGCTTTCTTTTTATTTACATTAATCAGAACAGTGCAGTTGTCACAGCTTAATTTTCTATGTTAAGATGGGTAAATACAGAAGTATCAATGCTAAGAAGTTTTATAAAATACAACTGACTTTAAAAAAAATTAAACAATTTTGTGTTGTTTTCACCCAAGCCACCGCCATTCAACTATAACCAATATTTGGGGGTAAGACTGGGAAAAACACTCTTGAGGAGTGTCCTGTCGGTTGTTTTGGGTTTGGTTTTCTATCTTTGTGTTTCTCAGAGCCATTTCATGGGACATAACATGGTGATTATTCCATGTGAGCAGTTAAAAGTGCACCTGCAAGCTGTAATTCATCTTCTGCAGTGGCAGTTATGCATTCTGAGGATGGTTAACCACTGGCACAGGTTGCCTACAGAGGTGATGGACTTTATATTTTGGGAGGGTTTTGGTGAGCAGCAGAACGAACTCCTGAGCAAACCGACCATTTTATGCCACTGGAATGTTCCAAATCAAAAGGTTAAAACACAGCAGCCAAAAAAATTTCCCCCAAGGCAGCTCCTGATGAATTTCTTGAATAGTAAATAATGTTTTAGGTTCGTTGACATGACATGTACATAGATTTTGGAATCCTTCTTACTATTCCCAGGAAATAATATTGGTCTCTAGAATAAAATATGATCTCTCAAATCCTAAAACACCTCCCTGAACTTTATTGGACCTGCAAGATGCCAGGAATGCTGGTTCAGACTTCATGTGCGTGGGGAGGCTGAAGCTCCACGGGTCTGAGCTGTCAGCATGAGCTGTACCAGCCTTTTGTCTTCACTTTGCCCAGTTCCTGCCCTGGCCTTGTCCTGTGGATGGTCACAACCCTGGCAATCCTTCTCCTAAACTCAGGTTTCTCAGTCCAGCCTTTTTTTTGGGACACTTGAGCCAAGAATCTCTTTTGAAAGAATCAAAAGGGTCTGGTTTGTGTTTAGCTCCCACTTGTGAATGTAGGTTCTTTTAAATCTTCTGGAATTGCTCAGGAAAGCTCTGAACCCAGGGCCTGGGTGGGCAGTGAAGCCCACGTGTGGTGGGATTTCTGGCATTAGGCTGAGGAGCTTGCATGGGAGCAGGGGGAAGCAAGGTGTGAGTGTGTGCACACTTTATTCCTGAGCTCCTGGTGGTCAGGGCTCTTCCACTGCTGAGCCCCAGGGCACGGGGGGTTGCTGTGAGGGATCAGATTGGGTCCAGGGTGCTACTGCTGGTCCTTTGTTAATGAGCCTTGCTGCTCACATTGCTGATAGTTTGCATAAATCCCTACATTTTCTTGGCACAACTGCCACCAGCTTTGCTGCTCTGGACACGTGGCTTAATTGCTTATTTTGCCCCGTGTATCTTTGTGATTCCATGTCAGTTTGTGATGTTAATTCCATGGAGGTGCTTGGATGAGCCTGGTCTCTTGAACGATGTGCAGGATCTTTGCTTTCTTTACAAAACCAGTGACTAACACACAGGCTTCATCAATTAGCTCCTCAAAGTTTGTCATTGATGCATTTTAATATCTCATGATGTGCCTAATGATTCAGGAACAAGACAAATACTTTGACAAGAACTATAAATGACTTGGGTATTGACCATCAGTCATTTTAATTAGCAAATCTCTGAATGCACTGGAATCAATTTGTTCTATTAGAAATTAACAGAGGTACCTACTCAGGGTATAAAGTCAGTTTTGAAATGCTAAAATTGGCAGTGTTACCAGATGCTAAAGACAAAAAATAATTGGAGCAGCTGGAGTAGAAATGGGAGATTGTTAAACGTGCTCCTGGTTTATTATGTTCTCTTTTACAAGCGTGTTCTTTGAAGTGAAATTGGTCACTTACTGGATTTGGCTTGATCATCTCTTTCTGCTGAATAATTACACCGTTAATTTTCATGACTAAAAGCTGGTAATGCAGGACATAATTAATGGAACTTTAATTCACTAATTGTAAGCTGATCGCTCACTGATGTAATTAATAACTGAATTGACTTCTCGAGGCTGCTGTGAGAGCAGCACTGAAGGTTCTTTGCTGCCAGAACTGACAGAGCAGGAGTGGGGTCAGAGCCTGTCCCAGGCGGGGCAGAACGGCTCTTGGAGGATTATTTCATGCCCATGCTTTTAGTCTTTCTTCTTTTCTGAGACAACAAATAGCATTAAATGTAAATATAAGCCAGTGAAGATCTCTTTATATTAAAAAAAAGCCAAACCAAACAACCACAGCCCAAACAATTAACAAGTCCCTCTATCCCCCTCCCAAAAACACCCAAACCAAGGGGAAAAAGCAAAACAACCAATTCAGAAATAGTTTGGGTCCAGACTTGTGCCTTAAGGTGAGAAAACTCTCCAGTGCAAGTTTGAGTGGCTCATTTACAGCTCATCGGATGCTTTATATAGAAGTGTCAAGCAGGAGAAACTGCGTTTTTTCGCTGAGCTCACTCTTCCTGTTGATTACTCCCTTCTAGTATCATTTATTTCAACATTGATAAGATGGAGATGAAAGGGTGGCAGAATATTTCGCTCCTGAGTGTGGTTTGCAAGTTGATTTTTCACTTCCTGCTTGGGGAGATTTTAAGATAAATGCCTTAGAAATCATGACTGGCAAAGGAGAAGCTTCTAGGTGCCAGATTGAAGTGCATTTTTGTGAGCATCTCTGTTAAAAATACAGTTGATTTACATCTGGTTGGGGTTTTTTGTGCAGTGATAGAACCTGGTGTTCATTGCTGTCATTTATTTTTCTGCCTACTGCCTCATGAGCCAGTAGTGCTGCTGTCATTAGTGCATTTCTGTGACATTTCTGTCAGCACTTTCTTTCACCAGGGTATTCTCCTCTTCTCTGACAAAGAAGCATCTTTTAAACTTTTAACTCTGCTTATGACTCCTCCTTACACAGTTTGGGATTTGTGGCTAAGAATAACAGCTGGCTAGAAGTCCATCACCTCTGGAAAGGAGTGACAGCAGTGAAATTTCCTGGGATCATCACCTTAACTAACATTTCTTACATTTACACTGTTCAGGGTGTTCATTAGTAACTGACAAATCAGAAAGAATGTTAGATAATGGTAGTTCAGTGATTTCAATTAGACTCAGCTCAGACTCTTGGATTCTTCTATAATATTTGGGGTTCTCATGAAACACACACAGAGAAAGGAGCATCCTTCCATTTCCAGTCTCCAACATACTTAGGATTGCAAACTGAGTGTGTGAGCATCTGGCAGTGGCTGCGTTGTGCAAGTCAAGGAGAAAGAGCTGGAAAATGCAAGAACTTTCTTGAGTTGTTGAAAATAGCAGAGAAATTACATTTCAGAGTTACCCTTTCATATCTTTTCCTCCTTGCTGCAGATCACTCACTGATCAGCTTTCTTCTTTTCAAGAGTGAGTGAATTTATCTTGATGGGGTTTTTACCAAGTGACCTTTCCCTCTTGAAACTCTCACTTCATGCCCTGTGTAGTTCTTTCAATGGAAATAAATTCCTAAGGATTGTAGGCTGGCTCAGTAGAAGGCAGGCCTACAGGAAAGACCAGGCTTATAATGGGGAGGGAGTTAAAATTATGACACTGATATTTATATAGAGATCACCACAATGATGACTGGAAGGAAGAGTTTCCATTTAAATGGAAATCTGTGAGTTGATTTTTTTCTTAAAATGCTGTTTCTGCATATTTTGATGCCAAAATAGTGTGAATTTTCTGCCTTTATCTAGGCTGATATATTTGCTGATATTGGCCATCAAATTTTCTCAGGAAATATACTTTTTTTGTTGTTGAAAAATGGAGGGTGTGGGGATATTGTTATGAGAAATCCTGATCTGAGAATGATTGTGTCTGCAGGCTGTGCCAGCCTTTGCTGCAGTGGAATTCATCAATATCTGCATTCTGGGGCCACCTCACTCCCTGGGATAGGAATGGTCTGTGCTGTAGGTCAGAGACCACTGGAGTGAGCATCACCAGCTGCAGGAACAGAATGCAGGGATTTTGACATGATGATCTTAATTTTTGGGTGTTAAAAAACCTTTCCAGAATTTGGGGTCTCAGCAGAGAAATTGTGCAATTAACGTTGCAGAGTGGCAGAGAACAGGGGGTTCCATGGTTAGTTTATTTCAGGATTCAGGGGCACGGGGAGTAGGCTGAGGTATTGTTTTGTCATTGCTGTCCTTTTTTTGGATAGTCCCTGCACATCAGCCTCCTGTTTGGTTAAGATTCTTGCACTGCTGGATCAACTTGCAGTGTATAAACACCTCAGATTCTGGTAGGAGCCAAAGTAAATCAAGGGAAGATTTTTCAGACGCTGCATTACAGTTTGATTTTAGTATTTACAACCAAAGAAATGGCAACTTTAGAACCAGAAAGTTTTTCATTCCCGGTGGAGTTCAATACTGAGAAGCTCACAGAGCTGTGTGGTGCTGGGGTAAGGGAGAAGGCAGGGGAAAAAGGTGAAGTGTTTAATTACCCCAATCCAATTATAATGCAAAATGGCAAAACCTGCTGCAGGTAGGACCACTTCTGCTTTTTAAAAATAATTGAAGGGAGGCATCAAACTGTAAACCTACAGAGAATAACAAGTGATGTTAGTACCCTGAGAGGGGCAGCACACAATACAGAGCCTCGAGATATTTACTTATTATCATCAAACCCCATCATCTTGGAGCAACCAATTTAAAACAAACTACTTATGAGTTTTACAGGCAGCAGCAGTGCACAATAAAGGAGATTTCCTTAAGATTTGTACATTGTCTACTTTTGCAGTGCCAGAATTGGAGTATTTTTTAACTTGACTTCATTGCAAACTGTGTTGTGGAATAATCATGAAATTTACCTGCCTAGACAGTCTATTTGCTCGTATTTCACCTAATGGTAATGAAAAATGAGTGCCATTTTCCTTGCTTGTCAAACCCAAGTTATTTAACCCTGATGAATGGCGGGGATGATAACGTAGGTAATATTTTTACAGCTGGTGATACAGAGTTGTGGAACTTCTAATTTACTGTGCAACTCCAGGACAAATATGGTAAGGAGCAACTTTTGTTTAATAGAAAAAAAATTGTCTTTTGCTCTGCAAGAACTCCTTGCACAGAGCATCTCCAAGTGAAATCCTGAGGCTGTTAAAGTTTGCAGGAGTTCTGGAAGCAGTTTGAGGTGTGGAAGGACCCTGACTGTAAATAGGATGATGAGTCCTCCCTCATTAGGGAGCTGAGCACCTCCTTGGGTGTAAATGAGCAGTGCCTGCCTGGTGGGAATGGTCGGGTTGAGCTTGACAGGTTGGTGACCTTAAAACACATTCATGACTCCTTGCATGAACTGCCTTGAACTAAAAATATGTTTGTGTGTTGGTTTCCCAAATTTTCTGTTCCTTCTGTAACAGACCGATGAGTTCCTCAGCACAGATTAATGTCACAGCTGTGGCTTATAGCGGTAAAATATTTTTAATATATGATTCAAATAATAGATTTTTTTTTAAATCTGTATCTCTGAAACAAACTCAATCCATTAAAACTGTTTCCTTGCCACAGCAATGTGACTTTAAGTTTACAAAGATGGTGGGACTCTTTTTACTGGCTATTTTAATGGAATTCTGTCCTTTAAATGTTTCTAGAGTATATTTTCATGATAAGTTATGGTAAGTTCATGGATGTACTCCATGAGCTTGGGGAGCTCTCACAGGAGGCTGTGGTTTCAATTACATGATTTTTTAAAAAGAAAATGGCATCCTTACAAGGGACAGTTTTAAAAAAAGAGGTGTTAATAAGTTTGTATTTTCCACACCCATGGCAAAATTACCGTGCACTTTTGACATAAATGTTAAGAGAATAACTAGAAAAATTAGATCTTTTGTTTGTTTGTTCAAAGTATAGCACTAAAATGAGGTTTTGCCCCAAGATGAAGAAAATGCATAGGTAACTGCAGAGCAGCTTCTCATGAAAATGCCAACAGTCAGAGTAATGTGGGCTTTTGCTGGTGTGTAAAGGTGTTAACAGAAATAAATGGCTCAATTGGATGAGTGAAAGAGCAGTTACTGGGAATGGCTCCTGATTACATTAGACCAAGAGCAAGAACCAAACAATTGGCCTCCTGCAGGCAGTGGAGAGCCCTGGCGTGCAGCAGAGCCCTCAGCACAAGTGGGGCTCTTTCTGGTGGCCTGCAGGCTCTTGAGAGACTCTTGAGCAGCAAAGAAAAGCTTCTGTGTGAAGTTTCTGGTTCAATCTGCAGTTAGCACAGAACTTGTATCATGTCCATACAGCTCTGAGCAGGAGAGGAATACACCTGTCATAAAAAGGGAGAATGAACCCAAAGACATCAGGAGGATTTTCTCTGAACAAGCATTTCAGACATTTTAAATGCTCTTAGATCTTGTTGCCATGGCTTTACCTGCTTGCTGCAGGTTGTTTTCTGTATTGTGTTTGTGAAAATGCATGTTTTCCCCTATTTGCTTTTTGCTCTGTTTGTGGATTTTACTTTTTGCCCCAACTTTCTTTATCATCTCTTGATGGAAGTCATGAAAGCACTGGCTTAAATCTTGGGAGAGGAGTGAACGTGCTTAGGAAAAGGCACCCACAATGCACCCACACCACTTTGAAATTGTTTAATTTTTACTTTGTCCTCCCTAATCATTATTTACATTTATCTTCTCCATGTCCAGCTGACAAACCTCTCAGCAAGTACCCTGGCTCTACTGAGGCTCTGCTTTCAGGGCATGGAGTGCACAGATGACTTGGTATCCTCCATCTCTTTCTGGCAGATTAGTTGCAGCTTTTTCTGCAAGGGTGTTTGTGGCCTATGCAAACTCCTCTGTGTGGTGTGGATAAATCAGTCTTTTTGGTCATTCTTGGTTTTGCACACACGTGTGAGAGTGGGCCCCAGCTCACCCTTTCTGTGTCATGGTAGAAATGACAGGGAACTGAATTATTGAACATGAGTCAGGGAAACAGACCCAAAAGAATCTTTCTGGCCTGGTGAAGAAAAGCTGCCTGCAGCAATTGCTCTGAGAGATTAAACCTAGTTTAGGGTTTTCTAGGGTTTTCCTTCCTGGCCTAGGGAAAATGGGTGTGTTTATCAGTTTTTTGTTCATTGCACAGGATATGGTCAAAGAGATGCAACAGTCCCAAAGAAACAGAAATAAATAAATACCTGGTTTCTTTGAATTGTTAGAGAAGAAAGCTTAATAGCATTATTTTGTGTTTTTGTGAAAGGAAAGGAACATGGAATCTGCTTCCAGCAATCAAGATACCTTGGGGGAGGAAACTGAGACTTGGGAAAGCAAGAGAGAAATGGTTGGGATCACTTGTTGGGTGTCCTGTGAGAGCTGTCCCCAGTGCCTTGGCACTGCAGTGTTTTTGAGCTGTTTCTTCACCCATTCAGGCAGAAAGGGAGTCAGTTCAGAGAAGATTATTTCTAATTACACAGAGGCATAAAATTTAGAGTGGGGCATGGGGATTTGGCCATGTGACACCCATTAATGTTAATGGAACTCATGCAGTGAAATCACTCTTCGCTTTTATGAAAAAGGTGTCCTGGAGAGTTTGCACCGAGGCTCGGTTGTCTGTCACACAGCTGGACTGTAAATCACTGCTACTGTGTGTACAATTGGCGTAGCAGGAGAGAGAACAATTTGCTTCAGTGACAAGGTTGTTNTTAATGTACTAGAAAGCTGTAATTTGTCTAATGCCTTTTTTGGTAATTAGTGATCTGAGCATATTAATAATTTGGAGCTGTCCTGCTGTTCTTCCTGGCAGCAAGTGATATAACCAGTACCTCCGTGGTGGGTGTGATTCCAGGGAAAGCCGTGTGGTTAAACAGCATTTTCCTTTCATTCTGGTTGTGTTGTGTTGCTATTATTGTTTAAAGAAATAGTTGGTGTCTTGTCTTTGCTGTAAAAGCGTTGTGGGAGTGAATTGTGTAACTTCTGGGAGAAAAAGAGGAGGGGAACTTTTGCCTCTGCTCAACCAGCATCCATTACTATCTCTTACTGTAAATTGCACAATGGATAAGAAGTTCATTTCATGAATTACTTCCAGCAAAGTTAAGCTATTGAGTACTTTAGTGTAAAAATAGAGATATTAAAATTACAAATGTCAGTATAATAAAACTTCTTTCCTTGGGAGATAGTTCATTACAAAAAGCAGATGAAAGTAGTTCTTTAACATCTCATTAGAATTCTCCCTATTCATGCTAAGTCTGAATATCCAAAGTAATTACTTTAAATGCCTCTTTCTTTTTATTCCCTTTTATTTTATTGTTACTTTATTGCTGTCACTTTATTACTATTATTCATTTTTACTATATTTTATTATCCAAAATTACATTTACAAAGGGGCTCTCTGATTTTTAGGAACTAAGATTGTTCTTTCACTCTGAGTAGAGGAGGCTAGAGATGGAAAATTAGAATGAATAAATAGACAATTAAAACAATAAATACATTCCACAGGTTTTGTAAGTTGGATCAAAGCCAAGATTGCAGTGGTTCTCTTCATCCTTGGCTGAGCAAGCTGCAAGAGGAGAGCCCGTGCTGGGAACAGCAGCAGATCCAGCAGAGGCTGTAATGCAGCAGCACAGCTAATTGGAATTCCTGTAGGCTTTATCAACAGGTCTGCAAAACACAACAATTAAGACTTGACTGGGAAAGCCATGTGACTTTGATGTTTTTGAGATGAGGAAAAACTAGCTCCGCTGAAAATTATCACTTAAAAATATTTTTTTTGTGTAGTTGGGTATGTAATGCATTTGCTGCCGTGGTGATTTTTGTAGTTACTGCAATCAAAGTTAGCACTAATTTAATTTCTCAGTAAACTGTACAATATGGGCATTTCTGCAGGCTGATACTGAGTTAGGTTGGTAGATAAATACTTTATCTTGGCAGAGCAAAGTGAGTGCATTTACCCAAAAGGTGAGTTCTGAGGTAGGAAAATGGCTGTACCCTGGAGGTCTGCATGGAGGCTTCTGGATATTTATGTCTAGTAAATGTTCTGGGAAGATGCAGTTGATTGAGTCAGCTGTTTCCAAATGAAATTGCTTCTGGTGGGCAAAGCGTAGTAACAACTGAAGGTTTAGTTTGGAAGGAGGGGTTTGATGGTTAGGTTTGTCATTCCACCTGTGAATTATCCTGTTGAGAAGAAAGATGGAAAAAATACATCTCATGGGTTGATGTGTCGGTGCCTTTATTAAAATATTCCTTATAGGTAGGGGTGTGGGTCTGCTTTAAGCCTGCAAAGCGTGTTTGGAAAGCTCTGCCTGGCTGTCCTTTTATGTGTTTGCAGTAAAATTACGTAGGTGGAGTCTTGTTTGCTGCTGCTTGTGGCTGCCTGAGCCAAGGCCACAGCTGTGGCAGTGGGATTGTCACTGTGGCTGTGCTGGTCAGAGGGCTGACGTGTGGAGGGAGGAGGTGATGGCTTTTAACGGGTTGACATAAAATAAAAAATTCTGGGAGATTTGTATGGTACAATCTGTATTTTTCTGCTGGTTTTTTTTTGAGTGTAGTGCGTTTTGAGCGAGAGATGTTAGGACCCTGGATTAAAGTTTTGGCTTTCTTTTGAAATTTCTTAAATAAATATTTATTTGATTTTTTTATGTGTAGGCTGTTAGAGAAATCTGTGCAATCTGAGAGTGCAGGTGTAGGAAAGGAGGTAAGGAAGGAGCATTACTCGCTCTACAGCGCGTTTTTATCCCATACGAGAACCCGACGGATGTTTTTTATTTGGCAATTCTCACTGTACCTGGAGCACACCTAACTAGAAATGACATTGAGAGAAGCTTTCTACTGGGGAATCTTTCTTTCCCTGAGCTGTTGTCTCGGAGTTCCAGGAGGGATTCACCCGGTGTGAGGCTGTGGATCCCGGGCTCCGTCCCGGTGTGGATCCCGGGCTCCGTCCCGGTGTGGATCCCGGGCTCCGTCCCGGTGTGGATCCCGGGCTCCGTCCCGGTGTGGATCCCGGGCTCCGTCCCGGTGTGGATCCCGGGCTCCGTCCCGGTGTGGATCCCGGGCTCCGTCCCGGTGTGGATCCCGGGCTCCGTCCCGGTGTGGATCCCGGGCTCCGTCCCGGTGTGGATCCCGGGCTCCGTCCCGGTGTGGATCCCGGGCTCCGTCCCGGTGTGGATCCCGGGCTCCGTCCCGGTGTGGATCCCGGGCTCCGTCCCGGTGTGGATCCCGGGCTCCGTCCCGGTGTGGATCCCGGGCTCCGTCCCGGTGTGGATCCCGGGCTCCGTCCCGGTGTGGATCCCGGGCTCCGTCCCGGTGTGGATCCCGGGCTCCGTCCCGGTGTGGATCCCGGGCTCCGTCCCGGTGTGGATCCCGGGCTCCGTCCCGGTGTGGATCCCGGGCTCCGTCCCGGTGTGGATCCCGGGCTCCGTCCCGGTGTGGATCCCGGGCTCCGTCCCGGTGTGGATCCCGGGCTCCGTCCCGGTGTGGATNCCCCGGCTGCGTGCCCGGAGCTCCGGTGCTGCAGCT
Organism: Lanius ludovicianus; assembly: GCA_013397235.1. Classification (NCBI taxonomy): domain Eukaryota; kingdom Metazoa; phylum Chordata; class Aves; order Passeriformes; family Laniidae; genus Lanius; species Lanius ludovicianus. The sequence continues at coordinate 1,249,012 of VYXG01007384.1, forward strand.
CCATCTCCTGGAGAGAAACCCTCCCGTTCCATCCTCGAGTCCTTTTAAAGTCGGTACTCGAAGGGTGAATTATCCTTACGGAGGGGGTTTCCCGTGTATTGCCAGTGTGGGGATTGCCCCTCCCGAGCAGTTTAACCACAGAAAGGAGATAAATGCTGCTGTCAGGAGAGGTCTTAATGAACACACCGTCTCCAGGCCTTTAAAAACGCTGAAGTTTTTCTCCCTAGGGTAAAATTTAACTGTCTAAGATTTCTTTTATGTTTAGTCATAAACTACATTAGAATTATTTTAGTGTTGAACTTCTTCCCTGTTTTTGTTTTCCCTGATAATATAAAATGAATCTGGAGTTTTAGGGAAAATAAAATGCACCCAGAGTTTTAGGGAAACTGTATCTAGAAATAAAAGTACTTAGATCCCAACAAGACTTGCCAGTAGGTCGAGTTTGAGGTGTATCCAGCAGCCTATCGTTAAATGGCTTTTCTTCCCCTTGCACTGGGAGCAGCAGGTGTTCAGAACAGCTTCTGCATGGGATTCTGTGAAACTAGGCTTAAAAGTATTAAGGAAAATCATCTCTGTTGTTATGGACTTCTCACTGAAAAAAACCAAATCACTGTGTCAGTGTGTAAGTGTGGTTTTTCTTTCTGTTACTCCATGCATAAATTAGAGCTCCAAGCAGGAGATGTTGCTTACAAGTCTGATAGTGCTGCTTTACAAATAGAATGTGCTTCCCTTTGAGGTCTAAATAATCATAATTATTTAAGTGTTTTGTGTTTCAGAAGTCGTATTTTTTCAGAGAACAGTTTCTTTTCAAAATGGATATAAATTGAGAAGGTGACTACCCTATTGTTGTCACTGTCACAAGGAGAAATTTTTAGGGAATGTCAACAATCACTGGAAGGAATGGTTTATGTACAGCCTAAAGCCATGAAAGAAAGATATTTTCTATCCAGAACTTGTATCAGCAATGGAGCAAGTTTCCCTGACAACTTTCCATGTCAAAACTGGCAGTAATGCTCAGCTGCTCTGGGCAGGTACAGTGCATTTTCTGTCTGGATACCACAGAAAAGCAAAGCATTTGAAACAATGTTTGTAGAATATCAAAATTAAACCCACTGTGATGTCAAAGCAGCAGCTGGAAATTGTCTGTGGCTGTCAATGAGGCCGAGCCTGTGAGACCTGGTGTGGTGTGGGCTGAGCACTGAGAAGGTCATTTTAGGAATTATGTCCTCGTGACACTTGACTGAGATTAAATGACTTTTGCCCATCTTGGCTAACATAACTAATAGGTTGTATATTCAGAATATTATGGCAGGATTCACTCCTTCCTCCTGCAGCCACAGATGGATGAACACAAAGGAGCTGTGTTTAACAAGTGTGCCTTGGCAAAGCCCCTCCTGCTCTTGGTGGGCTTCCTCTGCATCAAAACTAATATGCTGCTGAATTATTTTGTGTATAATCCCTCCACAAGAACGTGTCTGGCATCAGTGCTGCTGGGAATCAAATTTTTTATGATTATTCTAGGACTTTTATTGTCTTTCCACTTGTATTAAGTTCAAAGGTAATGTGCTTTAAAAATGATTCATGGCATTCCCTTCTGGGATTTTGATTTTAGCTTATGACATAAACCAAAAGTTGTAGTAAATTCTGCAAGCAAAGAAAAAAAAACCAAATAAACAAGAAGAGAAAAAAGAGCAGAAATACTTGTATAGACAGATATATGTTAAACTTCTATATGTGTAACTGGGGTTGTTTGCTCCTGTAATTCTTGGAACTGTGTCTTTTTGAGGACTGTAAGTAGAAAAATGTAGGAAAGCAGATACCTGAGATCCATTTGGCAGATAAAAATAGCTTTAGAGAAGATGTATTTTACTTGGAGTTGTAAGAAAACCAATTTTGCCATGAGGAAAGAAGCTGTTATAAGGTATTGTGCGACTTTGATGTCAGTTTTCCATTTTTAGTGCCCCACTATTTCTCGGGGCTTTCTCTTCTCTCTAAAAAGCTTCAGCTTTTAGTGGGGAAAAAAAAAGTTTTGAGAATGTTTATTTAGTTTTGAAAGCCTTTCTGTTTGCTTAACATAACAATCATCAGACCCTCTTTGTGTTCTTAAGTATTAATAGATGAGGTAGGTTGGTTTTTTCCTGAGTAAGTTTACAGTAAAATTTCAAGAACAAAAAAAAACCCCACAAACAAAACAAACCCCAAAAACAAAAAAAAACCCCAAAACCACAAAAACCAAAACCCAACCAAACAAAACCCCTCTGAAAACTTTCCCAGACTGGAAATGTGTTGAATTTTAGAGAAATTCAGATGAACTCCTGTAACTATTGGCTCTTTTGAGCGCTCAGGTTGTGCAAAGGAGATCTCGAGGGCCATCAGCTGGCACTCCAAACCCCACAGGGTTCCCAAGCTTACATCATTAGTGCTGCTCACAGCAATCAATAATTAGGGATGTTGGGGGAGTGCAGTAAACTTGTCCCAGCAGCTCTTGGACAGCAGGGAAGGGTCTGAGAATTAAATTGACTATCACAGGGCTCAGTGAGAAAGAACTCCCTCTAATTAACATTTCCTTAAAACAACCAAAAACCAGGGAGGGTTGGTGTTTTTTGGGACTCCAAATTCCCATAGTATGATGCATATGGGATTCCTGGATGATGCTGTTAGGGACAACTAACAAAACAAACAAAAAGCAAAATAAGTCATTTAAATAGTCTACTAAATGATTCATGCTTTACATTTATTGTGTGAAAAGCCTAGTTCTTATTAAATAGTTTGATTTATTTTTAGGCAAAAACCATATTTCTAACTAATGTGCAGCCTGAGTGAACATCAGAGACAAAAAGTGCTCTGTAGGATGACAGTTCTTACATGGAATACATTATATGTGTGTCCCACAAAGCTTTTTAGCTGCAGTCAAAACAGTTTTACAACAGGAAAAAAAGTAAAAATAAAAACAACCCACCAAAACTCCTCCCCAGAATAAGTCCATTCATCATCTGGTGGCTTCATGGAAAGAAATTTTCAACATTTACTGAAAGTACAGCAATCTCTTGGGTAACATTTTTATTTCCTTCAGAACTTTGCACAAGACTAGGAAATGCCCACTGCCCTGTGGTTTCAGAATGAAGCAGGGGTTTCAAACTCTTACAGCCTTGAATAATTAAAGACATACTGGTTTTATCAGATTTTTTATGAGTTGGGATCTCTGCCAGTGGTTTTTCAGAAGAAAAGTCCAACCTCTCTGAAGCACTTCTGAACAACTTTCCCAGTGGTTCCTGTTAAAACATTAATGTGGATTGTTGTTGGGATGAAATTCTCAAACATCTGAGTTTCCCAAAGGTCAAAGTGATGCCTCTCTTTCCCACAATAATATTTCTGACACAGAAAGAGTCAATTAAGTTTTAGGATTAAATCCCCTCCTAATATTTTGTGTTGCTTGTACATCAATACCAGGGTGCTGGACACTTGTGATGGTATCTGACTTTCAAATATGGATTTTCTTCTCCCAGCCTTGTTCATAAGGCTTGAGTAGGCATTTAAAGAACCACTACAGAATGATACAATTGTCTATAATTTGCCTAAATAAAGCTGTAGCTACTGCAAACTTTATTTCTTTTAGCACTGACAGCTTAAAAATGGTATAAAACTCAGTTCCTTCTTTGAATTCAATTCTAAAAGGCCTTTTTTTTTTTTTCTTCCTATCCTAAATGTCAAATTGAAATTTTAACTAGTGTACAGGTATTTTCCCCCAAAGACTGAAAACAGGGAGCTAATGCTGTATGTTTGAGAAGCCAAGGACACTACAAACTGCACTTCTGAGCCCTCTCTTTTCAAGCACCACTTTACTAGAAAATTTACACAGACCTCAGTTGGTTCCAAGGCTGCTTAGTTTGATGATGTCTTTAAATTTTTTTTCCAATTAATTCTTCAGAGACTGATTTGATTTGCCTCAGTGCTGCAAATCTGTTCTTCTTCTGCTTTCCAACCCAGGCAGAAATAAAGCTGTCCAGTAAGGCAGAGTTATGGTGTTGGTTATTGGTCTCCTTCCTCCTGAAGAATGAGAAAGGTTAAAGTAGTTTCAGAAGATCTCCAATTGTCAATTTTTGTCTGATTCCATAATAAAAGTTAAATAACAATCTGTTTTGGGGGGAAATAGTGTTCATTTCCATGCTGCAAGCCTGTTCTTGCTGTTTGCTTTATAAAAGCCCACAAAATCAGTGATCAGAGTTGATGTCCTCACTCGGATGTTTTTGTGCATGGCTGATTCCCTGGTGAGGACTGGGCACAGCAAAACCCAGCTCTCCTTACAGAATTTTCTGGAGTACATGGCAGGGGATAAGACACTGGAAAACTCCAGGTCTTTGGGGTTTTTTGACATTTTGAAACTCAGCTGCTCTGTAATCCTGAGATATCAGTACAGGAATAAAGCACAGGTTCCTCAGAGCATGGTGTCTCTGCATCAGCAACCCCATGAAACAGGATTTTGTGCTTTGCTGTGGGGTAGAACAGCAAGCAAAGCCAGAAAAATGAGACTTTGAACCATTCATGAGTAAATGCAGCCTGTCACAAAATAAAAGTCAGTATCACATAATTAAGAATGAAAATATTGAGCAAAGCAAGGCCAAATGAAATATTCCATTTTGAGAGTACCAGAATATTGTCACTATGAAACTCTCCTTTAGTCAAATTATGGGTTGTTTCAGGGTTGGAAAAGCCATCCTCGTAGGATTTTATTGTTTTGGGACAAGGGGAGAAGAATGTGGAAGTCAGCAGCTGTGATGGGCAGCCAGGAGTCCTTGCATGGTCACCTGGGAGCAGCTTCTGGCTTGAGAATGATTTTAAAATAGCAACATTGTGAAAAGTATTCATGTTACCAAATTCCAGCCCCTTGTGATCTGACTTTGGGGTCCCTTAGAACAGATTAAATTGAATTAGCTTTCATATTTTACAGTCTGTCAGTAAGTCCATCATATATTTAGAAGAAGATATATTTTCCAAGAGGCATTCACTGACTCTGGATTAGACAGATTTTTTTCTCAGCTGGCAATTTCAGATACTGTATAACAAGGAAGGGAGCAAGATGCCATCATTCCCAAGTCATAATATTGGAGAGGAGATGAAAAGGTGTTATACCAGCTTTAAACAGATTGAATTTTTGTGTGAGGGAAGCTGGGGCTTTCCTTGCTGAATGGTTTTACTGCAGGAACTCATCCAGTTGCTCCTTTTCTATGCTGGAGCCAGAGCATCAGTAAAGTGACAGGACACAGTACTGGGAAAATGACTTTTCTTGTGTATTTTAAGAGACAGATTCCACTTTTACAGACTTATCTCCCTGGGTAATTCACTTCCAAGCCCAACAGCGTTTCTAGAAATAATAACTGTGTATGGCAAAAATGGAAAGTCTTGCTTTTAGGCTCACTGGTAATGAGCAAAGAAAACAATAACACAATGGTCAATGTATTATAATCATACTCATAACAAGCATATTTTAAATAAGGGCCAATCAGAATGTAAAAATTGAAAACTCAGCGTAAAATCAGTTATAAAATCAGAATGAATGGACATGTAGTACCAGGTTAGGCTTGTGATCCTGTGTGTCTGAGGACATGTTTAATTAAAGCCTCTCCTGTGTTGGATCATATGATTAATGCTCATGTCGTTGATAGCTACCAAGATTATTATTTTCCTTTTATCACTCAGCAATTGAGTTTTGTGTGAAATTTACTGCTCTGGTCCACCTTTTATTGTATAAAATAGATGAAGGGAAGTTTCCATTAATCTTGCTCTTTTGCCTGTAGCTGGCTTTTTACAGAGTGAGCAGCCATCAGTGGAGGCAGGACATCAGGAAGAACAGTGACAAGGAAAATTTAATTTGTTCAACAGATTGATTGCAAAATGTGTTGGGGATGGTGAAGTGATCAGTTCTCTATTACAAGTTGAACACTGAAAAATCTGTCAAATTTGTAGTTACAAGGTGACTGGTAGTACTCCCATTTTTGTTTCTGCTGCTGTATTTGCTCTTCCCTCTATTTTCACAGTCACTGTTTCAGAGCTAGGGGGAGTTGGGCTTGTTTGTAGCAGGTGCTGTCCTGTTTGGATGCCATCAAAGCTGAAGAGTAGCTTTACCCATTCTTTGTATAAACAGAAATCTTCTAATGATTTAGAGCTAAAAAACGGAGCCAGATATGACTGCCCAGTACATAATGGGTTTTAAAGGCCCCTATTTTGTGCACAGGAATTTTAAGTGTTAATTTTAATTACCAACTTTGATGCTTTCTACAGTGATTAATTTCTGCTTTCTCATTTCCCAACTTCCTTTAACAAACGATTTAAAAAATGTTTCTAAGTTGATTTATTTACTTGCCTTGTTCAAAGAGTGTTGCTTTACATTTGAAACCCACTATACAATTTCATGGTTTCTGGGAAAGCAATGTCTACTTAAATAAGTTTGAACATAGCTTATGTTTATGTATTCAAATCAGAAAATTTATGTTTAGCTGATATTAATGCTGAGTCTCCAGCTTCTGGTACTTGAAACAATCTCAGCTCCAGACTTAAGTAAAATTTAGGCAGAAATAATGTACATGAATATTTAATTTATGTGCTATTATATTGCCAAAACTCAGAAAATGAAGGTTAATGGATTGAAGCACAAAAATCTTATCTCTTATTCTCAATATGAAAAATGCCTTCTGAATTTGCTTTTCCTTTATCAGTAAACTGTATCACATTAGGTACAAATTCAAATTTCATTTTGCTTGAGGAACTCTGTGATTTTTTTTCCCCTTTTTTTCTCCCTAAGCAGTACACGGGGAATATTCATGGGTTTTTCTGGTGGTTGTACTGGTACTTCTGTTGTTTCTGTAGAAAAATCATATAAATAATGTCAGGGTGCCGTGTGGGGATGATTTTGTGAAGGAATCAGAGATCAGTCTGCAAATTGAATATAGCTATTTAATCAGCATTTGGAGTCCCCCTCAGTATTGTTTGAGGTGGGATAACCTGGCAGAGCTGGGTGCATTTGGGAAATATTGGGGTGGGTTCAGAGATCTGGAAGTGCTCTGGGGACAGGCAGTGAGGGGGGGTGTGCAGAGGGTGCCTCCCTTCCTCCCACCACGAGGAAATGGAATCTGCTGACCCCCCCGGGCACCTCTGGAGGGTTTTGGTGCTGTCCTGGTGGTTGGCTCCTCCTGGGGTGGAAGTGATGATTAACACCCCTCTTAACGGATCCCGTTTTCAGTGGAGGTGCAATTTATCTTGGACATAACCATGGACTGATCAAGTGCCTGCACAGCAGCTGAGGAGTGAGATGGGACACCTTGGAGGCGTTTAATTCCTTCAGCTTGGTGTATTTTTCCTTGAGTGATGATACCTTTAGTTAAGATTCCACTTTCCTAAAGTACCACTTTTGTTCAGCTGCTCTGATGGAGATGTTCAAGGCAATGTAGAGTTGCTCTGATTTTTATTTTATTTTTATTTTTTGGTGAATGCAGAAGTTACTGACTTTTTCTTGAAGCTGTGAAGAGGAGAGGGGAAAAACCCCACCCTCTCCAGATTTACAATGCACAGAGTAAATTCTGATGGTTTCACTGCCCTCTAAGTAAGAGTCCAAGGGAACATTGGCCCTTATATTATCCTGGGTATGAATCCATGTGCAGATTGAGCCAATTTCACATAGACTTTTTTGAGGTAATCCAAAGAAAATATTTAATGTTAGCAGAATCTCTGAGGGGGAGAGACATCCTGAACTCAAATAAAGGATTTAGCAGAAGACTTTAATTCTGCTGTATGAATGTTTTATGCTGGCTGTGTGCACAGCATGCTAGCTACTCACTGGGGTTGAGCAGTCTATAAAAATCAAGGTTCCTTAACTCAGTGTGGGACCAGCAGAAGACCTAAAGAAGGAATAAGAAAGTGAAGCATGAAACCACTGGCAAAGCCTGCATTAATCAATTTTTCTTAGAAGCAAATCTGTTCCTGTCTCTAAAAGAGAAAAACCTGTTTAAAGACCTTCAAATAATGTGATCTCTGGAATGAATAAATTCACAGGAGAAGAATCTATTAACTGAAAACCTTATCCAAATCTAACATCAGGCAAAAATGACTGTTTCCAGTTCACTGCCTACCTTTGAGCTGGAAAAGAGCACACCAGTGTTTCTCCACCTCTCTGACAGTTCCCACTGCTGGTTACAATTGCACTGGCCACTGGCAGCACTCTTTGTGTCCACATCAGAAATCTTTCCTGGCTGATGCTCAGCACCTTAATTTTGCCAATTTATTATTTTTCAGCTGATCTATATTGCCCTGATCTCACATTGCTGCCTCAAGTTTGTTTGCAGGAGGGAAGGAATTCCTGACCATTGATCTTCCTTTAGCAACTAACTTTTAACTCTCTACCAGCCTGAGACTTACACAAGTGGAAAATTACTTCCTTAAAGTAGTTGAATTGTGCTTTTTGTCAGCATTATTAGGACCTTGCAGTTTGCTACTGATCTAATGCTGATCTGTTTCAATAGTTTTGTGGTGTTTTTTCTGAGAATAGGCAATGTAGTCACAATTGTTGTATAAAAAATTTTTAGGTGGCTGTTAAAAGTGAAAAAGCTTCCTTAAAAATTGAGTTTAAGAAACAACATACAATATTGTTAGAGAAAGCAAGGCACAAACTCTTGAAGTAGATATGTTTGGGTTTAACATGAACGGCCCCAATAAAATTCTTGATGAGATACAGTAATTTATTTTTGTTTATCATCTGGGCACTAGGAATAAGATGCTTTGTAATACTGGGCAGCCTGGCTGGGGCTTAAACTAATTAGTTTTGGGCAGAACCAAGAGGGATGTGGAGCCACAACTCCTGCTTCAGTGATGGGTCAGGCAATTTATGAGCTCTACAGAAAGCTGAAGGTGTGGAGGGAGAGTGGAAACCTTCTTCAAGCTGCCAGGATTCCTGTTGTTGCTTATGTGGCCCAGAGATTATGCTGCAGGTTGTACTTTAGACTGGCACTGTACCTACCAATAATTTTACAGGCTTGATGAACAATAAGATGCAAAACTCCGTAGGGTACAAACTCTTAAAGATTTGTTTTGTGAAGGTTTGTTTTGAACAGAAAGCCAACAGGCACAGAGGAATGCCTCTAAGTGGTTTAAGTTAGAATTGTGGTTGTTGGAAAATCTTTATGAAACATCTGGGTTGATTCTGGCCCCTCTCCTCCCATGCCTGCTCTTGGTCTTCAGCAGGACTTTGTGCAAATGTGATAATTTTAAAAAACCTTGTTTGAAACCATCACAGTGCTGCAAAAAGCAGAGAGTGGTTACACTCAATTATGAACCTCTTTCCTTCTCTGAAATAGCCCAAAATGATGTACAGGCAGTGTTTTCTGAGTGTACCATAAATAAAATTGCAAAAGGGACAGCTAAGCCAGTTATGGGGAGGGTGATCTTACAAGGATTGCTGTCTTTCCTCTGGGTCTGGGTTGCTGTTAGTCCTGCTGGACTCTTGGAGATGCCTCAGGGTGCTGCTGTTATCCTAATTATGGGTAATCAGAGGGAAATGCTCCTGGGAGCAGCCTTCATTGGGGTTCAGATTTCAATTTTTGTGTTGTACAGAAAGCCAGCTCTCCACCAAGACTGGGAGATGAAGAGGAACTGCTGTGGAAAGTTTGGGGCAGAGGAGCAGGTTGTGAGAGCTGGGTGCTGTGAGAGAAGGGAAACTGGGAATGCTACAGATTCAGCACTAGAGAGGGGAGAACGAGGGAAGCTGGGGGGACCAGGGACACGTTAAAAAAAAAGCCAAGCTCATCCCAAACCCCCCAAATCCGGCCTCCTAAATTGATAGCTTAAGTACTCCCTAAATAATTTGGTAGTTTTTTCATCCCACGGAACCAAGAAATGCCCAGTGCTACTTTCACTATTGTTTGTGTGATTTCTCAATTTACCATTTTGTAAATTAATTTGAATACATTACAGAAATGAAATGTATTTTATCAATTAGTGACATTATGAAATGAAATGTTACCAGAGTGAGGCAGATCTTAAACCAGACCTGAAATATGGCTAAATAAAAGCCAGGAATCTGCACTTGCACTGCTGAATTCTCTTTGAGTGTAACCATCCCCACTGAGAATATTCTGCTACCTGGAAAATAATCATGTTTTCCCTCTCTGGTTCCTAATACTGTACCTAGGTTAAATATATCACTTCAATAAAGACTGCATAGTGGTAATGAACACTTCTTGATTTCTGCTCTGAAAAGCTTGGGTTTTGTCATCATTATTAACTTAATGCCCATTAAGTTTGTAATTATGGCCGCAGTCCCCAAGTACTTCATCCTCACTGAAGGCCTTTATTAAAACATTGCTTTTGCTTTGACAGCGTGCACAGATTGTGCTCAGGATTGCACAGGCATGAGAGCCTAAAAATAATTTAGAAACCTTTAATCAGAGTATACTTGAAGTTGCATAAAATGTCCTGTTTTTTTCCTTAGCTGTGGCTAACTCGCTGTACTGTGAAATGAGGACTAAAAAGGAAATTTCCAGGTTTAATACTGGAAAATGCATCTTGAGAATAACCTTCATGGTACCATTATCAGGCTGGGCTCAGAATTGTTGGTTGATGAAGGAAGCATACTCCTAAGCTATGACTTTTCAAAAATCAGTATCATTACGGCCAGGAATGTGTTTCTGAAAGCTCTATTTTCAAAATTCCTAATGATGTTTTCCAGTACCAGCTTTTGGATATTTACAAGTAAAAAGTCACTTTTGGAGGTGTACTTTTCTTCAGGTCAATAAAATTTAAGAGGGATTAGAGGCTGCTGGGTGGCTTTAAAAGACAACGCACTTAAAAGAGATTTTAGGTTCTTGTTTGCATGATAAAATTGCCTCAAAATTAACGACTCTTGTTTGTATGTGATGTTGGGTAGTCGGCTGCAAGCCAGAAGTCACTTCACATGGACCATGTAAATATGAAGTGATGAACAGGTGTGAGATGAGTCAAAGGGAGAACAAAGTGTTAATGAATCCGTTTCCTGTCCATGCAGAGAAATGAGCTTCTCCCCAGCTTTAGGAAGTGGCCTCCAGTCCATATTCTTCACTGTCCAGCCTGAATAAACATCCCACTGCTCCCGGTTTTCACACAGCTGATGTGGCAAGCACCAGGCAGGGACTGTGCAGCCAATTAACCTTTAGATGGAGCTGTTTCTCCTTGGATGATGTGGAGGTTGCCAGCAGTGTATCTAAGACATTAGATAAGAGCGAGCTGATTTGTGCTGCAGCTCAGCAAAAGGTTTTATTATTTTATAAATGCGTGTTTATCATTGTCAAAGAAAGCAAAGTGTATCCTGTTCATACCTGCTCAAATATCTCTTATAAGAAATAAATATTGATCAGGAAAAGAAGATGTATAATAACATTTTGGAAACTACACAAGTATATCTGTACAGCTCAAATTTGGGATAGGTTTGTGACAGGAAAACAATGTGAGCGCTGCATGTAAGATAATGTTACACAGTTGGTGAGCTGAGCTTCTGAGCACTCAAATATTTCCCTTGGAGATGAGAAGAATTTGGTTTTTTCCCTGTGAGTGGCAGTGTATTGGTGGGAGTGATCCTCAGAAGGGTAAAAGCTATTTGTTTATTTCCTGTCGTGATTAACACAGACTTCTTTGATTAATGAGACATTCCTGCTTTATCAGCATTAACTCCAGCATACCCAAAGCAATTCTGTTTGCTGGTCCTTGGGAAGTTGTCTAATTAACTTCTAGTGAAATTCACTCTTTAAGTGCCACTTCAGAAGGAGGTGTTCCCTGGCACGTGTGGTTCCAGGTCTCTGCCCTTGTGCAGGATAAACCTGTCCAGGTGCTCTGTGTGTTCAGTGGTGCCCAGCAGCTCATCAGCTGCTCCAGAGCAGGGAGTCAATTTAGCTGCAGGTCCTTTGGCTGTCAGGAAGCGTGGGTTTGGCTGTGGGCTCTATTAATTGTTGTGGCAGCACGAGCAGGCTGCTTCTGCCTTTCTTTGTACCCCCCTGAGACAGGGGCACACGCATGGGCTGATGAGAGAGCCAAGTCCTCCCGCAGGAAGAAGTGTCTGGAGTCAACCTGTTGGCAAAGGAGCAGAAGGTTTAGCCCAAGGACATCTCCCTCTTTTCTCACACAGCCTGAATTGTTAAGAGCAGAGCTGACCTGCTGGGTTTGTTGGTCCCTGGAGGCCAATATTTGGTCACCAACAGAGGCACTTCAGACTAACACTGCATAGGGTGTTTGTGTGAGCCAAGGCACTCTTGGTTAGCCTTTGTCCTGCAGCTCCTCTTGCACCCACACGTGATGGATTAGGGATGTTGGGTACATCTCTGCCCCTCTGCTTTACTGTGGGTTTTGGCAGTGCAGGATCATGCAATTAAGAGTTCTCTGTTCAGGTGGATGTTGCTCCTATGATTTTGAAAATATTAATTGTGTGTCCCCTTCAGGCTTCTGTCCAGATGGAGGAGATCTGGCCTTTCCACCATGCCTTGCAGAAGTAACTGTGACCATCTCAGATACCTTTCCCTGCCCAGGTATCTCCCCACTGCATCCTCTTGATGTGGAAGCCAAACCCCTGCCCTGTTCTCACCCCATGGTGTAGCCTGGGAAATGTGGTTTTCCATGATTTGGGGCTGTGAATCTGCAGTGACCTTCCAAGGCAGGCTCCTGGGACTTTGCAGGGCTTGGTTGTTGCCCCAGCTCCTTCTGCCACCTCCTCAGCAGCTTTCTGGAGGGGAAATGGCCTCGTGTGCTTCGGGATGAGCATTTCTGCTCCAGGCTTGAGGTTGGCCATCACTGCCCAGCAGCCCCTGGTCCTCAGTGGCAGGTGGGTTCTGCTCCCTTCTCAACTTTCTGAAAACCTCCCACAACCTAATTCACACTCTCTGGCTTCTGGCAAGATCCCTGCAGGTTGTGATAAAGCTTTATTAGTTTCATTAGACTTTCATTACGGAATAATCAGAATCATGCTAACAAATCCTCTCATTATTGCTGTATAAATCTTGCATCATAGCTCCTTGTTTCTTATTAGTGAGCAGCTGAATGTTCTGCAAGTGCAGGAGGTAAATAAATCATTGCTGGGCAAAGGCTTGTCAGGCTTCTCTTTATTCCTAGGCAATCCTGAGACCCTTCCCCAGGCCTTCACTCATACTTCTCCCCCACGAATTAACTAATTGGGGGTGTAAGAATCGAGCAGCTGTTTCACCTGTGCTCTGGCAGCATCCCTGAAGGTGCCAGGAACTGGGGCAGGATGTCCTGGGGGCAGGGCTGCCCTCTGGACCCAACCTGGCAGCAACAGGCACAACTTTCCTTCTCCCTTGAATTTGTCTTGGTGTGCTCTGTGAAGAGCATATCCAACATCTTCTCTAACAGAGACACCTTACTTAGATTTTTCACATTCTCCACCTACACAGTGTTGTAATTAAAGAAATTACAGGGTGACAGGATGACTTCTAACCTCCTAAAATAATTTGCCTTTTCATACAATAGCAATTTAAAACCACTTTGGAGCTGTGATCATTTGGAGAAAAAGCAGGGAATTGGGATGGGACTTGTGACACAAAGGCAGGCTGGGCTTCTGTTAAAAGCACTCAATAACTCCCTTTGTGATTTTTTTTTTTATTTTTAAATACAAATATGATTTCAACAACAACATTTTTTATATACTGATCTGTGTGATGCATAAACAGCACATTGTGTTAATTACTGTGAAATTAATCCCATTCTGTACTGTGCTTGTGCAACCTTGTCCTCTAATCAGCACTCCTGCAGATTTCTTCCGATGTTGAATCATTTATAGCAGGCTTTAAAAAATATTTATGATTCTAGAGATGCTTCTCTGTTAATTTATTACTTTGAGTTGATTGTCAGATGTGAACATGGGTTTAACTCCATTTGAGCTTGTGCTCAAGTTCTGGTTGCCTGGAGCTGAACCATTGACCTGAACAGCACCAAGATATGACACAAGTGTGGAATATGAGGGTGAAAGGCCACCTCAGGGTCATCCAGTCCACCCTCTCTTGGCAAAGACAAGGAGAGTGGGAGTTGGTGGGTGCATTTTAGTTTTGCTTAATTCAAATTCCTGAACTTGTAGCTTGGAGCTGTTTTCTGCACTCCATCTTGCTTACTGTGGTGCAGAAATAATTTAATCTGCACATGTTGCTCTGTGTGCCTGACTTGGCTTTCCTGGTGTTCTGTTACATGAATAGAGAAAATACAGAACATTGTAAGGCTGCTACTTTTTTTAGTGATGTGAATTAATAGTTAATTATCTTTATTTCTAGTTATGTTTGTTTTCATTTATATTAATATTAATTTCTATTTTGCTTTTCCACTCTAATTAAATTATTTTTAGTAACTAAGCGTTATGTTTTAGTAGATCAGTATTTAGGAATTTGGGGGGCTGTGCAAACAAATCCACTGAGCTCTCTGACCCTGGAATTTGATTATATTGCTTTCTGCTTTCTGGAACAAGACAGGTGAAGGGATCAAGGGGAGCTCTTTCATTTGCACCTGGAGGGCTCAGGGCAGGACCTCTGCAGTGTCCTCAGTGTTTGAGTATTTCAGCCAGGCAAATGTGACTGCTGTGGGTGGGGCATCAAAGAGCTCCCAGAGCTGAAATTCTAGAAAACAGATTGATCCTCCTGACTCTTCTACCACCACAAAGTTACACTCCCCTCTCCAGGCAGCTCCTGCCTTTTTGCTGTGGTGGCTTCAGTGTAAAAACAGTGTTGCTCACAGAAACACATTTATTTGCCCTTCCATATAACCACCTACTTATACCCAGTAAATTCAGGATTTATGGCTTAATTTTCTGCAGGGTGCAGGAAGAGAAGGTAAAATACTTTTGAGAAAAGAAATGAAGATAAAATAGGGAGATTTCAGCATTCTCTCTTCAGGCCTGCAGTTTGATTTCTTAGAAAGTAAAAGCACTTCCTAAAATGTGTAATTTATCAGTGATTTTATGACTTCTTATTGCTCCTTCTGAAAACCTGTATAAAAATAACCTAAAATAAGAAATTAACTGAGTGTTAAAACTGGTCACTGGCCAGTTGTACCAACCAGCCATTTGATCTAATGAATATACATGGTGGCTGGGAAACTGAAATCATTTTAATTGCTGGGAAGCAAAAAGTTGGTCTCTGAACTGAAGACACCTTGTTGTGCTGTGTAACAGATTAAAATAATATTGGTAAGAAAATAATCAAAATAAAATGTGGGAATGGAGCATGTTATTGCAGCAGATGGACAAAAAGTAAAATATTGCAAATAGTCTTGCTAAATATTCCTGGTGTTTTTGTATGAAGATGATGAGTGCTTGTCCTTTTTAAGCTACGTTAGTGAAGGGCTTAAAATACTCTTAATAATCTTTTCTAGATATGTGGGGTTTTTTTCCATCTACAAACTTCATGTGCTAACATGTTTAAGCTATTAGGGATCTAATATTCCATATTTGGTCTATTGAAATATCCTGGAACTATAACTACCTGATTCTGATGGACTGAGATATCTAATAGAAATAAATATTTATGTCACAAACACTTAAATGGAAATATCTTGAGATGTCATTAAGGGAGGGATTTATTCATTCTCCCCGTTGCTTTATTCTAAGGCTCTTTCACAGCACCTGCTTTTGTTTGTATTTGTAAATATTGTTTCCTTTCCCCGTATTTCTGCATATTTCTCTTTTTGATTGTAGTTTTTTTGTCATTTCTCTGCTTGCTGCTTTAGAAGGTGAGAGTTGCCTTTTCTGGCAGGACAGACCAAAGAGCCTCCTGCAGAAAGGAGGGCTCCCAGTCACTCACTGGGGCCGTTCCTGTGAGCATTGCAGGGTGCCCTGAGAGTGTCCTGCCATTGGCTCAGGAGGGTCCCAGGGGTCTGGGGCTCTGTGAGAACTGGAGTTGTCCTGCAGTGGTTCCAGAGGCAGCTGCTGGACACCTCCCCTGCTGTCCCTGCACCCCACGCCTGGCACTGCCAGGTCCCTTGTCCTGCTTGAGTGCCCCTTGCCAGCCCTGCCCTGACTGCCCCCAGGAGCCTGGGCAGCCACTGCCATGTGTGAAACTCTGCCAGCCCCTCTGAATGGACAGGCTGAACATGACAAAGGTTTTCAAATGAATGTTTGAAGCAGTCTGGCCCCAAAATCAAATCTGGCAGCCCTGGTGTCAGGGCAGGTGCCAGCGTTACACAACCTGCCAGAACCCTGATTTACAGCAGGCGCCTCAGCTCCCACTGACAGGCACAGATTTACATCCCCACATTCACAGATCATCTGCACACTCCCCTCCCTCCACATGTATGCTCTCTGAAGTTTATTCTTGCCTGCACACCCCTCACCTGAGCTTAGCAGAGCCCAGCAGTGCTGCCTTCTCTTTGGAGCATGCACAGAGCGTGTCCCAGCCACTCCCTGTACCCACAGCAAACAGCAATAGTGCTCATTGCTCAGCTTTGGATATGCTGCCTCAATTTCTGCTGAGTTTTCTGTGCAATCTTTGGGGCTCCTTCGTGGCAGACCCAGGGCCTAGGGTGTTTTGCCAAGTGCTCAGGAAGTTTGTTCATTGCATTTTAGTAATGATTTTCTTTTTAATGCCATCAGTGAGACTGTCAGGAGAGGAAAATCTGGGTTTAGAAGTGGAGAGGGGTCTCTGCCTTCCTCCTCGTTTGGTAGGTTATTTGCTCTGTCACTGTGACAGTGTTCACCTTCCTCAACAGCCACCAGGAACAGAAAGCTCTAAACCCACAAGAGTTGGAATTTTGAGTTTAATTATTACATTTGTTATAAGTACCTTTAAAGCAATGCTAAAGATCACTTAAGAGAGGCAATTGCAGCAGCTCAGCCAGGGCTTTAGCTGATGACATGAATACACCTTTTACATTAAGTGCTAACATCAGTTAACCTTTTGGGAGAGTTTATTCTTTCCTGGAAAAATTATGTTCTAGTGAGTCCCTGTGCTGCACACAGAGCAGCTATTCTTTTCCATTTCACCATTTGGAGCTGCAGTGATCCATCTGACTGTAAAAGTACACACTGGCACAAAGCTAAACAATTTTTGCAGGCTGTCAATGGTAATAATTTGTTCCATTTTGTCATAAGAATAAATCTTCAATGAGTTTTGTGAAAATCTAAGTATAGCACAGGAGATGGAGAATTTAGGGGCAGGTAATGATACATTGCTTTTCTCTGAAAAAGATTATTTCTGTGGAGGATGATGTACCTATTTCAGTGAATTTGTATAATCTTTTTCTCTAACTATTTGACATTCTTGAAGTTTCTGAAATTTCCTTGCTTTTATGAAGGGATACATGCATAGTGTGAGAAATCTAATTTTCCAGAGAAAATGAGATCACAATAGAAATGCAGAGAGTCCCTTCTTGCACTTTTGTTTATTCTGGGGTCTGAGTTTCTTTGCCCAGCAGTATTTATTTTAAATTCCATTGGAAAGTTTGGAGAGAAAAAAAGATTAATTCTCTTTAATGTTGATTGGGCACTGAGTCAGTCTTTTAGAAGTGAATACTTTCTTAAAGTTTTAATGGTTTTGAAATTCTTCTTTAAACTGAGAGTCTGGTAAGGAAGACTTTTTCCCACAATAAAAAGCAGTATTTTTCATCTTTGGTTATGTTGCCTCACTTTCTGCTGAGTTTCCTGTGCCAGCTTTCAGGTCTCCTCCATAGGAGACCCATGCAGAGGGCTTAGGGTGGTTTGCCAAGTGCTTTGGAAGCCTGTCCATTGCAGTTCAGTAATGATTTTAATGCCATCAGTGAGACTGCCAGAAGAGGAAAATCTGGATTTAGAAGTGGAGAGGGATCTCTGCCTTCCTCCTTGTTTGGTTATTTCCCTTTTAGTCTTTAGGGAGACTCTGTCTTTTTTTCCCTCTGATTTTTTTCCGTATTTTTTCATTCCTTCTGGGGTCCAATATCAGACACACCAAGAACCCTCCTCTGAAAGCCTGCCAAAGGCACTAAATGACTAAATTACAGCAGATCTTATGGCAGCTTTGGAGAATCAGCTGGAGCGGAGTGTGTGGCTGTGATTTTTCCCTGTGGGATGCCAGGATGATGGAGTGTTCCAAGGGCCCACACGGGGCTGTGAGCAGTTTGGGGTCTGATAATTACAGAGCAGAACCCTGGGCAGACAAAGATGTGTCATCTTACAAAGTCAAATGAAAGCATCTGCAGCTGGGGAGGTTTCCTTGCACCCTCTCTATTTCTAACCTGAGAAAGAGTCATGTTTGCCTATGAATTTTCACATGCTGCTACAGTTACATGAGAAACCAGTAATGATTTGGTTTGATTTTTTTTTTGTTTTTTTTTTTTTTTTTAACTGGGAAAGCAGACTAAAAGTGGTTGAAGACATGAAAGGATCTGGGTTTGACCAAACCTTTCCATGTTAATGCATCAGAAATTGCTTCTTTTATAGCTTCTCTCTGAACCTTTTCTAGTTCCATCTTTGTTTAGTTCACCGGTAACACGTTCTCAAGTAGAGAAAGAAAGTATTTGGACGGCAGAAGTTTACAAAAATAAAGCAGGCCAGAGGAAAGGAAACTGTTAAAAGATCAAGCTTAAAATGAAACATTTGCTTATATTCATTTGGAAAGAGATATTTTCCCCAGCCATGTGGCAGGATTTGTATAATGAAAAAACTTTTAGTTGCCATTTCTTACTTCAATTACATGGGAGAGAGTGTTAGAGGTTTCTCACAGCTGAGTTGCTTGGCTTAAGGCTTCTTTCACCTCCCAGATATTCTTCTTTTCATGCTGGAATTTCTGGGACAGGCTCCTGGGTGCAATATTTACTTTAGCAAAATGCTCCATGTGCAACATAGAAAAGGAATAATGGCTGCAATATTTGTGCACTTTTTCACTCACTCATGGCACAAATTCTGCATGGCCTGTTGTGCCCTTTTGATCAAAACTGAAGTGTCCTCTGTTTAGTTCAGGACAGAAAACACAGGATCCTTTTGAGTGTCAGTTGCTAGTTCTGCTGTTTGTTTCTGGCTCTTTCTAGACTTTGCCCATAAGAGAATAAGCTTTTAAAATATAGAAATACTTGTAATAACCTCTGCACATTTATTATGTAAACAGATGTGAAGATTTAAGGTTGCTTGAGACTTTGGATGATCCCTATTCAGAAAAAATGAAATGTCTGCTTGGTGGGATTCATCCTGGCTTTATGACATGGAAAAGGATGAGCCATATTCCCATTTAACCAAATATTTTAGAACAAAGTATGTGTACTATATATATATTTTTTTTTAGAAAGTAGATACCATTACACTTTATTATAGTTTTAATTTCCATTTACTTTTTCTTCTGTTTAATATCCATTGAGTCTTGAGACTCTTTTACCCTGCTTCTGTCATCTGTGTTTTATGACAGAAATGGAATGTAGCTCTTTTAATCAAAGTGGACCAGGTTATTGTGATGGGAACCTCTTAATAAAGTTGCAATTTTAGGGATGATCAAGTAGCATAATAGAAATATTCATGTGTCCATGAAGCCTAAAGTAATTATTTCAGCCTTTAATGTAAAGTTACTAAATCTCATGTGTAGTCAGGTTATGCATACAGCCAATACTGATGGATTTTTTTGGTTGCTTGCTTTATGACACTGGGTGGGACTAAGCTCGTGTTCTCTAGGAAGTTATTTCAAATGTTTCCAAAACACAGCCAGAGAGCCTAATCAGATACTGAGAGTGAAGGTGAAATAAGTCAACTCTTCTGGAAACAATGTCAGTGCAATTTATTTTCATTAAAAAACACTACAGAGATTTATAATCCCAAAGTATCTGTAATTTATAATGCTTGCATTTGAAACTTTAATTATGTCCTTGTTGAACCAAACACTGGGTTATTAATTATCAGACAGCAAAGGCTAATGTTTCACTACTAAAATGAGCTTTAAGTTTGCACTGTGCCTTCTGTGTCAGCTCTGTGGTGCAGACAGGAGGACAGATGTACAAGATGCACAAACCTGGGTTGAACTCAGTTTGAAGGTGGTGAATAAAATCCCTCCCTCTATATGTGCATCATGAGCAGCAGCTGAAGGCCCCTCCCTGCATCCTCTGTGAGTCTGAACACCAGAAGTGAGCCAAGGTGTACTTGATAAATATTTTAGGAACTTGAAAGGCTCCACTTCCCATTGGCCTGGGCAAGTGTAACCCCTTGCATTCACTCCAAGTATTTGTGAATGTTGGCAGTGAGAGTCCTCAGGGTGTCTTTTGTCACACCTTTGATCACTAATTTCTTCTTTTAGAAAACAGCTTGTTGAAATATTTGTAGATAGATTTGGGATTTTAATTTCTGCACACTAACTCTGTGGCTCTGTTTCTCCATCACCTTCTGTGCTGTGTGACTTCTGAACAGCAAAAGCTTCCCCAGCCTTTTCTCTTTGCTTTGGAAACTTTAAGGAAATGTCTCTGACATGAATTTTATTTCATAATTACACCATGAGAATTGGCACTCAAACCAGATATTGCTGCATGGCCATACATAAGTTTATACATAAATATTACTGAATGCTGTAAGAAAGTCTTAGGTCTTATCAGTAATAAAATTGAAAAAAAATGCTGCATTTGTAAACCATCTTGCTGATAATCAGTTTGGATCTTTATTAATTCAAACATGCATAATTTTTATATAGATCTATAGACATTACATCATTTGAGTATTTAATACTGCAGACAGAACATGCACTCTGATCTGGAAAGGACATTTTTATTAAACTTATAACTGAACCAGCAGCAGATATTTTAATTATTATTATCCTTCTGGCAGAATTGGTGGTCTAGATTCTCACAAGAAGGAAACCTCTGGCTTTTTTCTGCAGTTCTGGAATTCTGGTATTTCTGGAAGGCAGAACCATGTCTTCCTAAACCTGAAATTCCTCCTCAGAGGTTTACCAAGATTGGCAACCAAGTTTTTCCATATGCACACAGGCACACACACACAAATGTATATATATCTATAAAATAACCCAAACTTATTTATATGATAACCACACTGACCTATAGAAAACTAATTTAATGTGTGCATGTCTGTTGGGTAGTGTCACACTTGTTCATTTGCTTTCCTTCAAAGAACCTGAGGAAGCCACCTCTTGCAGTACAAATTTTTGCAGCACAGAACTTGGACCAAACTCTTGAATGTTTGAACTGTGCCCTCTCGGATGCCCAAGAAGGCCAGACCTGGCCCAGGCTGTGCATGGAAGCAGGGTGTGATTGCAGCTCAGGCAGCTGGAACAGATGGTTGGGATCCCTGAGGGATTTCCCTTCTGTGCTGGGAGCAGCAGGGCAGGAACAGGGGCACACAACTGGAGGAAAGCAGACAGGCAGTGATACAAAAGCTGATGTAACAAAGCACCTCTCCAATTTTTGGAACCAGTCTGAAATGCTGTTAGGCTGCTGCTTGCAGTTGTTTAGGTGCCACACCTTAATCTGTCCCCAAATCTTTATTTACTGTGTCCCTATAGCGTGGCCTGGGCTGTGTTCAGGCCTGCTCAGTGTGGGCTCTGGGAGATGGATGCTCTGCAGAATCACAGGCACTTTGTCATGACTTTAAGTCACGTATTTGCAGCAAGGCCTGTGTGTTATAAAATGTGTCTCTTAACAATCTCTTGCTTCTTTATCTCTGTGATATCCATTTCTGTTTGTTCCACTTCCTCTGAGTTTCACCTCATTGCCCTTGAGCTTCTCTCATCCTTCATTGCAATTTTTTCCTTGTTAGAGTTCTAAGGGATTGTCTGCTGTTGTGCCTGTGTTTTGCTCTTTCTTCATGACCTCTGCTGAAGTTAATGTTTCCCTTTGCTACTCACCAGAGGGGTTGGTGCCCCTCTCTCCCTGTCTGTCCTCTGACTCCATCCTTTCCCTGCTGCTCAGCACAAAAAAAATTGGAGTGGAAAGGTAGATCAGCAAGTAAACTGATCAATGACAATTTCATAACCTTCCTCCCAACCTGGAACTCCCAAACCACGCTTTTTACTCCAGAGTGTCAGCCAAAAAAAAAGAAATCTATAGGAAGATTTAGAAAAAGAAGTTGTAAAAAGAGCAAAGAAAACACCACAGGGAGCTTCCACCATTGTATCCATTTCAACAGAACATTAGGTCTTGGAAGGTGCATTTCTAAAGGTATCCTTGGAAAATAACTTCCTTTTTTTCTCTTGAGAACTTTATGTCCTCAGGATAGGTACCAGCACTGCTTCACACACTCCAGGCACCCACCCCATCCCAGGGAGAGGTGTCACACTTGGCTGGGCTCCTTGGTACAGGCAGCAATTCCTGTTTGCTGGGCTGATCTTACTGAGTGGTTGGGAAATGAAATGGAAATTTTATGTACCTGCTGTAGGAACTTAGGGTTACTTAACCAGAGTTTCACTGTGGTCAAGAAGTGGGCTTTGCCATGGCAGTAAATTGGCATTTATAGGCATTAAAACGATGCACAGAGCAAGCACAGTGATTGAAGAAGGTATTTGTTGGGGAGCAACAGGACACCTGGGGAGGTTTGTTTTCAGGGTGAGGCTTTGGAAACTCTCCTGTCCTGCCAGTTCCAAGTGGATCCATGCTGCTGCTGCATAAAATGATGTAAAAAACCAACCAACCAAGAGAAAACCTAAACAATGAAATTTAGATGGGGGATTGTCCTGTGAGGTTTAAAATCCAGACTATCTCCAACTATTTCTTTCTCCCTCAGGACTTTAGGAACTGAATAGGTTGGGTTAGACACGGCTTCAGTTTTGGTTTTCTTTCAATTGGTTCTATGGAAAAAAAGCACATTGCTGTTAGTCCAGGCATTAATAGCTCTCACATCCCTTTACAGTGTGGATAAGGCCAACCATTGGATAGAAGACTATTGGATAAATATAATTATCATCTATTCTTGGCTGTCTTAAAGGAGTAGTGAGAAGGGAAAGAGATTCATGCACATTCTCAATGTGAATTTGTGTTTTTCTTGTGTCCTGCCATGCATATAGATAGCTGACATTGCTGAGACTTCCTTCCCTTCTAGATACATAAAAGAAAACTGGTACCTATCTGAGAAATGTGTAAATAGGTTTGTGTTTATAGAATAGTTTTGAATACAAAAAGAGTAGTTTATACCAATACAGAAGATATTTTCATTTTTGACAAGTTTTCATTTTGCTGCATCACACAGCTGAGTCATTTCGTGCTTCCAAGCAGTGATGAAAGTTACATGAGGTAGGAAAGAAGGATTTGCACAGAAAAATAAATATAAAAAGACTCCAACTAACAGTGAAACCATTATACAAACATGGTGTTTGTTCAATTGTAGCTATTTGGACAGTGCAGGACATCCATACTCAATACTGACCACAAGAAATTAATTTAGAATGAATATTTCCATCCACAACTCTTCTATAAAGTCCTAACAAGTGTGCTGTAAGCGTGGTCTTTCCCAGTGTGTTTCCTTTTTATGAGGTGAAAAAAACCCTGCTTATTTCAGAGATTTTTCTCATGTGGTGGCAGTTGCTGTGGGAGGTGGTTACTTGAGAAGGAAACAAAAGAAAACTTCAAATTTGTTTCTATCACGAGGCTGGAACAGCCCTTGGCTTTTTTTCAGAATGTTTTAGGATAATTCCTTTGCTAATTTTTGTGGGTGGTGGGTTGATTTTTTTTCCTGATACTGTTTTTTCTATATTACACATAAATAATTTTTACAAATAGCAAGAGAAAAGAAAAAGTGGGAATAGTTGAATTGGAGAAGGACTCATTTTTACATGTTTTTGTGTGACTACTCCTTTATTTATACACAGTAAAGCCTAAGGTCGTGCTTTTGAAGTGCCTCGTACTTTTGAATGTACATTTAAATGTGAAGTACCTAATTCTTAAGGCAACTTCTGCACGTGGTAAAACGTGCCTCTTTAAATGTGTTTCAAATTGGAAATCTGCAACCAGCAATAATTTCTGAATGTTGATTAATCTGTGCTGTGGGAATACATGCTGTCCTCCTCTAATGGGACTCTGCTCCTGCTGGGATTAGAGAACATGCATTGTCAAGAAACAAATCAAAATGTTGAAAATGAAAGTCATTTTCCTGTTCT
The DNA here is from genome assembly GCA_013397235.1 of Lanius ludovicianus. Classification (NCBI taxonomy): domain Eukaryota; kingdom Metazoa; phylum Chordata; class Aves; order Passeriformes; family Laniidae; genus Lanius; species Lanius ludovicianus. Next base: position 1,273,065 of record VYXG01007384.1, read on the forward strand.
TGCTCCCTCTTTCTTGTTTATTCCTTTCCTTGCTTTATCATGGTAAAAAATGGAGGAAGATGGGAACCCCCAAAGGGCTGAAATAATGATCTCGATGGGAAGTTTGTGAGTTTGGGGCCACTGCTGTTATATAAATGCCTCTTGTGGGCCCATATAAATCTCTGTGCCAGCAGAAACTAAAGCACTGCAGTAGGTTTTCCTTGGTACTACTGCAATTTACAGATGTGGAGGAACCACAGTAGAAAGAAAACAACGATGAAATAATGTGATTTCTAAGCAAATGTTTATTCATGAAGCTCCCCTGTTTGTGCTGGCCCTGCCTGGCTGTCAGCAGGCTGTGGCAGGCACACCCCAGGCTGGAGCAGCAGTGCTGAGGCATCTGCCACACAGGCACACAACAAATGAAATCACAGCTCAGCTGGGGAGTAAAAAAAAGACTTAAAGATTCTTTTGCCAGTTTTAATATGACAGGTAATAAACTGTCTAACTGATGGCAGTATGTTACATCTGATTGATGCTACAGGATTAAGAAAAGTGTTTTCCAGAAAAGAAGTGAACTGGTTTTGTGTTCTGTCCTGAAGGAGTTCTTTGGGAGGGAAGAAATTCAGTTCTCACTGCACTGTAAGTTCCAGTGCTCTTTGGAAATATTCTGTTTTCATCTCTCACTGCTGACATGTTGCCTGCACAACTGTTTTTAAATTTAATTTGGATATTCTGAACTATTGATTGTTGTGACTCAGGAGAACTGTTTTTCTTGGGAAAAATTGAGGTGATTAAGGGCATTATAGAAAGTAAAAGGTATATCTGATGTTTTGTCAGTGGGTGTTTGCTAGTGGGTGTTTTGTTGTTTCCTCTACCTAAACACAAGGTGTTTATATTTTTTTCAACAGGACTATGCTATTTATAAATAGAAAGGTAGATTATTTGTGATATCTTAATGAGGTAAACCTTGAATTGGCTTCTGCAGAGCTCTGCAGATTTTCTGTGAGACAGAAATTTAATAAACCATCAGTTTATTCGCAGTCACAGATATCACAGATTTGTAAGTTCACTCAATAAAAGGAAAAAAAAAAGATTTTAAGAACAATCTTTGACTCTGGTCCTCAAAACCAGGATTTTAAATCTCTTTTACAGTGAGTTGTGTAATTTCATTAGCCATATTTATTTCACTTAGAAACACACCCTTTCACTATTTATAGCAGCCACCTGTCCTGATGGACAAACATTTTAGGGAGGTGACAATGGATTTACATGTGAGCACTTTGAGATGCAGCAGTGCTGTGCAGGCAGGGCTTGTGCTTTGCAGTCAAGCCAGCATTCATGCAATTTCTCATTTTTTGTGAGATGAAGTCTTTGATATTTTGGTTTGCAGTGTTCTGCCTTCTGAATAGGATGATCATCATCTTATTTTCTGTAAGAAATTGCAGGTAAACATCATTTCCCAGTAACAACTCAATAATTTAGTTGTATCCTGCAGAAAAAGTGGGTGTTCAGAAGGCTGAAATTGGCTGACCCCAGCAGGCAGAGGGAGCTGGGTGCCAACCTCTGCTCAGCAGGGTCTGGGTGCAGGGAGTGGCTGTGTGGCACCCTCGGGGGCAGTGCCAACATCCTGATGTGCCCCTGCTGTGTTTAACCCCTGAGAGCAGCTGGACACCAGCCCTGGGCACCTTGTCCTGCCTTGGACCGGTGACCCCTTTAAATGGCCCCTTTCTGGGGGCTTCCTGCTGCAACTGCCCCCCGTGGGGGTGTCACTGCCCCCCTTTCCGTGCCCTTTGGTGGGACCTCTCTGGTTTCCTCTGTGCTCCTGGGGACTCCGGGCTGTTCCCTGTCCTGTGGCAGCTGGGAATGGCCACAGTGCCTTGCACACGTTTTAGGTGGAATTCCAAACACTTTACCAGTGTTGTAGCCTGGCTGCTCAGGCAGCACAGCCACCTCCTCAGCAGGAAAAACAGCAATTTTGGCCTGTGACAAAGGCAGAATTTAGCTGTAAAGCATCATAATGTGGGAAGGAGCCCCAAAGCCCTTGTGTGATATTTAGTTTCTTGAAATTTTTGGGTTGCTTTCCTACAGTTTTGCCCATTAAAAGCAGTTAATTAACTTTTCCATGCTGTTTATGAATTCTGAAAGGTTTAAAATATTCTAATGAGGTCCCTCTAAAAAGCAACAAAGACAGGAACAAGAGAACCCAGCCTAAAACACCACTCCAACTTTTACCTCTACCTCACACTACACAAGTTCAAAATAACAACAAAATTAAGTCTCCTATAATTCTGGATTTGACCAGAGATGTTAATGATTGCATTAGGAGTAAGTTCATTATGGGAATACGCAGTCTTCTGTAACAGTATAAATTTAGGGTATAATGTCAGTGGAACAGAAAATTATCTCAGGTTAATAAGTGCCCCTGCCTCTTACATATCAGGGCAAAGATGAAGATTTTATGCATAAAAGTCGAGGAGATTTCAAATCCATTGAGTGAGAAATAGTGGCCATTTCTGCAAATTACTCTCACCATTTGCCTAACCACTGTGCTACAAATACCTGAACTCATTTAAATCTCTATCATAATACAATAAAAGGCTGAAACACTTTGTCCCTCTCATTTTATAATTAAAGGTTAAATGTGAGAGAGAATATCAGAAACTTATTTCAAAAAGGCTTAAGTGTTCTTGAGTTCTCCACTCGAGCAGAAAGCACTTACTGGGACCAGTCTCATGGTTTTGCCAGCAAAAACCCACGAAACCAAAGTGAAATCCAGTAGGACTGTCCTGCTGTGGAGAGGCTTTGCACTAAGTTACAGAAATATGGGTCTCTTGTTTAATTTGTTTTAAAAACTGTGCTCCTACTTAGGCACTTTGATTATTTTCTGTATTTTGTTAATTAGCACTTTACTCATCTACAAAAGTGAAGTGACCTTCCTTGACCCCTGAGGCTCCAGCATGGGACTGGCAGAGGTGCCCAGATGCTCCTGTGTTCCAGAGCCAAGAGGACTGTGGATAGCTCTGAGCAGGGCACTGGCTGAGCCACTTGACTCATTCCATAACTCAGGTTATTTTTATGACTTTCAAGAAAAACACAGCTGTGAAACCACCAGGTGATTTGCAAATAACTTGCAGGAAGAATATTTTTTCCTCTTTTTTTTTTTTTTTTGCAGCATGTTTCTCTCTTTTGTCCTCTGAGTCTTGGATATAGAATCACAGAATGGTTTGGGTTGGAAGGGACCTTCAAGATCATCCTGTTCAACCCCTTCCACTCCCCCAGATTGCTCCAAGCCCTGTCCAACCCAGCCTTGGATTCCTTCCAGGGATCCAGGGGCAGCCACAGCTTCTCTGGGCAAACTCTTCCAGGGCTTCCCCACCCTCACAGGGAAGAATTTCTTCCCAATATCCAATCTAAAGCTCCTCTCTTTTACTTTGAGGCCATTCCCCCTGGTGCTGTCACTACATGCTCTTATGAAAAGTCCCTCTCCCCCTCCTTGTAGGCTCCCTTCATGTGACAGCACTTTCTCCATACCAACAGCACTGTGTGTGATGCACTTTCCACAAAGAGGTGTTAGAGGAGGAAAAACTGGAGGAAAAAATCTGTTTTGTGTACTGAGCAGTTACCTGGTTCCCACTCTCTGCTCTTTCATTTCCCAGACCAGGGAATAGTTTGTTGTTTTGGTTTTTTTTTTTTTTTTAGACTTCTCATCTGGGAATTTATTTGCTTTTTGAACCTTTGCAGGCTTAAAATATTCACAACATACTGGCAGCAGTGGTGTGAACAAAAAAATTGGTCTTTTTTATCTCACTTAACCTTCTGCATCCTGTTATGTGCTGTAACAGTCAGATTCTACATTTGCACTTGCTAATTCTTTGTATTTATTTTACAATTCAGAGGAGCTAATGGGAATTTTAGCCCACCAAGCTCACAGCTGTGAGTTGTGTGCTCTGAGACTCCTCCCTGTGACTGCACATTTAGAGCTGCTCAGTGATGCTCACCATGGTAAAGGGGTGCATCTTAGAGAAGCTGGGAGGTCACACCAAATTCTAACATAATTAAGCAGATAATGTATCATAGTGGGAACTGACTCCAAAGGGCAAACTGAATGGCAATGTTTTGTTTGTGACCTTTTAATCTTATCTACAGCAAATTTAATTTTGCCTACTGAAAATGAATTTATGAAGATGGTGAAGTGTCTTATGGCAAGAAAATCCATTAGGAAGTCTTGAGTGAGGTTTGATAAACTTCTCTTTGTAAGCTTCACAGGCGTTTGGCATTATCTTTACTGAAGTTGTTTGTGTGTGTTGAGGGGAGCAGGACAAACTTTATTTGATCTCCTTGTGAAGAAATACTGAATTCTATCCTTGCAGTCGACTCAGAGGTAAAACTTGTGCATGCAAACTACAAGAAAAACCATAAGGCATGCAAACTTTGCTAGAGAAACCATCTTCACTTCATGTCACAGTCTCAAGTAGTTGAAAAATAATATTTTGCAAAGCAAGCTATGAAATCACAGATATTTGCTTTTATTTAAAATAAGGCTGCCATCTCTAATATGGGAGCCCCATCCCTGGAAGTGTCCCAGGCCAGGCTGGATGGGACTTTGAGCAGCCTGGTCCAGTAGAAGATTCCCTGCCCATGGAGGGGATGGGATGAGATTAATTTTATGATCCTTTCCAACCTAAACCGTTTTATGACACTCTGATTTTCTGGCATTGTGTAGGAACATTGGTGCTAATGGAAATCTCTCCTCTTTCAGTTCATTGCTATTATCATAGACAATGATAATTGTATGATAAAATCTGTCAGGCAGTCCTTTCAGTAAATTTTTAAATCCTATCACTAAGTCATCACTGTCATAAGGAAACTCTCCTAAAACTTCATTACTTGATTGAAAATACCTTTTAAATTTTCACCTTGGATCAGTTCAGTTTCTGTCAGAATCACTCAAACTTATTGCAGACATTGTTCCAATACTGCTTTCAAAAGTACAGAGTAAACAATAAACATGAAAGAGCAGAAGGGTCCTTGGCAAGGACAGAAGCCTCAGTTTAGATACAAGAGGACAAAAAAAAGAGTAAATAATATGGATTAGTAGGCTTAAAAGATTAAAGTAAGAAAGAAATGGGCAATGCTCCTTACAAAGCTGCCACCTTGAGAGAGCCTCTGTTTCATTTCCAGTCCCAGCTGCTCTGGAAATGGTTCAGAAAAGGATGAGAGATTCTCTGTAGCCTTCAGATTGCAGGCAAGGAGCATAACTTAGTGCTTTATCCTGGAATATTTTTTTTATTTTCCAAGGACAACACTGCAATTGAAGGCAGTTTGGATTGCTCCCTGGATAAGCAAACGTGAAATGGTTGTGCCACAAACTCAAATGGGAAGTTTCTATGGGTTGATTGCAGCTTTGCATTTGCTGCAGGATTATGTACCCAGAAGAGAATTCAAAGTGAAAGATGGCTTTTGAAAGGAGGGCATTGGGGAGATCGTTGCATTACAAAATTACAGGTTGAATAGTAAACTTCTCTTTAAAAATTACATATATAAGTGAGACAGTGTCATCTGAAATTTAACTACTACCATTAGAAGTGTTTTTCACACAGTCACATCACACAAATCTAACTCAGACAAAGAGAGACTGAAGATATAGAATATTAAGAAATAACAGGAGATAATCTTAGCTATTTCAAGCAAGAATTTAAATTCTGAGTCACTCAGAACCTGGTTTAACTAAAGAGAAATTAAACATTTCATTGACCTCAATGCAATTCAGATTTTCACCATTTGTAAACCTTGAGATAAAAATTTAAAAATGAACTGAAATATCAGCAGAAGTCCCATAAGTACTGTTTCTTTAATCTCTCTTGTAATAATGTCAGAAATGAAGCAGAAAATGGCAGCTGTGTTGATCTCTTTTCTTACTTGAACTGAGTTTGTACCTTTCTGTAAAGAACTGTATTTCCAGGGAAATACAGCACAGTATGAACCAAATGAAAATTGTAAATGCCCCTTCTTGAAGTTTACATAATTGGGATAAACCCAACTTTATCTGCATAATCCAGGTGGGCTTTGTCTTAAAGGATACAGGATAAAGTTGAGTTTTTGAAAAGAACACAGGAACCACAATGCCTCCAGACATTTTTTTTATCACCTTTTTAAGTCATGAGTAGATAAATGGCCTGGGAGTTAAACCTGGGTGTGATGACTTTCTAGTCTGTAGTTTAGTAGCTATGCTAAAAATGCAGTGTCAAAAGGGTATTTCAGAGCAGAGTGTCTCAATGTGAGCAAAGAGAGGAGCTGCAGCGTTCCTGCTCCCTGATTATATCCTTTGCCTGCATTTTGCAAAATATTAGCATGAGTAGATTTTACTGAAGTGGCTCTGAATGTGTGTTAGAGCTGAATACACTTGTTCTCGCCTCAGAACAAGCATTAGTATTCAGTGTGTGCATTTCAGCTTTAGAGTGGTCTGTCAGCTTTGAAATGCATGACTCAATACAGTGTTCAAAGGAACAAAACACCCACAGCCTTATTGTACAGGCTTGTTAGTGGTTGGGAATTAAAATAACATCGATAATTAACTATTGAGCACAGCATGTGCTGCACCAGTGTAAGAAATCTCTGTGAAATGCCCCTAAGATTGTTCTGAACTGAGTATTAAGTTTGGCATTTCTCAGCAGGTGGAGGCTCAGGATTTATTTTTCTTAGGGAAGTCTGTCTGCACCCCATGACTTGGACCCTCTTTGAATGGCACACTTGTTATTAAGGACCTAACAGGACTCTGGGCACCAGAATAGGAAGAAATGCTGAAATAACACAACTGATAAAAAATTCTTTAATAATAACAACACCGTGCCACAAAAATAAGAGGTGCAGAGCAAAAGTCTCATCTGGCCTTGAGACATAAACTGGTTTCTTTTATCTTAACAAAACTATCCCAATATTGCACTTGTGGTATTGGACTTCTGCTAATTAATATTGGCTTTGCTGCTGATTTTTCGTTCTTGAGAGAGAAGAGGAAAGCAATGGCCTGGTGCTCTGAGTGCTTGTTTATAAAACTGTGCTGGGGACTGTGCAAAGGGAGCTTGAGCTCTCTGATTGAGTGATGCAAGCAAGGAGCAGCAGAACTTCTGCTCCTTCACTGCTTTGCAACCAGCAGAGCTGATTGTTCTGTGAGCTGGTCTCTTAAAGCAGCAGAGAGCCACTGAATCACAGAATATGTTTAAGCATTTCTTGTATTGCTCTTTAATGCCAAAGGCAACTGTACAATTGGTTATTTAAGCATGTTTCATTGCTGTGAAATTGGTAATTTCTTCCTTCTTCATGATTTTGTGTTCATATTTTCATGGATTGCATCATTTTAATGCATGCAGGAGTTTGCACTGTGCAAAGTGGGCTTCTCTGTGACTCAGGCACTTGTAACAATATTTAAATTACATGTAAGGAACCATACTTCAGCTGCTGATATGATCATTTATGACTAACTGATTACAATTTGTTAGCACAGAACTGACCTTTTTCTTGTAAGGAAAGGGCACATTTTACAGCTTCCTGAACATGTCTTATCTACTTAGAAGGTTCTACAGAAAAGTAACATGTAGTGACATTTAGTTTTATTCTAGTTCACTGCCATTAACCTCCTCTTGCTGACTTCTACATCTTTGTGCGTGTGGCTTTATCAGGAGAGCGCAAATTAAGCGTTGCTGTTGGGAGCTGCAGCCAGATCCTGCTGGATCTCACAGAGCTGCCATGTTCCAGTCCTTAATGGCACACTCCCTGCTCCTGCCTCTGACACAGCTTCATCAAGTCCATCATCACATTTCCCCGTGGCTCTGCAGCACCACTCTTTTAAATATCCATGGTTTGCCATGAGCAGTCTTTGCTGATTGCCCTGAATCCATCTAGGGCTTGCTGGGGGAGCAATGGACGTGCTCAGGTTCCTTGGAGGAAGCCCATTGACATGGCTGTGTTCTTCTAAATACTCCCATTTCACTCTTCTGTTTCTGTGCTGTTCAGTGTGCTCAGTGCTTGGCACCCCTCAGATCAATTCAGCCACGGACTTAAAGCAGGGAAGGTTTGGTGAGCACAAACTCAGCCACAAATTTCTATTTTTAATTCCCCCCCCCACTGCATTTCATAGATTCAGACACAAAATCTAAGGCATTTCACAGGCTGTTTAATGTGTGTGAGAAAGCACAGTTCAAAACAAGGTTTTCCTTTCAGTTAATTTAATGTTTGGAGTCTGTCAGATTTGCTGAGGGATGGGTAGTTAGGCAGTGTGAGCCACAAAAGACTCAGAACATCCCTCCTCCGCCCCTCTGGTCAGCCTTGCTTGAACGTGCTCGTTAAACTGATCAATGATTTTCATCAGGGAACAGGAGAAATGCTTCAGACTGAGAGAAAAACCAAGTCAGAACCACCTAAGGAGCTGTGTTAAGCAGACTGGGGGTCAGCTCAAGCTTTAGTTCTTGTTTTGGATTGGAGGGCTTTCTCTGGTTTGTGTTACTCCAGTTTCCAGTATTTGACAATGTTGATGGCCTTTGGAATAAAAGCAGCAGCAGAAAAGAATTCAGTCCAAACACACAAATTTGGCAGTGAATAATTAATCAGTCCCTACTTATTAGCACTCACCAATGTATTTTTGGATAAAAACGTCACAGATTGCATATTAATTGTTCAGCAAAAACCTCTTTGACTAAAATTGAAATGTGCAATGCCATCCCCTGTGGTGGGCATACTTGGATGGTGTTTTTTGTCCTTTCAATACATCTGTTTTGAAGTATTTTGGACTTGTCTGCTCTACAAAGCTAAAAAATATGAATGTCTATTTAGGTGCAGGCAATTAATTAAGCCCCTCTCTTGCTTTCTGGTGTGGTACCAATCACTTGGCCAAAATTTGTGTGTTTGATTTATTCATGAAGAGTTTTATCCCCACCCTGTTTAGTTGGGGTGTTTTTTCAGCTCTGTGGATAACTATCAATGTCCGTGGCATGTTTCTTTTTCACACATAGGAGAGTTTTTTTTAATGAGCACGCTTCCTGGCTGGTTTAGAGCATAAATTCATACCACCATTTCAAAAGACCAGCCCTGTAAATAAGGGGCATAAAACTGATACTACTAAAGATATAAAGGCTGAGAACTTGTATGGCAGCACCTCTAGTTTGTATTTCCGAAGCAATGGAATTTAGTGGTGTGTAAGTGGTGCAAAAGCCACGTTAAATAAAGAGGGCAGGCAAAGGTTTATTATGTATATTTGGCATTTAAGTGGTTTGTGTCAGTAAGAGAATGATGAGCTTGATTTCTGAAGATCCATCTGGAAGCAGAAGTTCCTTATTTCTACGTGTAGGAGGCAAGAGATGGATTCCTATGGCAGAACTCATTTGCTCCCTTTTGATTAGGGGTGATGACAAGGTCCTCCCGAGAATTTTGCATGAGAAATTTTGCTTTTCTACAGTGCTTTGTTAAAAATGAGATTGCAGCAGATATCACCTTGATAAGTAGCTAAAATAATTTTGCACAACTTAGTGAGATCTGGCAGCTAATGTCTAGTTTAATATCTAATACATTAGACACATTACTTATTAAAAATTTCAGTGGCTAAATCTGAGAGGGAGTAGACAATTTTATGGTCACATATTAATAACATCTATATATAGAGCAGTCCAGAGGAACCAGGCAGGACATTTTTCTGCCATGGATTGCAGGAATTGTACAGCCTGCTTGGTGTGGCTTGCTCTTTCCAGGTCAAAAGGAGTTAAATGGAATTTCTGCCCAGCTGTACGCAGTCTGCAAGGTTCATTTCTCCTGAAACAACTGTGTGGGTCTGAATTAGATTTTACTCCAGTGAGTTATTTTTATTATATGGGAGATATAGGTCAAGAAAGATTAAGAAACTGAACACAAACTGGTACTTATGACACCTACTGGGACATGGAAGCAGAGTTTCCTGGTTTGCCAGACTAAAGGCAAAGGGAGAAAAGTGGCTCAGATGAAGGAAGGGGGCAGATAAATGGGGTTTCTTTCTTATTGGACCAGAATTTCTGTAGTAGAATAGTGAAGCCTTTTACACTGGGAAACACATTTTACTGAGATTAGGCCATTTTAGAGTTGTCATTTTCAGGCTTGTTAGAAGAACAAGGCACTTTTGAGCAGATTGCTTTTGCAGGTGAATAAATTGGAGTGTTATTATCCTGCAGAGCTCTTGGCCTTATCACATCAGAGCAGATACCCTTAGCTGGGCAGGCATTTAGACCCCAGTTAAATGGGAACAATTATATCATGAATGAAAGGGTGAAGATTGTTTTCAGTATTTGGAAATTCTGATCTTGAATTGGGAAAACATAAAAAGACTCTTGAGCTTAAATTTACAGCTTATATATGAATGTATATTGCTCTTTCTGCTTAAAGGTCTACCTATATTTTATTGCCAAAAGATATCCCTAGCCAAAGAGAAAAGATAAAATAATGTCTCTCCCTCTCCTTTAAAATATTTACATTAAAAAATGTGAGATGGGGTTTGTGCCATATTTACAATTCTAGAAAACTAGAAACTCTGATGTTTCTACTAGACTGTTGTTTCTACATCTATGTTTTATGGCAAACTTTCAAATAAATAACATTTTTCCTTCAGTACTCAGCTGCCACTGAAATGGATTATTTTGGATGACAGATTGACACCAGGGACTGTAGCAAACTGCAAGTGTGCCAGTAGTAAAAGTGTAAAATGGTTTAAAAGTGCAGCAGAGGACAATGGCATTTACTTTATTCAGGAAAACAAAGGACACTGTTGAGAAAAAAGAATAAAATCCACATGTGCCAGTGATTTTGGCTGTTGGAAGCAGTAAAGTGTTGGCTGACAGTCCTCCCAAAGACAAAGCAAAGTTTGTACATTTTATTTTTCTTTTTTTAAACCTTGTTCTACCTTCAAATTTTCAATTACTTTTCATGTGTTTAGTTTAAGGTGTGTTTATTTTCCATTCCTGTGCCCTCACCTCCGGTTCAGGCACGAGCCCTTCTGTTGTCATCGTGCATTCACTGTGCTAATCTCTTAACTCTAATCCAGCTTTTAAGAGCTCTGTCCCCGAGTTGTTGTTCTCCTGAAGGTTGCTTAAGTCTCTTTGGGGACCATGTAGCCCTGAAATGCTGTTTTCCCTTCCTGGTGCATTATTAACCAGCAATCCCCAGGTATGTGGGTGATTGCTTCCACCCTGGGAATTCCAGGGGCTTTGTGCTGGGGTCTGCCCAAGGGAAATGCCCCCTCTGACACGAAGGAAAACCAGGATGGCTTTTCATCAGGGCTCTCATATTTACTGAAAAAGCTGCTGATAGAGCAATGTGTAGATAGATTGACTTTACTTGTAATCACTGAAGGAGTACAGTGAATAATTTTGTAGTCTGCACTTTCAACAAGCAGGCAATAAGAAGAATTCCTTGTCCTGTATGGATGTTTAGAAGGTTGTTGAAAATAAGTTTGAACACAGCAAAGATTTTACCTCTGTGTTTTACTAAAGATTACAAACTTCCCTAAAAAGTTATGGTAAGATTAGACTGGATTTGAAGGTGATCTGAGGTCATCTTTTCTTGAGGTTTGAACCCCTACTGAGACAGATTTACTGACTGAAAGTCTGTGAGTCTGGTAGGTATCACAGTTCTTAGACCCACCAGTATTGAAGTGTAGCAGATTTCAGATGCCATCAGCCAGCCAGCCTTGATTTTACACATCCTCTGTCATTAAAAAAGAAACTTAAAACAGGCAGGGAAGCTTAAGAGTTAATGCTATAGATGCAAAATTCCTGATCTTTTTTTCTTGAATGCTGTTATTGCAGAAAGCTTTAGGAGTTATCTGAACTGATGTTGTTTTCAAAAGCAGAATGTGCCCTTTAAAACAAATCAAGGGCATGTCTGAACTCTTAAATTTTTTTTGAGTTATTACTGTTAAAAAAGAGGTCAGATTAACTGGAAGATGTCTCCAGTGGAGTTCTGAAACCTTGGCTTGTTCTCACTTCAGACCTGCTTTAGAATAGTGATATACAAAGAAATAAAAGGAATCTCAGGGTTTTTGTTCTTTTTAGTTTTCTGAAGAATGATATGACCTTTTCAAGGAAAGAAGCCTACAGTGCCTGAAGTCACAAGATATCCATAAACAACTCTAAAAGTAATGGTTTACCATGTTTTCTTTAATTTCCAGTCTGAATAGATTGAAGTTTGTGTTTGATGTGAGTGTTGCACTTTGATATTTAAGTAAAAATATGTACTGTAATTAAACACTCCCTATGGACTATGAGTAACAGTAACATACTAAGTTGCAGAGCCAAAGGATGATGTATAAAAACGTGTGATGTAAAAAAATAGGTAAGATTACCAAGAAAAGGAACTTATTGAATGTAAATGTTTGACTCCCTGATACCTCTGAATTAGCTTGAAAAGAAGAATAGGATGAATCATCCCAAAAACCTGAACAAATATTTTCTGGGAATGGGGTTGTGATGTTTTCTGTCACACTCAGTTCTAAACTTAAGCAGATTTAACTGTTCTTAACTTCCTCACTGTGCAAGGAGGTGAATGTACACAAATGGTTCTTGAGCCTTTTAATAGTTTTTGTGGGTTTTTTATGTACTGGGCAGAAAAAGCAAGTTGGACTCCTGTTGATAATTACACCTCTGCAGTTAATGTCGACATTTTAAAAGTTCCAGTGCTTGTTGGTAAAGATCCTTTTGTAGAAGGAAATAATGGGAACAAAGAAATTCTTCAAAAAGTATCAAAATAGGGATCTAGGTTATTGTATGAACAGGTTGTGTTGCTCTCTGAAAGAAAACACCTCCTTATGGGTAGCCTCACATGAGAAGCTTCCTTCTTTCCCTGGCTGAGTTATGTCCTCTGAGATCCAAATCAAAGTTACAAGTTTGGGACACATTGTCAGGACAGAAGGTTGTTGGGTATCACACAGAGAGGCCTTTGTGACCTTGCAGGCAGGAGAAAGAAAAGGAAATGCAGCACTAGAACATGTACATAGGTGATGAGGGTGGTGCATGTGAGGAGTGAAGCCTGTCAGCAATAATGGATGAGAAGGCAGCTGGCTTCACCTGAGCACCCTGGGCTCTCACTGCAGCGCTGATCATGATAATAAAAATAATCATAAAAACATTCTGAGGGGGAAATATTCATACCACCCAATCTGGAATACTGTTTACAGTTTTGATCAGCTATAGGGAAGGAAGGATTATTGTGGCTTGACATGTATTTATGACTAAATGTTCAGAAGGCATCTTTTATGGAGCAGCAGTCACAAGTGGAATGAAGGAGCTTGGTGCTGTGTGATTATTGACAAAATTATTATAACGATATTACTGAGCTGTAAAACACATGAAAAGGAGAAAAGGGAATAAATATCACAGTGAAAAGCTTTTCCAGCTGAACAAAATGGAGTGAAATGGTTATATCAATATGCTGGAAACGAGGAGTGACCTAACTGCCTTGATTTCTGCACGTGGGTCACAAGACTTAAATGCTTTTAGGAAGATATTCAATTAAATATGAACAAAGACTGAATTCTACAGTTCAAGCTTTTGTCTTGGAAGAAGCAGGAGAATGTCAGAAATTGGTCTGCATTCCCAGTGAGCTGAAGTAATCCTCTCCCAAGAGCCTTTATCTCCTGTTCAACAGCATAAATCCATGAGAACGAGTGAAAATAACACCCACTTCTGAGACTGGTATGTGGGTTTTTGGAATGATGGAAAATCTCATAATTTTGTCCAGTTACCTCTCTGTTGAAAGTAAAATACTCTTGCTGGGTGGTGAGCACTGCATTTGGAGCAGATTTTTCTCAGCTTTTATGCAGATTGATGCTTGGTGGCTTCAAATTTACCAAGGGCACAGGAGCAAAATGCCCTCTTCAGAGTGCTGGAGTTATTTCTGTGGAACGTTGGTGGAGCATCAGTGAGTGCAAATACCATTAAAGGGAAACTTTGAGCCACTGTAATGGCAGATTTGGATCTCAAACAAGCTGTGAGGAGTGATAAGTGACTCACTGAGCCCTGAGCTGCCTAAGCCAGGCCAGTGCACTTGTCCTTTTTACAGATGAGAGATCAAGGACTTATTTTCTTCCCTTCTTCTTACTCAAGGAAAACCTCATCTTCCACTGATTGTGATTTATCACTACCAGAGATAATCTACTGGGAAACAGGAAGACTTGAGGAAGGATTCCTAAGATACTAGGTGCTGGCAGATATCTGAATCAAAAATTGTCTCTAAATCCCCCTCTCTTCACAAACTTTCTATAACCTGGAACTAATTTTGGCTCTCCTCACTTCCATGAGATGCCTGTCAGAAAGCAATTTGTTGAAAAGATTTTTTACAGCAAGGTAAATACCAAGTGATTGGCTGCATATCCTCATAGGTCACCCACTAGTTATTTTTTCTTATAATCCAAGAACATTTATTTTGAATTTGGAATTGTATAATGTAGTCTAGGAAATGAATGGCAGCAGGAAAGAACACCCTGATTTTAATATTGTCTAACAAGGTTCTTAAGATTCCCATCTATATTTAACTTGTGACTCGTGTTCCATGAAGAAAATGTATAAATACAAAGTATGCAGGCATTGAGATATTATATGGTTACATTTAGACATTTAATAATCATGTTTTTCTTAAACTATTATAAACTCTTTATTCTCTTCAGACTCATTAAGCTTAGACACTTACTGAGGGCCTTCAGATTTTTGGATGGCATTCTCCAGCTAAAACTTTGCCTTCTGTAAATTAAATTTCCCTCTATAAAAACAAGAACAGAACAAACACTTGCTACCCTTCACCAATTAATTCTGAGCTCTTGCATTTAGTCCTTTCACAGATTTGTAACAGCATTGTTGCTTTTACATTTCTGTCTGTATGTGCAAATATTTGTAATATATTTTCCTCCCTAGATAATACCTTGTAGCTCATGAGAATAATGAACTAAAAATTGTGCTGTACTTACTGACTTCAGGTTCACGCCTTCAGCTGTTTCTGACACCCAGCAGGAACTTTATCTAAAATGCCTTTTTTGAGTTGTAATGGAAATAGGAAACCCTTTCAATTTCTATGTCCTTGAATGTACAAGAAAGGAAATCTTCATGGGAATTTCTAGGTAACCTGGGTAGTGAACTTTAATAAAGCAGATGTAAAATATGCAAGATCAGAAGGATTTGGTCTAGAGGCTGAAAAAGAATAAGACTCTGTAGGTGATTATAAATAAGTAATGTATAAAATGTATACATTGTAAGAGGAAATACTGTGATAAGTACATTTATTATTTCTATTTTTTAAGAATAAGTTTTTACTGCTGAAGATCATTTCCAAAAGAGGTGGAGGTGTATGACAGATGGCCTTACAGAAACATTGGCTACAAATGGATTGATCCATTTTCCTGGAGTACAGTAAGAGAGACATCCTGGGGTTAAGAAACGTGTCAAATCTGGTGTTCATTAAACTTACACACGTCCATGATCTTCTCCACTGTGCAGCTGAGAGATCTCTGATTTGTGCATGACCCAGTGGTTAAACATCAGCTCTCTTTTCTAAATAGTGTTGTCATCTGTGCACCAGTTGTACCAATGAAAGTAAAATCTATTCTCTTGAGAGCTGAGGCAGGACATAATTGAACACCTACTTGGAAACGGCTGTCTGGGTTAAAGATGATTTCTAATCTACATCCAGAAGTCACAGGCACTCAGAAGGGGTACAGAAAGAACAGGTCTAGGAGGAAAATTACTTTGTAGTAATATGTGGTGTAGATTTAGAGGATCTTTAAGAGCTGAGAGCAGAAATCCTATTCATCTGCTCCAACTGCAGCCAGAGCAGCTTGTGTGGGGAGGCCCTACTGAGGCACAGTGTGAGAGCAGCAGGGAAGAAATTGGGAGTTTTCCTCAGGCAGAGCTCATTCCCTGGCAGAGAAGGTGGTTAAATCCTGCATGCATTGCCTGCCACCATCCAGCACCATTCTGATTACAAAATGGTTGCTTTTGGTGGTTTATTTTTTCACAGAAGTGAAAGGTGGCAAAGCAGGTCTTAGAGCCAGGAGAGATTTCTGCTGTCACACTCCATACGATGACAGGCTGCTATGCCAAGGATGTTGCTTTTATGGTGCACCTCCCCAGAATGGCAGGGAATCATGTCTGTTATAAACCTGCTCAACTTGTCTTTGTTTTCACTTTTTTCCTCCTGTTCAAATTCCCAGACAAGCCACAGAGCTGCTGTTGGATCTCTGAGTGAAATTCCTTCTCTGCTTGACTGTTCTCTGCCAGACAGAGCTAACAAGCTGCCTTCCCAACAAACTCTTAGCTGGCATAAGCTCTGATAACCTGAAAGAGGACTTTTTTTTGTGGCTCCTCTAAACCCCAGAGGTGTGGGCTGCCTTTTCTGCAAGGCACACACTCCTCTAAACCCCAAGATATTGGATCTTCTCTCCCTCAAAGCACACAGTCACAAAGACCCTTTCAGAGTGAGATTCCTTTTTTAGTCCTTTGAGTGCCTGGGACATGGAAGCAATGGAAACTGAGGTGCCAATGCTCAAGTGCAGTCTGCAGGGGAATTCTTTCTCAAAAGAAAGGCTGGACTCAATGCATTACTTTACTTTTACTGCAACCCAACCTCTGGCAGCTCAGAAACTCTCAGTTACCTGCAGTTCCCTTCCTGCTGTGGAGCACTGAGAGGTCTCATGCTCTTTTAAACCACCAGGGGGGAAGGACAGAGGGGACAGCATTGTTCCTAGAACAGGTCTGCACATTCAGCCCAGCACATCCTAACCATGGCAAAGAGATATTTGGTTTCCCCGGCATCAGTGCAAGTTAGAAGTAGATGAATGCTGGACATTTCCTTAATGCAGGTTCTTTTCTAAAACCTACTGCCCAGAAATCTGGCAATATTGGGAGTGCTGGTCTGGCATAAGGAGCCAGTGAGCATTCATTTTTTTGTCTTTGCTGCTTCCTCTTTTTTTTTTTTTTTTTTTGGTCATCTTCTCTTTGCTTGAAGGAGCTAAGAAACTGAGGGTAAAATGGAGAACAGTTCCCAGAGCAGGAGCAATCACAGAATGGTTTGGGTTGGAAGGGACCTTCGAGATCATCTCGTATCAGCCCCCCTGCCACAGGCAGGCACACCTTCCACTACTGCAGCTTGCTCAAAGCCCCATCCAGCCTGGCCTTGAGCACTTCCAGAGATGGGGCACCCATGGGAGACAGTAACAGGAGAGGTTTTCCATCCAAAGGAGAACATCCTGGGGTAGCAGTGAATGAGTCCTGCCACGCTTGTGGGGAGCCCCTGGGAGTTTAGAGTGACTCTGTACAGATAAGGGTGAGACAGGCCTTAAAAACCCCCAACCTCGTAAACCCAGGGAAGCTTTCTTACAGGTGAGATAAACAGGTAACAGAGAACTGATTATCTCAGCTTTCTGTGTGTCTAATCTGTGAGGATTGTCCCTGGGCAAGAACAGGAGACTGCCTCTGCTGTGCTGGCTCCAGTAATGAATGTAACTTCCTCTCAATGGTGTTTGGAGAGGCAGGACCTGCCTGACATCACTGGGAGGGCAGTTCCCAGCTTAGCTCCCTGGTTGCTTTTCAGTTCTGAGCCGTGCTGTGTGTCTGGCACAGCTGGCCAGGTGCTGTGTCTGCTCAGGACAGGCTCTGAAAGGAGAGCAGGTGTCAGATTGTGTAAACCTTGACCTGACTGTTTGGAATTTTCCTGCCTCAGGTAACTGATGGAGTGGACCTCTCTGAAGCACACTGGGGTGGCTGAAAATCCCCAGGCACACACAGAGCAGGAGGTGCAGCCGTTTGGTAAATGTCATCCTGGAGTGGTGCAGAGGGAGCAGCGTAACACTGTGAGACCTGCCTTGAGATGAGAAATCAGTCGTGTAACAGCTTTTGAATCATCCCAGGAAGCAAGACTGAGTCATTAGCTTGCTGCTGTTGTACTAGCCAGACAATTTATTGTTAAATGCTTGTCTGTAAAGAAAAATCTGCTTTTTCTGGGAGCTCTCGATAGCACTGACATTTACTCAGAGTAAATCTAACACGGATTGGCTCAGAACACTAGAGCCTGACAGACATGACATTTGCTTCTGCCATACTTTAACCAATATTGTGATGATAAGGTCTTGGCTATCCAATGGAATTGATGAAATACAATTTTAAACCTAATGGATAGTCTATTTACCTTTACACTAAGCTGTAAGAAGAAATAAATTAAGGATCTTTTCATGCTTCTTGGTATACACTGAAAAAACCTTATGAATTAAATTTACCTTTATTTCCATTGTCTCCAGACATTAAAAGTACAACTTAGGGGGTTTTTTTCTGTCCATTTTAGGAGTTTGCAAGTCTGTTTCCAGCAGCCTTGCCAGAGTGCAGATTCTAGATGATCTTTAAATACTGTATGATCGCATTATCCTGGAAACTATGCAGTGGAAAATAAGGAGGTGACTGGTGACAGCCAGCATGACTTCACTAAGGGAGAGTCATGCCTGTGACAGAGTTACAGCACTGGTGGGTAAGGGCTGAGCCACAGACACCGTGCAGCTGCCCTGGGGCAGAGTTTGGCACTGTCCCACACAGCATCCTGGAGTCTAAACAGCAGAGAGGGGGATGTGACCCTGGGGGTACTCGGTGGGCAAGGAATCAGCTGGGTGGTCACACTGCGAGCTGTGCTCAGGGTCTCAGTGTGCAGGTGGAGAGCAGGGACTGGTGCTGCTCCTCAGGGGCTGGTTTGGGGGCTGCCACTGCTGAGCACTGGTGGTGATGTGGGCGGTGGGACTGAGAGCAGCCTCTGCAGGGGCACTGGAGGAGGGGATGCCATCCACAGGGACCTTGGCAGGCTTGACCCCAGAGCCAGTTTTGAAGCAATGTTTGGGAAACTCCAATGAATTGCATGAATTAATGGCTGTGCAAGAGCAGTGTGGTTTCAGGTGTGCCTCTCACTGTGAGCTTTGCACGCTGGCATCAGGGGTTTGGGTGTGGTGGGAGACTGAAACATGGACCCAGGGACCAAAGCCGAGTGTTGAGAGGCTTCTCTTGTGAAACCATCCCCTGTCCTCCAGCTGACAGCCCCCTGTGGTGGAAGGGCTGATGTGGCACTGCCTTGCAAGGGCTCCTGCCATGCTGGGAGCTGCAACCAGTGCTGGGCAGGGCCCCTCACAAGGCTGATCCTGAAGATGAGCCACAGTAACTCCCCAAAAGCAAAAGGTTCTTTTCCTCAATTTAAACCCATCCAAATCCCTCTTACTGAAGCAAAACACAGAATTAGAATGGTAATAGTCCCAGGGGAATAAAAATCGGGGTGAAAGAGAGGAGGAAAATATCAAGTCGTAATTACCACTTGAAAAGAGTGTGCTGGAAAAATATTATAAACATTGCTAGCATTTAGCATCATTTGGGAATATCTTGCAGGAAATGAAATGATATATTATTAAAAATATGAAATAGTTTTATTTCCACGAGGAAATGAAAGAGTTGCACAAGGATAGTTCTTTCATAAATCATTCACGTAATATTTCTATTCTAGCATTAGTCATAAGTTCAATTATCAATATAGTATGCCAGGAGTTATGTGTTGATGAGATCTAATTATTTATGGATTTCTTTTGCCAGAGCTTTTTTTTTTTTTTTGAATGTGTTGAAGTAAAGGTTACTGTCCTTCATGGTTTAAGATAATCAAATTACACACACAGTGTTGTTAGGAGAGAAGCAATTACCAGTCATGCACACACAATTAAAATTGGTTTTGAAGCCCTCAGAGAGCTTAAACATTTTATTATTATTCTTAAGTAAGAATATTTGCACAATAGTTTATATAACTCCTGGAAAGTCAGAACCTATTATTTTTAATGCAAACTGCTTATACCTTTATTTTAGTGGCTCTTCCATTTGAATGAGTATAACATTTTTGGTGAGCAGCAGAGCTCTGTTGACTGATTCCAAATTACAAAGGTAGATATAGAAAGAATTAAGAAAAAAACCCCATATTTTTTTCCCCAGAATGGTGTATATCTGAGTTATTTTAAGGCCGTAACTAATGAAATCCTCTTGATTTTCTGACTCTGGTAGGTAACTCTTGCCCAATAATATTGGATGAAACCTTAACACTGTAGAATGCTGAATTCAAATTGTTGCAAATTTAAGCACCTTTTGAGCATTAAGGCGTTTGATTGTTAATGGATGGTAAATATTTTTGAAGGGACAGTAGCATTATTCCAAAAAATATATTGGATTATTGTCATACTATGGCAGAATAGTGAATAACAGCAGAAATGACACAAGACTTAGTAAAGAAATTAAAATGTTATTAGCTAGCAAAGGGAATGGAACTGGTGTGAGGCATTGTAAAACAGAGTTCTGGGATTAGGGCAGACTCTGCTTGCTTTGTGAGGGGCTTGGAAGGTGTAATTTTACATCAGAGAATGTTGAGGAGTATTATTTACTATAAAATATCTACGTGTTTTATATCTGTGAAGTGTGTACGAGGAGGGGAAGTGTCCTACAGTCAATATCCAGGTGATGGCCACTACCAGGGTAGCAGAAGCTTCCTTAACACACTCAGGAAACGGCAAAGCCCAGTGCCAGTCCAGGAGCTCCCAGAGCAGAGGGTTGGGAGTTTTCCAGCCTGTCAGAGGTCAGTGCCATCAGGCCTGAGCAGTCAGGACGCCTGCAAAGGAACCAGCCTGCCCTTCCAGGATTAAACAGACCAATGACCCATTTTACAAAAGCAGGACCTTTCTGTTCAGTTTGAATTTTGTCTGAACTCGGAGTGCACAAAGAATTTCTCGCCGTGGTGGATGCAGGGCTTGGAGAGGCTTTTTTTGCTCCCTTTTGTTGTAGTCCTGCTGTCACGTACAGAGCGGCTCTTACAGCCTGTGTGGGCACTGTCTGGGAGCTCCAGCAGGGGTTCCTTCAGCTGGTGGCTTTCCTGTTTGAGTTCTTGAGCACATCAGTACAATCAGTGCCTCCAGTTCCACTCCAGCATTCCACATTTCCGAGCACATGGAAAAGTCTTCCCATAGCTCAAAAGCGAGAGCAGAAACCTCATTTCATGAGTTGCTGAAAGCAGCAGAAGGTACAAAGCATTAGTGGGATGGTTGAAAATGCTCATTTTTCTCCCCCCCTGCCCCCAGAAAAGCATGATGGTTAGTCTACATTATATTCCTCTTTGTGAGCTCTGTTTTCCACAAAATAGTGCCTTTGAAATAGTTGAAATTTGGAAAACAATAACAGGAACTGTGTTCATTTGTTTATAGCTTGAACATGGTCCTACAAATCTTTCTGGGAAAACCTTTGATCAGGAAGTAGAGAATGGCCTGGTAAAGTTTTAGTAGGTTTGAAATACCTTTTATTTTTATATGGAAATAATACAGACTGAAATAACTGAATGCTGAAATCACTGAATTTCTGTGGGTCACTTTTCTGTTTCTGTGGCATTTTTGTTAAAACCACCACTGTGAAGCTTATGAAGTGTGCATGAGAAGCAGAAGTCAGGAGTTGAAAGTCCCAACCAGCAGTGGAAAGACGAGCCTTGGGAAGCTGTGCTGACAGGTATTGATGCAACTGAGCCGTGCGGGGACAGCCCGGAGGGAAGGCACGGGCAGGAGAAGGGATGTGCCAAAGCCCTGCACTGGGCAGGGCACGGGCAGGAGAAGGGATGTGCCAAAGCCCTGCACTGGGCAGCAGGTCCAAGCAGGGCAGATGTAAAATGCCACTGTGGCATTGCAGAGCTGGGCCAGGCTCATGTCCCTGACAGCAGCTGCCACTGCTGGATTAGTGCCCCTCCAGCCACTCTGCCTCAAGAGTGAATGACCCACTTGGAAAATCAAAATACTCTGCCCCTGTGTCTTGGGAAACAACCTGCTCTCTTTGCAGTGGGGATGCCACCAATCAGTAGATGCTGAGTGAAACTACCACACACAGGCTTTGCCTCAGGCTGCAGTTTGGGAGCAAAATTCAGAGGATAACTGTGCTTAATGGTACCTTGACATGTCTGTCCACTTCTTCAGGGTTTAGAGCAAGATGATCAGCTGGTGAAGGGCCAGCTAAAGAGAGAAACTGTATCTTTCAAGAGAAAAAATAACAATTAATAATTTTTTTTTTCAGAATAAAGAATCCAGAATGTGAACGATGAAAAGATAAGGAACAGGCAAGGCTGTAACCTGATGTTCTTAGAGTGAGGATTACTCCTCTGCATGACAGTGTCCTCCTTTAAGAGGCATTCTAACAAATGCAGCCAAGTTTTAGGCTTGGCATAAGCCAGGCTTTCAATTGCTGGCACAGCTCAGTTGGTGTCTAAATGAGAGCACACACTTGATTTGGGTTTTTTTATTCCAAGGAGAGCTTGATGCTAAGCTCTGAGTGCCACAGGGAGCAGCCAGCTCAAGAGTAGAAAAACTGGAAATAAATGCTCTGATAGAAATCAGAATCAATGTGAAATCCAAACCTACTGATTTCAAGCTTCTGTTTACAAAAGGAAGGGGTGGCAAGGGAGCCTCTTTACTGTATGAAAAGTAACAAAGTGTTATTGGTTCTGCTTTGTTTATTGCTCCTTACAAATACTCAGCACGTAAGAGCTGATCTCATTTTTCAGCAATAATTTTGTGGGTTTTATTGCAAAATTGAAAAAAAACTAAACAAAACAAACATGTTGCTACCCTTTTCAAATGTAGGAGAAAAAACAAAAAGGTAACCAGAACTAGAATCTGTGTTTCTCATTCCCACTGCCATGCAATTTGTCCACTCAAAGGTTTAATTTAGGTTTGCTCAAATTGTCAGGAGTTTGTTTCATGGCATTTAAAAATCAGAGAGGAGGAGATGGTAGTGTTCTTGAGGTTGGCTGGATCCTTAATGGGATTACAGGTTCTGGTGGGTTTTAGCCTCCACAGAAGCAGAGGATCTGTCAGAGTGTCCTGGCCCAGGAGAGGGGGCACAGGGAGCCTTGGTGTTGACATCTGTGGTGTGGCAGTTCCCCATACCCTTTTTTGTTGTTAGCACTCCTGTCTCTGATGGTGAATGGGAATGGTGGCAGACAGTCACAGGCAGCTTTAACACACAGCAACTGGGGCCACAGATGACATGGAATGACTTTGGAGATTTCTATTTTAGTGTGCAGGAGAAAAAAAATGGGGTTTGTATTTAACTTTGCTCTCCACCACTGGGGACTGAGTGACTTCTCATCCTGTAATGTCCACAGAGAAATTAGTTGGAGAAATCAGTGCACTAACATAAGAGAAAACAATATCAAATAATAGAAAGTAGTTGTTTAATCCACTGTCGGGCTCTCTAGGACTGGAGCTACTCTATCTGACCACAAACCCTCCTTTTCAGAGGTGATTATCCTCTTCAGGTTACCAACAGTGGTTCTCAGAGGTAATGGCAGAGAAGAAGAATGTCATCAATCATCCCACATTGTCCCCACTAAACCCTCTTGTTGATGCAAGGAGAATATTGAGCTCCTTTTGTTTTTGACTGAGATTCAATTCCAGCACACTTGAAATGTAAGTATACAATGAGTGGAGAGGAGAGCTGTCCCTAAATCAGATTCTTTCTAGTTTAAATGGTATTTATTCCAAACAAAGCATCTGAAAAACAGTTCAAGTTTTGAAAGTGTCTGCAAGCAGGAGGTAACAATGTTTGGGTTTTTCCTTTTCCCCAAATACTGAGAGATTTTCAGGAGGAGATAGAAGAGGCTTCTATTACAATAATTCCTAACATTTCTGGGGTTAACCTTCCTCAGAAGAGTTGAGGGAGAGCCAGTCCTGTGACAGAACAGATTTTGGAAGCTTGCATTTTGCACGAGTGCCCGTGTCCCAGCTTTGTGAGAATTGCAGATGTTTGCAGTTCACTCCCCAGCAGCTGCACAGCCCTGCAACTGGAGGTTCCATGAACACAGGGGAGAAGCTTCTGGGCAAGTCTTTGGTCTGTGAGAGCCAATTGACACAAATCTGTGCTCTCCCACATCCCTTATTCTCACTGGCTGAAGTGGGGGGGACACAGAAAATATTCTGTGCTTGTAGTGAAAAATCTGTGTTGAGGGAGAGAGAGGAAGCTCCCTCTTTTAAACCAACAGCTGAAGCTTAGGGACTTCTCAGTTCTTTTAACAAGAAGTTATATATTGCATTTAATGCCATTGGTGTGACTTTGAAAGGGATCTTAAGGAATTCTCAACCAAACCCCAGAGTACAGATAATGTGGCTTATGCATTCAGCTGGACTTGTCAGATAAATATTGTTCTAATTGTTAACCTTGTCATTTGGTAGCTAAAGGTTGTAGCTCAGAGTTCCATGTGTTCAGCATCCTAGGTACTCAGTGTTTCCACAATTTTTTTGAGCACTGGAACAGTCAAAAGATTAAAGAATGTTTTCACAAATTCACCGCGCTCCTACATTAGTGGACACACAAAAGCATTAGCTCCAAGTTGCCCTTTCACAGTGGAGGGGCAGTCAGGAAGGCTTTGTGCTATACGGTAATTCTGCTTCGATGACCAAACTCTGATGAAATTGATGTTTGATCAAACCAGTGATGTTCTGACATGATGATTTATTTACTAACATGGCATTATTTTACTCTAAATGAAGTTCATAATTTCATTCAAGAAATATGTTGCATTTAGTAAGATTTAAAATGCAGCCACAGCACAAGACTTTAATGATTAATAAACTCCAAATTTCTTCCTTGAGTAGCTTTGCATGGAGTGATGATTTTTTTTTTTTTTGCACTTACTGAAGCGATTGTCTTGAAATAAAACAGAAAGATTTTCTATCACTTAGACTCCAGAGGTTTAGTTTGTATTGCCAAATCAAAATGAAAAACAGTTGTTAAGTGGTAAACAGCATTTAAAAATTGCTGGCCTTTTGTCCCCATGTTTACAGTTAATGCTCAGTGTGAATTTTCTGATGCATTATGGTAATAAAAGATGCACTGCATTTCCTCTAATAGCAGGAGCCTCTGACCCTCTTGGCATCAGGAGATAATCACAAGTGGAGCTGGTAAACAACATGTGCTTGCTGCAGGGTTAGGCTTGATTTGGCATCTGGTGGTGATGGAAAAACATATCCAAAGCAGGATTGTCCTTGCTCTTAAGGTTTTGTGCTGCTGAGTGGCTCCCAGGAGCCGAAGGGTGCTGTTTGACAAAGTTCCTCTTCCAGGAGGACAAAGGGAGTCAGGGAATGCTCGTGTTGGAATCCCACCATGGCCCATGGGCAGGGCTGGACCTTGAGGCAGGGCTGGAGCAGAGGGCTCTGGCCCCAGAGGGAGTATCCGTGTCCTGCTGCCTGTCAGAGCTAATTAAATGGGATTTGTGCCTTTTCCCAAGCTAGCATCACTTAATGATATCGTGTTACTTGGTAACTGTCTCACTCCCCCTTCAGACCTGGAGTGCTGCACCACACCCCAAAACCTTGCCTTACATGGCCGTGGTTGCCATCCACACAAAACTCATGAATCCTTTTAAGAAACTTTCAGAGTGATAGCTTTGATGTATTTTTATCATAAAGGAAGAGTGATTGGTAGTGCCAGAGGCCAGTCCTAGGCCCTCCTAATAGGAGCTGGGAGAAATGATATGATCTTCACAAGCACTCAAGCCTGGTAGCTGGAATTTCCTGTCTTGTCTCTGATAGAATTTCATTTCACAAAAGGAAAGTGGACCTTCTATTGCCATGGGCATAAGCTGTCAGAAAATCCAAATGTAAGAAAGGAGTGGAGTATAATTTATGTATTGAGGATGAGAATTGAGAAGTGAAAGGCTTCTGTCTGAGGACTTGAAGATCAGTGAGTACTTGAACCTTAAAGCATTAATGCAAGGAAGTGGTCAGTGTGAGTTTGCTGGGGTGGGATGATAAATACTGTGAACTTATAGGTTTCTTTCCAGCAACTGCTCCCATACTCTTTAAGCAGATCAATTTATTTTCTACACAGGAATGTAATCTTGACCACTTTAAAGTGAATAATGTAGCTGAATAATTGTAATTTCTATCATAATAGATGATATGAAAACAAAAAAACCCCATGAAAATAACTTTTTTGATGTAAAGTGTTATAATGTGGGATTGACAAATTTTCTAGTTGTCCTTATTTTCCAAAATATTAGCCATGGAGGGCTTTGTCTTCTTTTTTTTTTTTTGCTTTCACCACTATTTGTATGTTCTAAAGTTTTCCACTCAGTTTTGAAATTTAGTTACAGCACAACTTCACAGTTAAAGCCCTGAAGTTAGAAGAATCACCAGATCTTTAATAAAACTGTGAATTTTTACTTGGTGGATCTGGGGTAGATCTCTCCCAGCCCTGAAACAATCCAGAAAACTTCAGCCACTTTTGTCAGCACTCTCAGCTCGGTGGTTCTTTCAGTCTCTAAGGTTTTCAGGTTTCCTGTGTGACACCGAGTGCCATTCTGGTAGCAGGGTGACAGCTTTGTCCTCTCACCTGCAAAGGAACGTGGAAATTCCAGGAAAGGAAAAACAGGACCTGTTATGACAAGATTTGAATCCTTTTTAAAGCAAAATGGTTCACATTCACTTGGAGTGTCTCATCCATTTCTGGCTGTGTAAATCTGCT
Source organism: Lanius ludovicianus (assembly GCA_013397235.1). Lineage (NCBI taxonomy): Eukaryota > Metazoa > Chordata > Aves > Passeriformes > Laniidae > Lanius > Lanius ludovicianus. The sequence goes on from VYXG01007384.1 coordinate 1,299,602, forward strand.
GTGGAACCACTTGTGGATGGGCTGCTGTGTCTGTGCATGAACTAATTCCTTGTAATCTCTCTTAGCTTGAAGTCAAGCCAGAATGCCCTGGTGCTTCCACTGCTGGCTCATTTTCTCTCTTTATCCTCCTTGTTCCTCTCAGACTGGGCTGCTCTGGAATACCACAGCAAATGTTTGTGGGTTTGTGCACTTGTTAAACTGAGGGATCCCACTTTGGTGATCAGTTTGGTGTGTGACAGCAGTGGGGAAACAGGTTTGGATAAGGAGGGGGGGAGAGGCCAAATTCTGACTTGAGCATGAGGGTACAGTGGACAGCAAGAGAATGCTGACAGCAGCCCTGGCTGTGGTGGAACAGCTTCTCCTGAGGCTGGGTCATTGCTGCCTCTTGGTCCTCTAGCTATGGTTTGCTTTTTTGGTTTGGGTTAGTTCAGTGGTTTTTGGGTTTTTTTTAAATATATATTTTAATTTTCTTTATTTCTTTAGTGTTTTGTTGGTTTTTTGGTGTGTTTTTTATTTATTTTTTTGGTTTTTTTTTAATATATCTATATATGTGTGTCTGTGCTGCAATGGTAGAAATATTTCCTCAAAATAGATGCATTGTTTTGCCTGCCTCTGAGGAATGTAGAAACATAAATGATTGCCTCTTGTTCTTTAGGTTTTTTTGTAAATTTTATAAATGTTGAACAAAATCAGGTTGCTGTAGACCTCCAGGAAATTGATCTCTGCTCTATTAAGTATTTATGCATTACATATGAATTCAATGTGTGCTTAGTGTTCTGCCTTTGCTTTAGAGTGGTTCTGTCTCCACTCAGAAGATTGCTCACAGTCTGAGCAAGGTTGGAAGGGACCACAGGTCCAACCTCCCTGCTCCCACAGGATGGTCCCAAGGCACATTGCACATGAAATGAAACACAAGAATTTCTGAGATGCACCTACATAAGGGGTGGGGTTTTTGTTTGTTTTCTGCGTGTTTTGCTCCATTTTGTTTTTTCCAGAGTGTTTCTACTTCTGTCCTGTTTTGGGACTGTGGTGACAGGATTCTGTGCCTCAAGGGACAGAATTCTTGCACTTCTTTAACACAAAGGACACCTTTATCTTGTGGAAAATTGATAGATATCTTTTTCTGCAAGAGCTCACAGTGTCATACAGCCAAAGAGGAGAGTAACATAAATCTTGTTCCAGCTACTGCTTTTGGGTACAGCACACAATTTCATGGAGGGACTACTATCTATATCAAAATTGAAATGCAAAGAAATACTGTCATGCTTAAAATGTCAGTGGTAACAATGTGATGCTTAAGGGAATTCTGTTTTCTTGTACTCCTGTGCTCAGTTTTTGCATTCAGATATTTTGCTATGCAGTTTCAGTGCTTGGTTTTCTTTCACAGCAATCATTTTGCAGTGTTCACAGGTGATGAAAATAAGTTACTTGTGAAAAATGAAAAATAACTTTGCTGGTGTTATAAAGTCTGTTTTGTTTGGAACACGTTCTCTCAAAAGTGTTTTAAGTTATTGAGGCACAAATTGGCTCCATCAGCCGAAGCTCTCACTGCAAAGGCTGTCTGATCTTATCTGAAATGTGGATTTGAAAAGCACGTACTAAATAAAGGCTGAAACTGAATATTGAACAAAGATTTGAGGGTTCATGGAAGTAAAATCCACCGTTGATTTCTAAGAGAGCAGTCTCTGGCTGATAAAGCTTTTGAGATCTCGAGTCTCACTGAATGCTGGCACTGTGCCCTTACACTGAGCAACTGCTCTTGGTTTCTCTCAGGGTACTGCAGTGCAACAGCTTTTACTACAAAAATCTCTTCTTGGGCTGCTTGAGCAGGAAGGGGCTCACCTGGAGCAGAATTGTGCAAAGATTGTGCCCAGTCTGCAGAGGTGCCCGTGTGTGGGTGGAGTCCTGCCCAAGGCAGCAGCAGCAGCAACCTCAGGGTGTTCCACATCTCTGTGGGCGAGGAGCGGAGGGCACAGGGGCCAAACCAACACCTGGAAATGCTGCTGGAACAGGGGGAGCCTCCAACAGCTCGTGGTGATCAACACGGGGGGGGTTTATTGCATCCTTCTAGAAAGGATGTAGGAGTGCCATTAAGTGAATGGCCAGGGTTTCAGATGTTTTATTTTCTGCTCTTCCCAGAAAAAAGAGTTATCAATATGCATCAAGAGTCCCCATTCTTCCAAGACTGCAATAATGAATTCTGCACATTTTTTTTTTTCTTCCTCACATTTTCTCTTATCCACCAAGTTCAGAGGTTTTAGTCTAGCAAATCATCCAGGACCTATTATTGTTAGAGTTGCCAAGTCTGGAAAATACCCATAACCCTGGGAAATGTTTTCTGTGTATTTATAATTCAAAAGCTATAGGGAATTTGTTGTCCTTCAGCAAGATTTGCAGTAAGCTTTCTATGTAATTTTGGAATATGGTACTGATTACTTTGGGAGCCTCTTCAGTTTGGCAGGAGCAGTGGAACTTGTGCTTTGAACATTAAAACAGCTTTCATGGCTTTGGAGGGTTTTCTTCACTGTTGAAGTTTGTTGTGAAAAGGTATCCAAAGTAGAGGTTTTTCTTTACTTCCTTCTTTCATATTAGACATGGAGTGTTTAAATTACAACATAAAACTGCAGGATAAGGTTGCAATAGTTATAGTGCATGCTAAGCTGCATTAGTGGGATGGCTTTTGGGAGGGGTTTGTTCAGTTTAAGCAGAAGTACAACCTCTAACCCCTAGGGAAGCTCACATCAGCATTCACAGAGGCCAAACTAAAGATTGTCATGACCCTTTCCAAGCAATGGTCTCACCACTCCAGGTTTGGGGATTTTGGCTGGTTCAAAGAACTCTGGAAAATGGAGATACTCAACTGTGCCATCAAAGCCTTGGATAAATTTAACCCTGGGATTGACTGGAGTGAGTGTGAGATAAATGGGGAAGTTTGATTCTGCCTCTATGAGATCCAGAAGTGGGCACAAACTTCCCTGGGCTGATGGATCTGTTTAGAACCCTTGGGGTTTGCTTTGATGAGGGAGCTGACAGAGAAAAAGGGAGACACTGAGAGCTACCAAGCTGTGGTGAAAACTTCCCTTTACAAGGAGAGCATTTTCTTTCCTTGCTTTGGTTGTTTCTTGAATGGTGATTTCGTGGAGTGTAGACTTGTATTTGTTAATCCCCACCTGCCATCAGCTGCAGGCAGGAAGGAGGTGCTGCAGGAAGAGAATTCCTCTATGCAAAGCCCTGCCCAAGCTCTCCCTGCCTCCTCCTGCATTCTTGCCTCTAAAATTAATTTGAGTAAATACCTTGAAAGAGTTTATTGGTTCTATATCAGCTTCAGGTGCATTTCTATGCTGCCTCTTGAGTGATGAGTCGATGGATTGAATTCAGTGAAGGCACTGCTGCTGAACTTTTATCAAGTGCCAAATCATTTTTAAGGCAGAAGCATTTCTTTTTAAAATATACAGTCAACTAACCATAACTGTTTCCAAACTGCAGAACGTCAGCATCTGTTTCTGTTCAACTGATAATTTAATTAAGAGTTGAATACTTGTATAAAATAACTTGTGAAATTATATTTAGCAATAATGCTTTAATTAGTAAAAGCTATGTTCTTGAGAATAATTATTTAGCAATATTTTGAGTTTAATTAACAGTTACATTATTCCAATTTTTATGCTATAATAATTAATACATTACTAATTCTGTTGGCACAATTAGAAGAAACTAATTGCTTGACATTTTTGTGCCTATAAAAAGATTAAATTAATTAAGATTACCATTAGAATAATTTGTACAAGATTTTGGGTAACTAATATTCTGGCTTATTTTCCTTGGTGTGAAAAAGGAAGAATTCATAAAGAGATAATCAATTCCTGAGAAGCTGCATATGGAAAATAATCATAATTTAATGCAGGCACATTATTGTGCTGGTTTTGGCTGGGGTGGAGATATTTTTCACAGTAGCTGGTGTGGGGCTGGGGTTTGGATTTGTGGAAAACAAACACTGGAAACTGTGCTGAAAGGAGTTTATCCTCCAGGACTTCAGGTGGCATCTCTTGTTGGGCAACGTGGATATTCCCCATACTGGGTGAGCAGGTGGGGTAATGTTTGTTAGACTTGTGAGGGAACAGGCCAGCACACCTCAGCATCTTCTGGGCATGAGCCAGTAGAAGCAAAGAGTGTCCAGTGCATCTCTTGTACTGCTCTGTGCCACACACAGAACACAAAGTGGTGTGGACTTTGTGCAGTCTTCTCTCTCTTCCCTTTGATGAGCTCAAGGAAACAGTGAAAATTAGCTTTGTGATGAGCTAATGATATGGCTTTGTAGGAGAGAGGGCTCTGCCAGAGTTCACAGCATCCCAGAGTACCTGATGTTGGAAGTGACCTAACCTGGATGGTGGCCCAGTGCCCACTGGTTTACAGCAATGAGCACTTTTATGATCTGTAGCTGCTAGGGCTTTTTTTAGATCCACTCTGTCAAGTGGAGAAATAGAAGCAAGAGGATACAGTTCTTGCTCCATATAATGCCAACATTTTATTCTTTAATTACCTTGCAGCAGAAGGGGTCAATGGATTCTCACAAGGACTGTTAGCCAATACAGCAGGGAGACTGCCAGCCTGCAAGGTTTGCTATTTTTAACCTGTAAATAAGAAGATGTAGGTGAAACTCTCTCATTTCTCACTTTTAAATCCTACATTTATTAAGCAACTGCTAGGGAGCTGCAGTGCTAATGTTGTGGTTTATATGCATTAAACTCTTCCTCAGAAACCTGGGTTCATGTTCACTTGGGCCAGGAATAGCAGTTTGCAAATCCTCACCCTTTGTCCACAAAGATTTTAAGTGTGTGCATTCACATACAGCCAGAGCTGAAAAATAAATGCCTCCAGAGTTTTCAGCACGATTTATGAATTTATGATTAGATCTTCTGTTAAGTCCAGAACTTGGATGTAAAGCAAGGAGGTGCAGGTTCATTAACATGGCTGTGTGTGATCCATTTCTAGCTTGGTTACCTGGTCCATTCTGCATTTAAGTTCAGGCTTCTCTTTTTAAGGTCCCACTCTCTCTTATTTTGCCTTGTAACCATGCAGTTGTGGTGTGGCTTGTTTGCTGCAGCTCCTTTTCCTCTGAATTTTACCTCAGCTAGAAAGAAAGAGTGGAGGTTGTGGTTACTTACCTCCTGCTCTGGCCGTGTCTGACATCATAAAAAATTTGCTGGTGTAGGTTTTTGTAAAGTGTGAGGAAGGTTTTGTTCATTTGGGCAGGTGCTGTGGTGTTTATCCGTGCATTGATGGCTGTGCCTGGATGTGCAGGGTGTCTGGCCCGTGCCAGGATCCATCTGACCCTGCTGTTAGCAGTGGCAGCCTCGGGTGGGCAGCTGTGCCAGTCAGTAAAACATTCTGAACACTGTTCCTGTTGACATGGGGATTAGAGAGCTTTACTGACTGGGCCAGTGGAAATACTGATGAGTTTGTTCCCTTTCAGAGCACTCAGATTGTTTGATTTTGTGACAAGAAACCACCATTAAAGGGAAGGGGTTTGGGAAGGCTAATGAGGAAATTTTGCTAATGTTAGTCGTGGTTTTCTTGTCTGAAATTCTTGCAGGAAGGTTGTTTTGCTGGGTTTCTGGGTTGTTTTGAGGTGTTTCTTTGTTTTGTTTATTTTCTTTCTATATCCTCTAGCCTTTATTAAACAGCATGAATGGACATTAGAAATAAAAAAAAGCACCACACATGTTAAAAAGATGTTTTTTCTCTTTCTGCAAATTTAGCTGATAGTAATGGGAAAACTCCTAAATTTACTCATATTCTTTCTATATCTACAAATGTACCTAATTATTGTTATTTCTGTCTCTAAGTGCCCCTAGATAATTTTAAAATACATTATTGTATAGTTTAAAACTCCACTGTTCTCAAAGCATCTGTAAAGAACTTTTTGAACTACCTGAGATGAATTCCACTATAATCTCTGTAATAGAGGAGTGAAAAATAAGGCAATAGCAAAGGTGATGGAACCATTTGCTGTTCCTGAAATATGTCAGAGTAGAAGAATATTATATTTTCTTCTTACCTTGAATAACTGTTAATATCCAGGCCACTGCTCATCACTTGATTTTTTTTTTTTTTATTATTTTATTTTATTTTAAGAAAAGAAATACCTGGTACTGTTACAATTTTAATGGACTTGGGTGCTGTACTTCCAACTTTTCTTTTTGACTCTCTTCTCCACAGCAAATGTATTAATTTTGCTTTTCTGGCATGGTTCCAGTGGATATCTGAATACCAGAGTAGGGACCCATTTCTAAATTCTCATTCTTGTGCTGATGTGTCCTGTTTACACACCAACCCAGTTCTGCACGTGCAATATCTTTTACTCGTGACACTTTACACACACAGAACTGTGTCTGGTGGCTTTTGCCATTACATGACATCTATCATCTTATAGTTTCTGTAGTGAAATGCCAAGGAAAAGAAAAAAAAGCTGAGTATTGGCATTGAATGACTTCCAGAAAGCACCCTTTGCCTTCTGGTAGGTATTTCTGAGGGGGTGGCCATATAGATTTATATTGCTACATCAGATTGTGATATTTCTAAGACTTCATTATGTGAAGAGAACTGTGATTCATGGCTGGCAATTCATGGAGAAACATAAAGCAGGGGAGAGGAATGAGCTCTTTGATGGCTGATGGCTCTCCAGTGCTCTCCCAATTGCACAGAAATTTGCTTTTGTACTTTCTCATGGCACAAAATTCTGCAGGTCTGTAAACAATAGCAACAGGTGAGTGAAAAGCAGATTTTTGTCTCCCTCTTTCTAAATGCTTCGTGGTGTAATACATTATGTGTGTGCTCAATATTTGTGTTCCCTTAACAGCAAATAATACAATGGTGTTTTTGGAAGCTAAACAAAATTGTTCCATGATTCTGTCACTTTTTTTCTGGGAATTCAGTTACACATGAACTGGTAGAATTAAAATCAATAATCAGGTCACTCCTTTTCAAAGTTTTCTTATCCTTCTGCACATTCAGAACCTCTGAGAGTAAAATTTAACATCTCTTGTCATGTTTTTAGATGCTGTCAAGGATTTAAAAGGATTTAGGATTGGTACTACTATGTCACTGTGCCCCTTAAATGTGTCCTTTCACATAGCAGAGAATTCCTGCTTTTTTATTGCCTCTGTATCTTACATAAAGCATGCCAAAATATCACCAGGAAGCTGGGATTATTATAAAATTCAGCTTATTTAGAAGATAAAGTGTGGAAATACTCTCTGCTGTTGCACCAAGGGTAAGAATTTAGAGTTATCGTGGTGTTTGTCAGAGTTCCATTGTGCTAAGAGTCACTTCCCACTGGATGGCACTATTTAATAAATTTTATTGGGGAAGGCGATTGCTGCAACGTGCAGACTTTGGAGGACATTATAGAAGTGACATTTGCAATTGCTAAATATATTCTGTCTCTCATCTTTTTCCAAAGGAGAGCACAAAACACGCCGGGCCAAGGAGCACATGAAGTGACCACTGAGGGTACTGCAGCAGCACGTGCTTTACAGCCAGGGAGGAGCGGCTTCCACACGCCGGCCACCTAAAGCTCCTGGGGTTTTATCAAGGTTCTGATCCTGACCTTTGCAAAAGGATATCGTTTTTAAAAGCAAAAGTATTCTTTTTCTCACATCAGGAGAAACTGATTTTAATGCAAGGCTTGATACGTAGTGTTGAGGTCTGTTTCTATTTTTATTCTTTAATATAAAATATCAGCAGTTACCATTCCGTAAGTTATCAGTGTTCTTGTGTTTCCATTTTCATATCAGGACCATAACAGAAAATATGGTGTACAAACTTGGGCAATTCACAGCAGGAAGACTCCAGATAAAAATGGAATGAAATCAGTGTAGTTTGCTAGAAAGTTAGAATGCTGGAATGCTCTTTTCCAGTTTTTGAAAGCTGATTGAAAGCGCCCATAGATAGGTACCACTGAACTTTGTGTATAAAAATAAAATGAATTTTTTAAAGAAATAACTCAAGGACTTGCCAGGCTTCATTGACAGGCCGTCAAGAAATAAACATTCAGTAAATAAATTAAAGAAAGGCATCTATGCCAGAATAATAATACAGCTGGAATGTGCAGAGATACAGGGAGCAGGATGATAGCACAGGATCTGCTTTCTTTTCTTACCTGATTCTTTCAGTGGCCACAAAATTTCTGCTGAGGGGTGTTAAGCATTTCAACAGAAAAAAAATAGCTGCTGTTTTCAGAGTGGTGCTGAAGTTAAAAATAGTCAGGGGGCAGCCCTGTGTTCTGCTGTGAGCATTTCCCACACTGGCTGTGCTGTGCATCGGGCAGGAGCTCTGTGTGTGTAACTGCAGCTTCTCCTGGGCTGGGGTCTGTGTGCAGGAGCTGGCACAGAACCTGTGCAGCTTCTCCTGGGCTGGGGTCTGTGTGCAGGAGCTGGCACAGAACCTGTGCAGCTTCTCCTGGGCTGGGGTCTGTGTGCAGGAGCTGGCACAGAACCTGGGCAGCTTCTCCCCTGGGGTCTGTGTGCAGGAGCTGGCACAGAACCTGGGCAGAGTTTGGGCACGCTCAGCCTTGTGCCCGCCGTGCTCCTCGCTGCTAAGGGAAGCAGCTGAACAGGTCAGGCTCTGCCATGTTTTGCTTTCCCAGTCCACAGAGGTTTGATCTCGACTTTCTCTTTAGCAACAGCTTCTGCTTTGCTGTGTTTTGGATGTGGCACAAGGAGAAGAGAACCCCTTTAGAGACGTTATCAGCTCTGGGAAATAACTTCTAGGCAGATATATTTCCATCCTCGGCAGCTGGTGGGAGTGCAGGAATTCCAGCTGGAAGCAAGAAAGGTGTCTAATGTGGGACAGTGAGAAATGGGACACACTGCTGGCTTGGCTTTTGTCATTGTTTTGCTTCCTTAATCTCAGGACAGGCTGTGGGGTTTCCTTTATACAACTACTCTCCTGATTTTAGAACCTGGCAGGATAAATCAGATGACCTTTAAAAAGCAAAAAGCTGTTCTCCAAGCATTTGAGACTGAAGGCTCTTAGACTCAATCTCTTCAGTGAAGTCAATTTTCTTGTTATTAAACCACTGATACATTTACAGTGTGGGCTCCTTACATCATCTGACATTTTGACATCAGTCTGAGAGGTACCCTGGCCTGCTAAATCGGGATGTTATTTCTGATAAAGTCCTTTCAACTCCAATTTCTTCTTTTAAACTCTGCTAAGTCTGTTCAGATAGGGAAAAAGAAAAAAAAAAGGATAAAGCCCTTGCTAAAACATTCAACAAGCTCACAGTATATTTATTCAGCCCTTTGTTTGGGGAATTTCAGCCTCAGCTGAAGCCTCTCTATGCTTCCTTGGCATGGCTCATTCTGTTTGCATTAAAATCAGGAGAAAAAGATATTAATGTTTGTTTACAGTGAAGAAATAAAATTAAATATCTAATGTTTTATGCATGTAAAATTTGAGCTTAAATTAGTGTAATCCACTCCTTTAGAAACCCTATTTTGTAACTTTTTTTTATGCTGCCAGTTGGGCAGTTCCACACTTGCCATTTTTCCATTTCTGCTGCTTTCTGGACCACTTTTTAATAGCATAAATCCTTGCAACGTTTGGCTGAGTTTGTCTGCTGCCATTGGCAGAGTTCAGTCCCTCCCAGGGCCTGGAGCAGGGTGTGTTGGTGCCCAGCAGGACGGGGTGGGAGCTTCCCTTCCAATACTGATGGAGGCTGATTTGAGCTCCTCCCTTTGAAGCAGCTCCCCTGGCACAGCAGAGTGCCTGGGCTATCAGGAGGGGGTGTGGCACACCTTGATAGCTGCATCAGACCCTGGCACAGCAGAGGCACAGCCCGGTCTCAGTGTTGGGTACAGGTTAAAAACACAGACCTTCATCCTAATTACTGCTTGGAGTCACCTCCTGCTGCTCCTGATTTGCTCCTTACCAAGTCTTTTTGTCAGTAGTTTCGAAAACACATTTTCTGCCTTAGCAGGTAGTGGCTCAGGGAGTTTTTCTTTTCCTAATTGTTACACTCTGAGTGATCCTTTCAAAGAATTGGTTTCTGCTACGTTTTTTTTTTTTTTTTGACCTTTTTGTATTAGTTTTGGCCTTTGTTCTTTGTGCCATCACTGACAATGGGCTTTCAAATACAAACGCTCATTTTCAGTTCAGTCAGTCCTTCGGACCAGATTTGTGGCAAGAGTAAAAAGTTTTTGAGAGTTGTAGGAGTTTTTAACAGGCATTGTACTCGGTGCCACTTCTTAATATTAATTTATGGATTTCATGAAGATCAATGCTGATCTCCGTAGAATACAGCAAGGATAAGTGCCTGCTCAGAGAGAGCTGGGAATTGGAGATGGAAGAGGCTTAGCAAGGCATTTGCTATCCAGCCTGCTGCTATTTCCATGTGGTTATTCAGAAATGTACTCCGCCAGCATTGCAGATAAATACCTTTTTATTCAGTGGATCTTGCTGGAGTAAATCTGGTAATTCATAAGGCGGAGCAAGAAGCCTAAGCCTAAATTAACTGTAACTTTGTGTCTGTCTTGGTGGAACAGGCAGTTATTGATTATCTATACATCAGGTAAGTCTCTAATGCCAGGAAGTAATTTTATTATGTCTCAAAGCATGCATTTAAGAAGTTATTAAAAGTTTATTCAATCCTGTGGTGAATGATCTGTTTAGCTACTACTCTGACTTAATAGGTACTTTGTTTCAATATCTCATAACAGGGAATTTTAAGTACAGCATAATGCAATTTCTTTTTTCTTTGGTTTTCTAATTCCACTGGGGTGACTTTACAACATTATGAAGAAATTAATCTATGAGTTTTCTTTGTTTAGTGTTTCTAAACCATTTTCAGACATGTCTGTTTTGGCCACACACTTCTTATTTATCCATTTCATGCCCTGAGTGTTGTGTGTTCTGTGCGTTTTGGAAGAAAGCACCATGGGATTACAGGGAAATTCAGGTGCTTCATAATTAACATGTCCTGGACAATTTCTCCAGTGATTAAGGACTTGAGTGTTTCATATTTTATAGGAAAATCGGCAAAATTCAGCAGTAAATTTTTTGGCTTCCTTTGTGTAAAGGCATTCAAAGCCTATTTAATGAAAGGGGAGTACAGTTGCTGGACTTGTACCAGTTTTGGTTTAGACAAATTTCATCGGGAAACTCCCTTAAGAGACAGGTGGACAGTGAAAGGCAAGGGCAGAGCTCAGCCTGGAGCAGGCTGGGTGGTTTTGTTTTCCTGATGTTCCAGATTAAAAGTAGAGTCTGTGCTGAAGAGTGTCTCGTTGAAGTGTCCCACACTTTGAGTCTTTAAGTGCAAATTAAGGTAGACAGACCATAGACAGGAGAGTTATTAATTGAATTTTATGCTTTTCCTCCCTGGTTTTAGCACTGCTAAGCATGGAAATAAATGCTTTTGGTCATATCTCCAAGCCATGATTAGTTCTCCCAACCTCTGCTGATTGTTGTGCTACTTAGATTTAATTGTGGTTTTGCTTTCCTGTACTTTGGATTTCATAATGTTTCCTGATTTCAGTCCTCAGTGTCAGAATTACCTTTGTAGAAACTTGTAGGGTGTACTTTGGAGAAAGTATTGATACAGTATTTCCCTGTGTACCTTACAACGCTTTGCAAAACCCAGACATGTCATTTTTGGCTGAATTTTACTCTCCTTCTATGTCTTTCCATCCTCCAAGGGCAGTAAGTTCTACATAAGGTGTTTGGCATGTGCTGGGAGATAGTTGTACAGATAAGAGCTTGGTGTTAAAAATATTTTCAAATACCACATATAGGATCCATGCAGTTTGTTTTTTGATTCCCTCAAAGACCAAAGGAATTTAAATTCAAGTTTTTATAGCGATCTATTCTGCCACAGAACTCCAAGTGAATGTTAAGTGAGTGTTCATACTTCATTCCTTGGAGTGCAGGGCACAGAGAACAGTTTATCTGGACCTTTGCTTGGCTTTTGGAGTCAATTTGCATAAATGACACTTGGATTTGTGCAAAAAATCATGGGTTTCATGGAGAAGACCTGGTTAAGAACCTTTAACGAGGAAAAGAAGGAAAGAAAAATAGCCAAATCCTTACAAATTACTTCTCCCCCTCAAATAATTCTAAAAATGAATTAAACCTTTAAAACAAGTGAAAATTCATCTTACTTCCTCCCGTCAGCCTTTTATAGAAACAAGGATGACATCTGAGTGCTTCAGGGTACTCCAGAGCGGGGCACAAGAAACAAGTGACTGGCTGGAGTGCTGGTTGCTCCCAGCCCAAACAGATCGAGTTAATCCCATCCAGAATGTCATCTTGCTGTTGTCTCACACAAATTCAGGCTGTATTCTTGGCTATCATCTTCAGTGATACGTTCTTTGGTTGTAATTATCAGCAGTCCTTTAGTGCACAGCAAAGTCAAGGGTTCCCAAAAGTGATTAAAATGCAGATCTCGTGGAAAAAATGCGAGAAATAATTTTGAAGGAAAGTACTGTAGCATTTCTTTGGGTTTCTTAAAAGCTGGTTTCCATGGTGTTTTGAATCTGGTTTAACACCTCTATTTTTAATATCCATTTCAGAAGGTCTGTTTTCCTGCTTCCATTGCGTTAGATAATAATTTTGTCCGTGCTAACTGTAATCTTAGAGGATCCATAACCTAACAGGAACTGTCTGCTTTACTGCATGCAAAAGTGGAATCATTTCTTCGTGGTTGCCACTGGCATTTCTGAAAGGCTGTAAGTGAATGTCTGTATTTGCAGCTCCCTGCAAGGAAATGATCTCTCCTGCAGATGCCAAACAAGCCCTGACATGTGACAGCCCAACAGGAATATTTCCTGGAGTCCATGCTGCTGCCACACAGGAATGATTTGTGGAAATATGGGTACCACAGATATTACCAACTTTATCAGTTGTTTAATTTACATTCATTTTCCCTGCTGAGCAATATGTAAATATTCATGGTTCTATCAGATTAGTTTACACTTTGAGAAGTTATCAGAGATGAGAAATATGGCATAAATATTTTAATTCTTCTAAGTAGGCAGCTCCTTTGAGTCCCTGATGATAGTCACAGTGACCTTATGAGAAGAAAAAAACTTTTATAATGAATTTCATTTGCAGGAGTAGTCACTAGTGAAGTTTGAAAGTATTTATTATAAAACTCTTAGTGAATCCAGTGGAACTCTTATCTTGTAGGTCTTTTTCATCTTTGCATGTGTTTGATCGATATTGGTTGAACTGTGGCTAAACTGAGAAGGAAATAAATGAGTTTCTAAGGAGAGGGCCCTTGGCCCTGGTGCACACTGCTGGGAGCCATGGGAGGGAAATTCCGTTTTCATACTTGGGAAAGAAGCACCGAGCAGGAGAAAGTTATGGAAGCAAAACACACAATTAACCCCAGGGAAGGGGGAAGTGGCATTAATTTCAGTCTCGTAGGTAGCACCCGTTGAAGTCAGTGTGAAACTTTAAGGGCTTATCTGTGTTATTGGCTGAGGGTGACCCCTGTTTCTGCTGTATTAACCTCGAACCTGAAAGTGTGGGAAAGCAATGAGACGTGGTTTATAGCTGGAACTCCATTCCTTACCTTCCCACTTCCAAGAATATTCATTTGAAGGGCTGAAGTTTTGGTTTTTGTTCAAACCAATGAGTTTCTTTCAGAATACTTCATATTTCAATGTTAGTCAAATACGTTTGAAATAATTTTTGTTGTCTAAAAATATTTGAGAAGTTCAGAGAACCTTTCCGTTTCTCAGATGTTTTTTCCCCGAAGTTACCAGTTTATGCAAACATCAGAAAGTGATTTCTGTATGGTTAAGTGTCACAGCTAGTTTTGGGGAGTTCTTGATATGAAGAAACTCTCAGCTTAATGTTTTAAACAATTTTGGACTCTGCTATTAATTAGTGCAATTATTTCTAGTTCATGTCTGTTGAAGATTGCTTTTATTATTTTAACTTTAATTGGTAAGAAATGTCTTTATTTATCTTATTTGAATTTTTAATTGCTTTAGTTATTGTGATTTTAATAAGGACTTGGCAACAGAATTAGAGACAATTAATATTTGACAGATGGGTGTCACAGTGATCAGTATGTGAGAAATACCTGGGCAGATAAAGAGAATCTTGTCACATTTGAGCTTCTGTACAGCCTCACTTTGCATAAACAGATAGCAAACATGAGAAATCTTACAGGAAGTTTGCTGAGGCAAGACATTATTCCTTGCCAAGAAACACCATTGATATTTTATAATTACAATACAAATTATATGTCACATTGTGGGGGACATTTTGTCATCATCCTAGTCTTTACTAATAATGTGTCTCTGCATGCAGGATAAAATATAAAGCTGTAGCTCTGACTGGTTTGGATCTGACACCAGTTTTTGCATGGTATAAATGAGTTTTGTATTGCTGTTGTATCTGCTCTCAGAGCTCCCAAAGAGCCAGTCAGTAACAGCGATGCTGCTTGGCTTCCTTTTTACTTCAGGAAACTCTACAGTGTTTTCTTCTGCCACCTCAATGTTGTGAAGACCTTCCCCTGAGTTTTGGGAGAAAAGGACTGTTATTCCAGTAATTGGGTAGTCTATGACAGCTTGCTATAATTTCTTTATTAATAATGTTTCTTAATATGGAAAAATGACATCTTTGTGTGTTTGAATTCAGCTGCCCTGACAAAGCTAATTGCTCCTTGAGATGCCATCCTGGGATGTGCTGGGAGTGTGAAAAAGAACAACTGCTGACTTCAGTAACTTATTTTCCCAGCAATTTAACATTTTTCACATAATTAGCTCTGGTGTTCTTCTTGGATTAACAGATCCTCTAATAACATTGTGCTTTAAAAGCTGCAAAGCGGGAAGAACATAACAGAAAGCATATTTGAGGGGTGCCAGCTCATTATGCTGACAGGTTTGGGAAGTACAACACATTTAACCTTTAACCTTCACAGATGCTTAAATACATTTCAAATACAGTCTTGATCATAAATTGTAAGTTTACAGATTTGTAATTTACTTGAATAATAGGGTAATCTGAAATTAGTTGAGTATTTTGATTGCAGCAAGATTTTTAAAGAGAGGTTATGATTTATCCATATCCTCCACTTCATTAAATCAAAATCTAAGTAGAGGAAGGAGGGAACACCCCATAAACACACACACAAATACATATAGACATAGATATGGAATACTTTTTCTCACTAATCTAAATAATGCTTTGAAAGCTGTGGGGCTGGCAGACAAGGGTACAGCTAAAATAACCAGAGCCAAGACCTGTATGTCAGGGCAGTAAAGAGCCCAATGGATTTCTGCTTGGAATGCCAAAAATTGTAAAGATGGAGCTTTGTAGCTGCCCCTTTTAGTTTCTCTTGTGTAACTTTGAAAATCCTCAAGAATTACAGTGCTTTATGGAGGGAAATGCACAGCTTGATAAATCTCTTCCAAAGCCCTCTCAGGCCTTGCAGAGCAGGCTGGAGCTGCAAGGGGACATTCACAGGAAAACCGAATGCAAAATAAAGTGAATTAAACTACTCTGAACTTCAGTAAACAGATTTTGGAAATAATGAGATTATTTGATCAGTTAGGAGTTATAACAGCCAGAAAAGCAGGAGGGTTAATAACAAAACTAGTGCAGACTTGGTGATGCCAGAGGAGGATTCAAAAGGATGTGTCAAGAACCAGACTTTGTTATAACACAGATGATTTAAAATTCGTGTCTGCAACTCTTAACCAATTGTCATTGGTGGAAATCTGGCACTGGTAGAAATACCAGCATGGCTGGCAAATCCCACAGCTTTAAGGGGATGTTTACACAGATTATAAAATGCTAATTTTATCAATGAGATGGAAAATGTAATATAAAGCAGTATGAACACAATTATTTACCTCGAAGGAGATGGGCTGGAGCAGACCATAGACCTTATTAACCTTAATTATCAGCCCTTGGGGTGCCCTAAATTCTTAGTCTTATTAAGTATAAAATGCTAATCTGCAGGGGCTGTGGACTCATCATGTGAAAAATTATTTGAAAACACAAATGGGAATTAAAAGAGAAACATTCATCCACGTCTGATTAATTCTTCCCTGCTGCTGCCTCAATGGATGTGCACTCCCTGGTGTCTGAGAAACACCAGCAGCTTGGTGCAGGGCTCTGAGCCTGTTGGTGGAGTGCTCAGAGCGCTCAGATGGAGGCAAATCTCCCCAGTGTTCATTACAGGAAATGTATCTGGCACTGTGTGGGTGAACTTCTACCCTGCTTAGAGCAGCAGAGGGCTTTCAAAT
The DNA here is from genome assembly GCA_013397235.1 of Lanius ludovicianus. NCBI lineage: Eukaryota > Metazoa > Chordata > Aves > Passeriformes > Laniidae > Lanius > Lanius ludovicianus. The sequence goes on from VYXG01007384.1 coordinate 1,315,864, forward strand.
CATTTGGAATCCCAGAATGGTTCGGGTTTGAGGGACCTTAAAGGTCACCTGGTTCCAGCTGTGGGCAGGGACACCTTCCACTGTCCCAGGCTGCTCAGAGCCCTGTCCAGACTGGCCTTGAGGACCTCCAGGGATGGAGATTCCCCAGCTCTGGGCAGCTCCTCTGCTTTACAGAGCACGATTTGTTCTCTGTGTACCCTGCAGTAAAGTAATAAGGCTGGCGGTTGGCTGGTGTGGCTGGGGGCTGGGCTCAGACCCAAGGAGCTGTGGCTGGCCCGGAGAGGTGATCCCATGAGGGACTGCCTGGAGAGGTGATCCCGTGAGGGACTGCCCGGAGAGGTGATCCCATGAGGGACTGCCTGGAGAGGTGATCCCGTGAGGAACNCCGACTCGGGACAGAGGGGTCTCTTTTATGGGGTACAGAGGAGGGTGTGCAAGGGTGAGAAACCAATGGGTATTTGGGTATTTTACATAGAGTTTCCTAGAGGATCAGGGGTCTGTCTTCTCTCGCCGTAACCAAAAAGGCTCTCTCTTTCCCCAAGAGGGGAATTGAGACCTCCTTATCTCAATAAGGAGATTGTGTGACCTCCTTATCTCCAGGCCTCCTGCCTGGGTAGGGGCTTGTCAGACCCCACATCTGGAGATGCTGCAGTTCCCTTTATCTAAACAAGGGCTTCCTGGCAGGACAGGGCTCTGTCCGACCCCACACTGCAGCCCTCCTGTGCCTGTTTGACATCTCTCAGTTCTACCTGGCTGTATTTCACAGCTCTGCAAAGAGCAGCTCATTTGTGACGATCATTTCCCAATTATACCTTGGGCTTCCTCAGTGTGTGCTGCTCTAGTTTGCTGGTTTAAGTAATGTAAACACAAAATTTGATATGAAAATGAGCTACAAACGGGGAAAAATAAACACTAGAGAGCATTCTCATGCTGAAGCACGTAAATATTGAAAATTTTTGTCCATTTTAATCACAGGATTTGTACAAAATGAATCCTATTGACTTGTGAATGCTTCCCGTATGAGAAATCCTGAGATTGACTGCTGCCATGGGCTGTTACTTTATGGAAAATGGTTCTGTTTATTGATATAAATGGATTTCAAGCTTTCTAAATATGAAAATGTGCAAGCAAACTATACATCTTCACTGGTACTGACCTTACTTTGATAAAGGGTTTGAAAAACTGTTTGACAAATGCTGGTTTTTATTTCATTTCTGTTGGCTTTTTTGCTAAAGTGTCTTCAATAGGCAAGGATTTCTAGATAATAAATTTCAGTGATTTGATATTTCTCTGCTCAGGTGAGAAAGAAAGAAAAGTCCACAGTGAAATTAAGATGTATTTCTTATGACCTCACAAGCTATGATTTCCTTGGCAATTGGTTACTGTGGCATATCTAATAAAACAAAAAATAAACCAGGAATTGTGAATAGGAGAAATAAATTTTATATGAAAATAGACTGCATTTTCAGGGGTTTAGAGTTAGAATGTGTGTAATTATTCAGTGGGTATTTCTTTTTGTGAGAATACAAGATAGAAAAATAGGACCTGTAACTTTACAGAAAATCTTTTCCAGATGAGGAGAGTACAGTCCATACCAAATCAGGGAAGACAGGAAAATTGAATCAAATAAATACAATAGCTTGATAATGCTGTAATATGGGAGGTTTTCTGCAAATATTCACACATTAGGATAACTTGAGGTGTCTTTTAGATTGTTCTTTGTTCCCAGATGCATCCATCTCTGAGGACACCTGGGTGAGTTTTAATGAGATCAGTGAGAAGATGACTGATACTCACCTCTTTCTTTTTTTCAGTATTTTTTCCCTGAGAGAAAAGCACACAAGGATGCTTATTTAGGTCCATGCTTCAAGGAATCAGTCTGCCCTGATTTCTTGTGCAGTAAATCTCACTATGAGTTTACTAAAATGTGAGAACTTGGTGTTTTTTCTCAACCACTGCATTTATTCCTCCAGTTTGGAGATGTATCTGATAATCATTTGGTCTGTGTTATTGGAATTTTTTCCATCCTGTGAGTCAAACCTGTGTTTGCCACTGTGTTAAACCCCTCTCTAAGATTTAGGAAGAATGGAAGCCATTTCAGCATAATCCGTAAAAAATAACATTCTGGGGAGTAAAAAACACTCCTTTTCCATAATCAGTGCTGCAAATAAATGTTCAAAATGAAATGTCCAGGAGATAATTTTGTTTATGCACTGAAAACACTTGGATAGCACAGGTTATGTTTTTACTTAAGAAAAATCTTCATTTATTACATTAAAATTTTAGAAATCTAATTTTTCATTCTACCATATGGTATTGAAGGTAACTTTTCTTTAGTGTAATTGGTCTGGAAATGAAATAAAACCCAGCATTTGTCAAGAGTTACAAAAATCTCATGTGAGTTGTTGAATTACAATAGATTGTTCTTCTGGGATTACTCTTTAGATCTCTTCTTCAGGGCAATAGAAATTGGGAGGAATTAATTAAGCCTGAACTATGCACAGGCCACGTGCTGGCAGGATCTACCTGGTAACACCCAGTGAATTGCAGTAATATTGTAATTTGGGACTCTGGATAGGACTATAGCCTTGAAATTGTTAATGGAATAAAACCTTGAATTAATATAATTTCTTAACTTTCCTTGTAGTTCCATTGCCATCTACTTTTTTCAGCCTAGTGTTTATTCTAAGTTGTCAGCACAGGTATGTTCTAGTGAAGAAACTAATAAAAATAACTTGTTTTCAATCAATTTGAGCAGAAACAAAGATTACAAACATTAGAGCAGCAGAGCTATTTAATCTCAAAGTGCTTAAAAGATGTTTCTGTTCTTGCCATTTGTACCAGTCTGTAACTGATGTTTGAGGTGAGGGAAACAGAAGGAACATCTGCAACCCTGTGGAGTTAAACAGAAAGTTACCAAAGTGTAACTCTGCTGCAGCCCCAGCGAAAATCTCACTTCTGAAGCACCACAGCCTCGTGTGCTGCTTTCTTAACCTGTTAAATTTTCCTTTTTCCCCCTGGCAGAGCCCGCATTGGTAATGATGCATCACTTATTTTGTGTGCATTTGTGGACAGATGTTCATAATTCACAAAGTTTACTGGCTGTTAGCACAAATGATTTTGTCATGGAAACATATTTTTAAGTAAGCAGACACTGAATCATTATGGTTCTTAAAGGCAATTACTTAAATAAGTAATTAGACCAAGAGTCACAGTACTTTCATTTCCCAATTATAATCAAAGTGAGAGTGACTCAGACATTTCACTTTTTCTAGGAATAGTGACTATAAAGCAACTCAGAGGTTGTGTGTGATTGAAATAATTGATTTTTGGTAAATATTTTGAATTAATGGGTGTTTATCATCATGCCAGCGCTGCTGTGGTAATTAATTATGTAAATAAAAGCAACAGCAACAACAAAAGCCAGACTAGAAGCGAGCAGAACTTTCATGCTGATTTATCATCACACATTTTTGCATTCTGCTGCTTCTGCATGGGTGGAAAGATTGAGGTAAAACCAAAATCTTACTGGGCCAAAAGTTCTTGGATGTGATTGCCATCTTGTTGAAGGAGAGCTTTTCTCCTCAGCTGAAGTAGCTGTGAAAATGGCTCTTGGCTTCTCCAGTTCATCCCCCGGTGTAATCTGGTCACTGCTCTGAATTGTGGTTAATATTAACATGAAATGCATCCAGCCAAGACAAACCCTAAACAGGAAGGACCAAAACTGAAAAATTGATTTCTCTCTGCTTCCATTTCTAACCTGACTCTCTCATTCAAACATGCACTTTTGGGTTGGGATTTTGGTGGGGGGGTTTGTTGTTTGTTTTTCTTCTTGATGCTGACATATTTTTAGAAAACTCCCAGACTTTTTTTAATAGGAAATCCCCAAATTGTTTGTACTTTATTAATTTCTATTAGAGGCAACTTGATGGTAACTTGTGCAGAGAGCAAGGAAGAGTCATTGCATTATAACCATCCAGAGGTATTTTTCTGCCTGCAATGGGCTGTTATCTCCTCAAATGCTCCTGTTTAATGATCATGAGTAAACTTTTACAAACCTCTGAGATGGAATAAGGAGGATTTTTATTCGAGTGTGCAAGGAGCAGTTCTGCACCAAACTTGCTTAGGTTCCCTTGAAAGGGAGTGCTGTGGTGCTATGCTTGGACCCTTCTGTACTTGTCCATGATGAAATATTACTACTCTGCACTTTTTTTTTTCTGTAAAGATAGAAATATTTCTGTCATGAACGATTCTTTATATTTGTATGGGGCTGTGGTATATGTCCTGTTCCATATTGCTGAACATGCAATGACCAATGGCACATCTCTGTCATCTCTCTGTCCTAATTTCATTAAGGAAGAAATTCACTCCTAGTCCTTGGAGTCTGACTTGGAGACCAGGTACCTGCAAAGCATCCCATGAATCTTTTGGGGATGGATACACAGGTCAGAGTCATCATTTCTTGCCGTTTTCCTGAAGAATTTTGGAGAAGCAGGTATTGGGCTAGAGAAAGAAAAGTGGATTGGGAAAAGGATCATTTGGTGGGACTCCATCAAAGCTGGAAGCTGATGGCCCCAGTAGCAAGGCTTTAACCAATAAATGTTGGCTTTAAATGAGGTTTTGCCTTTGAGAAGTAAGAATCCTTGAGATGCCTTTGCTTTTAGAAGCTGTAATAACCCTCCAAATGTGATTTGCACTTTAAAAGCTTATTTACAGAAGACAGACCACTGCTAATGACATTTGCATGGAAATTTCCCAAATGAATATTTATAAATATGAAATACAAATCCAGCACAGTGCAGTGCATGTCCTGGCACACACATTTCTATACACAGATGTATGGGTTTTGTTGAACTCAGCACAACTGACAGATCTCCCAGGGAAACACCAAACAGCTTGTTCCACATACAGATGTTCCTTTGGCATCTTATTACAAAGCCTTGAAAACATACTGTTTTACTGGCAATAAAGCAGCAATAATGGCTTAATAGAATCTGAAAGAATAACTAAGTACTTCAAAAGCCTGGAATAAAGGGATAATTGAAGTTGCTTTGGGTTTAAGCCTCAGTAATTTCTTGCTTTATAATAACTCAGGTGACTGTCTATCTAATGAAATGCAGTAAAGTAGGAGCACGTTATTGATTGAGAATTTAAATGTTTACTTGTGTCTGTGGTGTGTCTCTGTGATACACATCATTGTAATGGAAGAAGCAAATCATTTAAATTATATCTCATTATGCTTAGCACAAGCAGTAACTCACTTGCACAGAGACTTTGCTAAAACTTTGCAAAAATTTTGATGAGCATGGTGCAAACTAATCTCACAAATAATTTGTGCTCATGGGGTTTTTTGTTAAAGCGTGATCATTGAAGCTGTCAGGCTTATTTATTTCAAATACTCTAAGCTCCACAGTTAAATTCTGGTGTCATTTTAAAAATAAGGTGATTTTATTGTTCTGAATATTGTAACTTTTGTGGTTTGGTTTTCAAGCATTTCTCTGTAGATTCGGGCCCTTCAATATTCCAAGGCAGCACTTTCTGCCCCATTTTAAGAAAGAAAAGCTGTGAAAGTGATGTGAGTAAGCAGCTTGATTTCCAAGCTGAGAACCAATTTCATGCCTTTAGATGTTTTGGAAATGTGGTGAGAACAGTGGAAGCTCTGAAGATGGCCACGCTCTGATCATCAAACTGAAGGGAGCATCATCTCCATCAAAATGACAGAGCTCTGCAATTCCAGCCTAGTTCATTCTGTGATTCTCTGATTCTGTAAAGCAGAATGTGTGTGAAAACCTTTGCAATAGAGGGACCAGCAACCATCAGTCTCTATAAACAGAGTTTTCAAGCTTTTAAGAGATTTTTAGTTTTCCTTTTAACTTTCACACTGTAAACAACAATCTGTGAGCTCAGGCCACTGCAAATCACCTGAACTTTTTCCCTGAGAAAGAATCCAAAGATACCAATGTACTTTAGAGTTTTATCTGTCTCCATAAAGTTTAGTAACCAGTGGGTTTTTCAAGCCTAATTTTCAAATTTCTGGGATAACAGCTAATGCATTCCTCCTCCCATTCACTACTCCTCATGGGAATTAAAAACCAGGAGGCCACAAGCAGATTCTGTGGTTTCCATGAAATCTAAATTTTGGGGCCAGTGTGGGAAGGAGGGTTAATAGAAAGAAGCTGTGCTGAGACAGGACCATGGCCTTCACTGGGGGTTCTTTCAGGTCATTCTGTCTGGCCAAGGCTCTGGCAAAATCCAGACATAAAATCAACTTTCTAAGGATAACACAAAGTTTAATCAAGCTGAGCTGTTATGAATGATTGAGGAGGAATTTGAGATGCTGTAATAAAAACCCAATAGAAACAAAGCTCAGTGTTTTACTTGTGAAATGGATCTTTGCTGGAAAACAATTTCACATTATTGCTGGGATATTTTCTGCCATTGTGAGTGAGGAATCGTTTATCACACGTCTGAAAAATAACAATATGGAGTCTTTTGTAGTTAAATTGTGTGGATAAGATAATTGAGAAGCATTTCTTTCCTATAACTTATTCTTCCCTCCTTTGAATGAAGGAGTATTTTGTTTTAAAATCAGCACTTCTTGGCAGACTTTGCTTAATTTCCACTCTTTGAATCTGTTTTCTAAAAACTGGTTTCCTTAAAGTTGGTTTGTTTGCATGTGTACACTTGATGAATTGTACTGTGATGCATCATTTTGGGTCATTTTCATAATATAACATTTTGAGTAGTTGGTAGAAAAAAAGAATTGTTTTACAGAAGATAGCAGACAGCAGATAATGACACAGTTATTGTAGATGAGATTTACTGAAGGAGAGAAATCTTGTAAATAAGAATTGGTATTTCCAGCAATAAACCATAGCATTTAATGGTACACAAATACAGCAATAGTTAGGGGATCTGAACAGGGAATTCCAGCTATAAAGTTAAATTGAAGTTGTATTTCAAGTCCCAAACTGAGCTGCAGATAGGAAAATTCTATTCTGCTTTTTTCTTATTTCATGTAAGTTCTGTCACTCTGGTTTTCAGGAGGTGCCAGGACAGTGTGGATTAGAGATAGAAAGGCTGCCAAATTCACCAGCACTGCATTTGTGTGTCAGAATTCCCTTTGAACAGAGCTGATCCGGAGAGCTTGGACACTGCAGGGCAGTTCCCAGTGAGAATCTGCTGCTCCTGTGCTTTCTCTGCTCTTAAATCTGCAGAGACCATTTCTGTAGTGGTGGAATTTTACCCCTTGTGGAAGAAGTACTTCAGAAGAGATCTGAACATGTTCACAACAATTCTCTTTCTGGTAGTTCCTAAATGGGATCATGCTTAGCTCCTCCCTCGTTCTGAAATAAGCTGGGAGTTCTTCAGGTGGAAATGTTTATGTTAAGGTATAGAGGAGAGGGAATTTTCCTGTCATGATTGAACAATTAAAAAGTTTTCAAAGCAGTAAATACATCGTTTTATCCTTTATATTAAAGGAGATGAGCAATTTCGTTAGAATTTCTCAGCATTAATACTTTAGGGTGAACATGGCATGACTTCATTTGAGTATCTGAATGTTAATTGCATTGACATTGTTTATTAAAGCAATTAACTTAGCAGTTTTTGACTGTAGCTAATCAACTGCAGTCCTGTGGCATGAAATTTTATAGAGCTGTATCCACATGGTGATGGTCAGATTGCTCTCCATTAGAAAAGACAACGGGGGTTTATTTATGAGTATTAATTTTAATTAGCACATATTTGTTGAGAAGTAGCTCAGCAATCATCCTTAGTAATATGAGATCTTGCCTATAATCTGTCTCTGTATGTAAACACAACTGCAGAAGCTTTTATTAGAGGAATAAATTACTGTTTTAAGTATTGGTTTTGAAAAATAATTTACTATTTACCCATTAGGGAGAGTTGTTGGTCTATCTTAACACACTGAAAATCTAATTTTCTTTTAAAATAATATTAATTATTCCTCCTAGCCAAAAAGGACTACATCATTAACCCCAAAGCAGTGGTAATAAACAAAAATAATTTAAAAGCTTTATTAAGTTCAATTAATTGGTTGTAGCAGACTAATTTTGTCATGCTTTGCTAGACAGTGTATTGTAAGTAATTTTGATGATCTCCAATTGAGTTGGGCAAACAAGCCTGCACACTAAAGCAAAAATTGAATTGTCTTGATAATTACAAAAACCGTTGGCCTGTTTGGTATTTGTGATAAATGGGTTAATTAGCTACTTTTTATTACATCTAGACTTTCAATGCAGTCCAACAGTGGTAATTTATTTTGCTTTGTAAACTAGTACAGTCAAAATTCTATTGTTCTGATTTGTTCCAGACAAAAATCTTTAGAGCTACATGATTTAATATTAGATAAATATGGAAGTGGATGGGGTTTTCATTATCTGCACTTGGTTTGGGTAATTTTTGGAACTCAGTTTTGTGCTTGTCATTTTTTAGTCCTTCACCTGAGAGTAAAACCAGCTTTGCTGCATTCCTGAGGGTCCATAAACTCATCCTGAAGTGTAAACAGAGACTGGGTTTGTTTCTTTTAAATTCCTTATGTGTTGTGAGGAAGAATTTCAAGGAAGAAACGCATTACCCTGACGTGTGAAAAGTTTTCACTGAGCATTATTTATATGAAATTATCTAAATTGATAGTGAGCTGAGCGGTTTCAGCGCTGAAGTTGAGTTAATTTCCAGAGCTTTGAAGCAGCTCATACTGTACAAAAGCAGTAATTTGAGCTCAGAGGAAGGTATTGAGTTGATGCAAAGTTTTGGTGTTTGTGTTTTTATTTGTTCAATCGTGTTTGTTGATTTGTGTTTGCTTTGTTTTTATTCCAGGCCTCCCTAGAAATTTCTTTACCTTTTGGTCCAAAACATTATTCTCATTTCTAAGTCAGTTTATTCTGGTGCGCCACCAAACCCCTTTCCCTTTAGTCCTGCTTACAGAAAATCTCCAGCTCTTGTCTCAACAAGTGTCAGTTGTAAAGTATTTGCAAGATTTTTTTCTTTTTCTTTTCTTTTTTTTTTTCCATTTTTAATTGGACTAAACTCTATGCTATGTCATGAAATAGATGCTATTTGGTGAAATATTTTATGTTTAGCTGAGGTGACAAGTTACATTAATTTTGCCATAATGAAATGACCTGTGTTGTTTCTAATGTTTTCCTTTTTAGTGTTGATTACTCTGTTCCTATTCATGTTTCATGCTGGGTTTTATCTGACTTATTGGTGTGATCCATTCCATTGTCTGTCAGGTCTGTCTTCAGCCAAATTATCTTAATAATTGTGTTCTTCTTAGGATGTTTTTGTGACTCTAAAAGGCATTGGTGTACAACAGTTGGCTTGTTTTTTGATTTGTTTGGAAGACAGGAAAATTTGAAACAAAGCTCTTTTTTCTAATTTGTTTGGAAGACAGGAAAATATGAAACCAGACGCTTTTGTTTTTGAGGGCATTTTAAAGAAATGTAAGGTTGTAGCTACAGAAACTCTCATTTTCCTTTTATTTGGTGTTTGCTTTGGCTTGCTGTCATTTGTGCAAATTGACCAAGTATTTTGAACAGCCTTGGTAAGCAGCTCTTCCTCTGACTCATAAATAATTTGAAATATAGAAATTATTCATTCAAATTAGAGTTCATCAGAAATCTTATAATTAACCATAATGTTTAAATGTCAGTTTTGTATTTACCAAAATATTATTTTGAGCAGTCGTTTTGTTTAATGTTTGTTTGGCTGTGCTGGGGCCTGAGAAGCCAGGTAAGGTTGGGGCTGGTTGTGTTTGTCCCCTGTAGCTGACCCCACGTGTGATCCATCCCTTGGAACAGGGCCTGTTTCTCTGTGGGTGGGTCTGGCACACACTGGAGGTGTTCACCCACCTTAAATTACTGATTTCAGCAGTGAGTGTGGAAAGGGCTTATACTTGCAGCTGAGAGAAAAATAAAATGAATGTTCTATGGTTTGGGTTTTTTTCAGGAGAGCTGCATTTTAAGATAATTAAATAGAAATTCCTAACCCTCTCCCCACTTCCCCACAAACATGGGTGTTCATTAACTTTAATAACATTTTCTAAAGTGATAGTATTGCCAGAAACTCTGATTCTCTAAGAAATCTAATTACTTCTTTCTCCATTTCAAATTGGGAAGGATTAGTCAAACACTTTGCAGTCCTAACTGCACAGAGCACTCTAATCCCATTGTTTGGAGATTGTCATTCTCCTGCCTTCTCTCTGCCTGCAGCCTCCCATTACGCACTGCAGGCACATCCTGGTAATCTCAAATTCCAGGGAAGTGCTATCTGGCAATCAATGTCTCCCTGCCCCGCTATTTACTTTTCCACTCCTTGCATATTTTAAAAGAAAAGAACTAGACTTTGCAATCTTCTCTCCAGCGAAGTACAAACTATGACTTCAAGAAAACCCGATATAATTGGGATCTGTCCTTCTTAGTCCCAAGCATGTGGATGCCATCTCCTCCCCTGATCCTTCCTCAGGATCTTTCTGATAACTCCAAATACTTCCTGATAACTCCAAAGGATTCCCCTGTTTGCTGTCAGGCAGAAATGCTGCCCTGGAGAAAGCATTATCTGAGTAAAATGAGATTCTGATCTCTCAGCTGACGGGGAGAAGGATGTGAGCATGTATCTCCAAGTAGCAGGGCCTGACAGCTCCCAAATTCCTGTGTCACACACTGTGGTGACAGAGACAGGAGTCTGCAAGAGCAGTGAGTTCTGCTGTTGGCTCCCAGACCTCTCCAAAAAAAGCAAGGTCAGTGTTTGCAAGTTGAGAACCAGCCCTTACCCCGCCTGGTTTGGGCACAGGAGGCTGCTGAATGTGATCACAAAATCACAGACGAGTTTGGGCTCAAGAGACCTTTGATGGTCCTCCAGTGCAGCCCCTGCCATGGGCAGGGACACCTCCTGCTACCCCAGCTTGCTCAGAGCCCACCCAACCTGGCCTTGGCCACTTCCAGGGATGGGACCTCCACAGCTTCTCTGGGCACCCTGTGCCAGGGCCTGACCACCCACATTGTAAGAGATTCTCCCTGATATCCAACCTGAACCAACCTTTTAGTTAAAGCTCCTCACATAGCAACAGGTCCTGCTAAAAGGTTTGTCCCTGCCTTTCCCACAAGCCCCCTTTGAGCACCCATTTATGCTCATTACTGTCTAATTACGCAGCAACCATTTGTTTATGTGGCAATACAGTGATTTCAGGTCAGTCCTTTGGTCAAATTTTCACAAGGCTTGTAAGACGATTTCCACTTCTCTAAATGTTCTTTACCCCTGTGCAATCACTGATTGTCATTTTTAATAGAAGTCCCGAATGTTGTGGGTGCAAGAACACTTCTGTTTATGCATTACATGGGTACATTCCACGTATTTTAGTGTAAGGAAATATTGCCAGTGTTTCTAAGAACATTAAACAAGTGAGAAGAAATGGATGAATGAAGAGATAGGTGCATAATCTTTTTTCTGAAAGACCTTTTTTTTCTTTGCAGAGGAGGTGCCCTGGTCTGTTAACGGTGTTGGTAGATCCTGCATGAGTGGCAGAACATTTTCCTCTGCAGTAAAATTCAGTCCTATTGGTTGTTGCCTGTTCTACCAAATAATTCATATTATTGTCACCAGTGCTGCTGAACTGGTGCAGCAGACACTTTGACTGGGATTTACACAAAGCAGGAAGGAAAGAAGGTTTCAGACAAACAAAACATTTGGCGTTTTTCAAGCTTCTGTAAAGGAAGAGCGGGGTGAGGTGTGCAGGAGTCTCACTGCTCCCTTATTCAGGAGCTGTCCTGAGCTTCAGGAGCCACAAGTGTGTATTTGCTGTTCAGAGGCAGCGTTTGCTCTTGCTGTGGAACTAATGTCCAAGGAATAAGTGCCTTTCTCAGCTTGAAAGGGACATTTGCTCTGTAGCACCATGTGACTACTTCTATTTATCACACAATTGGGATTAACTGAAGCCTTTTTTGCACCATCATAGCTTACTATATCATTATACAGAATTTCCTGGGGTTTTACCTGTTTTTCTAGACGAAATTAAGCAAATCAAATTCAGGAGATCAATCCTCATTTCCTCACAACCTTTGAAATTTGTGGTAATGGGCTAAATGCCACTTTAGCCATTCTAACTTGCTTCTGTATTTCTTAACTGGTTCAGAAAGTAAAAAATGATCTGGGAGTTAATAGAACTGCACTTTTTATAGTTCTACTCTTCATCAGCTGCATTTCAGAGCGTGGTGTGCCAGAAATGAACTTACTTCTGTGTGTTCTTCTGAAAAGAAGTGCTTAAAGCCCAGTGTGTGGTTCCAGCTTTTTTCCCTGGATGTGAACTCCAACCTCTCCCATTCCCTGACTAATAAACCAGCCTGCTCTTCCAGTCCAGCAGATTTGTTTCACAAGTTTCACAAGGGTGAGAAACATTTCAGGCAGCTCTGCCCACAGGGGACAAGGATGCCAGAGCAGATTTTGGCAATGGGGAGCTCCTGCCACCTGCACCGTTTGGAGACTTAAGAAAGAACAGACTGGTGAGTTGTGTTACCAGGATCACCGTCTGCCACACACGCCTTGCACGACAATCTTCCACCAGGGACCGAGGCTCCAAATAGATTTTCAGCTGGCGTGCGCTTTTTACAAGAATTCACAACAGTTGCTTTCAAGTCAGCACCAGGAGTTCTTTTATTTTATTTAATGTTTTGTTATGAGGCGTGAATCAGCCAAGCACCCACGAATGTGGGATCGGTGTGAGTTTGTGTTATGTAAACTCTGCATATTCCAGCAGGAATCCTGTTGGCTGTGGAATCAAATGTCCCGAGCAATGAACCCTTCTGGTTCAAAGGAACATTTTTTTGTCACAGAGGGTCTGTTCCTCTCTCGTGCTTTTTAGGGAATTTGGGTTGAATTCCTTTGCACTTCTTAGGTTTTGCCTGTTGTCCTTGTCCAAATTAGGCAGGTCAGGTTTTTGTCTCCGAGCACAAAGAGAAAGGGTTGTGGTTGTCATCCATGCTGGGAGAAATGTTCTGAAGAGGGAGAGCTGCAGTATGGATACATTTCTAAAAGTTACCAAACCTGACATCCCCTGTTGTAGCTTGTGTAGACCTGTGCTTTTAACAGATGGGCGAAACAAAACATGAAAAAATATTTTTCTCCTGAAACACTTGAGCAATTAATCTCTGGTGGTAACAGAATAATTAGTTTTCTTTTGTTCCTCTTTTTTACTTGCTTATTACTAAAGTATATCCATATTTCCTTGAACACCCCACAACCTTCCAAGCTGCCAGACAATCGAGATTTTATTGGTTTTGGAGTTTTTTTCTTTTTTTTTAATGTTAATAGTACCATGCTCTGGAGAAGAAGTAGAAGGAAATGCAGTAATATAAAACATGGGGTTATTATGTCAGTGTTATACTTGGACTTTTGATCCCATAAAGAATGAATGTTGCAGGTCTTGATAGAAGAACAATATTCTGGATACATTTCTGATTACCATGGATTTTTCCAGTGCTATCAAGATGCTGTGTAAAGCAAGTTTTGCCTAAATGTTCCATGAGACTGTTGATACCCTTAAGTTCATGGAAACTTTTAAGATCAATGGAGTTGTATTTGGTAAAAACAATGACTACTTTCCCCCCAAATTAAGCAGCTATGAGAGTTGCACCCCTGAATATTCTGCCTGTGCTCAGTGTTTAAAGGAAAGGGATTCCTGTTGGTCTTTGCTCTGCTGGGTGTGGTCCGTTATCAGGAACAGAAGGTGTTTCAGCTGACACTGTCAGTGTTTTACCTTGTGCCTCGGTGTCTCTTGTGCTTGTTCTCTGTGTGTGCTCCCAGACCAGGGGGAATTGTGTGATGGGCTGTGCTCCAGTGACTCTGCACCCTAAGGGGGGGTGCTTCACACCCCTTAACGCGCGGCTTGCGCTCTTTCACAGAATTTCTGGTGGGGAAGGCAGGAGAGGAAACCAAATCCCAAATCACGAAATGGGAGCAGAATTCTCTGCTAGGTGACATAGGGGAAGGTTCCAGGGATGGCAGTGGCCTTGGTTTTGAGGTACTTGTGATGTAGGATAGGGAGAGTTACCATTCTGGTCTCATTTTGGCCATTTGAATGACAAGTGCTCATAACGCTGTAATGCTGCCACACAGATTTTTCTACTTCAGTTGCTTCAAGGACAAATATCTGACTATCAAAATCTGGTTTAACCTTTCATTTAGAAAAGAGGAAGTGGTTCATGGGAGGCAAGCATCTGGCCTAGGATTTCTTAGAAGGGTAACTGGTCAATATATAGGATTACTGTTTTATTTCCTTCGCTATCTCTATTTCTCTATTTTCTTTTAAAGCTACTTAACTCATCTATCCATTCTCATTTCTTCCCTAGGATTTCTGTATGATCACAGAGCTTTAAAGCTGTCTCTGTGATTCTCATTTTTTTTAATTTCCCAGTAGGCTGTAGGGCATAGTAGACTGGTGTGATGATAATGGGCCTAATTGAGATAAAGTTTAATGGTTTTTCTCACATGCTTCATCATTAGGCCAGTGGCACATTTTATTGTCATCTTTTTTCTATGGTTGTTGTGTTAGCTGGTCCTAATTATAATTAAATGTTTCAAGGCTAGGTAGAATAACACTTGTTTGTTTGTTTTTTTTACGCATTAGTCCTTGTTTGTTTGTGTTATGTTTTTGGCTGTGGTTTGTTTGTTTTTTTTCCCCTCCTCCTTCTTTCTTTTTCCTCACCGTTATAAAAAGCTTAAATCCATCATGCAGACTATCATCTGGAACAAAATATTTATATTTACAAACTGGTTTTATTCATTGAGTTCATGGCTAAACAGTTTGCATATAGCTCATCAAATCTGTTAATCATTTTTGACCAATATTTAAGAAATACTTTAGGCAAGCAAGGAATGAGTGTCATGAAGATATCTCATGGACAATTCTGCCCTCTAAAACCCTCTTACAGCAAGGAGGGAAAACTTTCATTTCTGAAACAGTCAGTCATGTCTGTAGTGACCCTTAAGACACAGAAGTAAAAAAAAAAAACTGATTTATCCCCATGTTCCTCATTCTGATTATCTGTGTGATAGCACAGCTCTGCAGGTTGTGAGAGGATAATATCTCCTAAAGGGTACATTTACTTTTAAACCAGCAACTGAATGAATCTTGTGCAGTCAGTGCTGTTTTTCTTGCAATTATGTTGTCTGTGCAGCAGAATGGCTGAATGCAAAATGTCTGGTGGCTGGTTCACAGTAACAAAATTAGTTTTCTGGTGAATATTGTAATATTAAAAAGGCGCCTTGAGAGAGCAGCTCCTGAATTCATGAGAAGTGAAGGGGTTGTTAAGCTGCATATTTAAAGTATTGCTGAGTGTATTCATTAGGAGCAGCCTTTAGTTCCAAACTGGGCATTCCTTGTGGACACCAGTGCAGTTCTGTCATTAAAGCAGATCTCAAAAACTTCTCCTTGGCCCTACATAAAGTCCATGGACAGATTACATATCAACATCTGATGAAAAAATTAGTAAAGGCTTACCTGTGTTGATATGAGGCATAATGATTATACCTTTTAGTAGTCTTGAATAAATAAATAAAATTAGCGTCTTAAGCACCTTGCAGGAGTTGCACTCAGCTGTGTCTTGGACCTGCTGCAGCAGCCAGGCTTTGGAGGGCATCCCAAAGGGTTAAGGGGATGAATGTGGGCAGAAAAATGGTGCTGTAATTCAAGACCACCGAGAATTTTTGTGGTTTTCTATAGGGTACAATTTTAAGGCAAGAAATGATGACAAAAACTCTTTAGTCACATTCTTAGAGGCCCTGTATGTCCTAAAAGCACTTTTATTGTTGTTGCCCTGTGCACAAAGGCTGTCTTTTAATGCCAAACAGCTCTCTCAGCTTCTATCAGACTCAGGCACTGTTAGTTTATGTTCCACATTTTTATTTTCCATCACTTAGTCAAGTTCCCCAGCTGTGCTGGCCTTTGGCAGGGCCTCCCTCTGATGGCAGCCGTGGTGATAATGGCAATAATCATTTTAGGTGAAGGTTTCTGCTCAGAGTGCATTCTGCTGGAGCAAGGCTGTGTCAGTAGGTCACAGGAGCACCTTTGCAGGTCTGCAGAGCAGTGCTAAGTCCGTGGATCCCTTTCCCCTTCTTTTTGCCTTCCTCCTGTTCCTGTGTCAACAGCCTCAGGAGCCCTGGCAAAGCCTGCTGTGTGAGCTGAGGGGGGGATCCAGCTCGCTTTCTCCTGGCTGGGCTCCGGGCTCCACATGGATTCCTGAAAGTTTAATTTAGGCAAAACAGTGAAACTGGGAGTGAGAGTCTTGGAGGGAGAGTCTCCTGAAGCAGGAGGTGTCATTTCTGACAGGCACTCAGAGCTCTGATATGCACTCTAAGCAAGGCTTTACTCACACACTGCTGTTTTAAAAAGCTGCAGGTATTTTGGGCAGCACTGCCAGGAGACGACAACTAGTTATGAGTGTGATCAATGTAAAATAAATAGAACATAACTTCTCTGGAATAAAATTTTCATATTAGATGCAGGCACCTTCAGAATGTAAACATGTCTTTTTTTCAATTGAGATTTTCCACAAATGTTGCTCCAATTTAACTCCCTACCTTGCACACCAGGTTTGTTTGCAGCTGCTGTGCTCTTCTTAAATCTGAATATGGGCTTTCAATACTTTGAAAATGCAGTTGTGTGCTTGGCTTTAAGCTTGTTTTTAAAGCAGAAGACACAGCCCATGGCAGAGGGGCTACAAAGAGATGGTCTTTAAGGCCCTTCCAGACCAAAACTTTCTAGGACTTTAGGATGATTCTGGGTTATTCAGGTCCAGTATTTATCATGGCTCATTTTTTTTGCAGTGCCATCTGGTGTCAATTAAAAGAAAGTTAACCTGGTTTTCTAGGTGCTGCAACTGAAAACTCAAACTACAAGAACAAAAAATTAAAACTGATCCTCAGTATAAGAACAGCATAAAATTTGTTTCCTACTCATCTGTCTTTTTAAAAAGGAAGACTCACATTTAAAAGAAAATCAAGGTGACTTATCACTTGTTATCTATCTTTTGAAGTGTTTGTGGGTAGACCTGTCTTGTGTTCCACATTAGGAAATAATTTGGAAATATGTTTTTTGGAAGCAGAAGGCATTCTGGATTTCTTTGGTAACTTGGCCTGCAAACAGCTTTATGACACTACAGTAACTGGCTTCAGCTTCTACCTTCCACAAAACAAAATTTTCTACCTGAAAGACAGATGAATTTTATCCCTTTCCTTACAATATTACAATTAATATTACAAACTCTTAGCTTTTAATTACAATATTAATTAAAACTAAGGGTATATATATGTATATAAATGGCTATTTAGAGTACCTGTAAGGCTTTTTATACATGACTTGAGGATCTAGTTGAACTTTTGCATGTGAAAAACCACCTTATAGCCATTATGGATTATGTTGTGCTTTCCTTTGGCAGTAAATTTGTCATAAAGAAAAGGACACCTGTGACAGAACCCTCATTATTCCTGAGTATTTTTCTTGGACTTAGATTAAGTATAAAGATCTTGTGATGCATTATCTGGGCAGATAAATTATTAGCTGACATTGGCTAAAGTAGACTAAATCCCTTCATGGCAGTTCTCCAAATGGAGTTCAGATGGGAGCACTTTCTGGAAACTTCTCTTTTGCAAGATGGCAGTATTGGTAACTGGGATATTTTTGGTTTTTTAAGAGGGTGAGTTGGTACTAAAATTCATTCCAACACGGATATTCCATATATTTCTGGACTTTGGCACTAATATAATTTTAGATTTCCACTTGGAGAACTTCTCCCTAATTTTTTGTGATCTCACAGAAATGTGTTCTTTTGAGGTTAATAAAAACTAACCTAAAATATATAGAGCTTTTTTGCTGACACTGGAGGTCTTGGTTTTGCTGTGTTCTGAATCTAACAGATGGTATTTTAGAGGACAAAAGGACTTGCTGCCAGTGCAAAAACTTGATCTCAGTATAACTCTCACTTGAGGTTACTGTCAAAACTTACTAAGCAGATTATTCCAATTGAACTGATTGACCCAATCCTTTGTATCTTTCAATTTATCCTTAAAATATCCATCCAGCAGTGCCTCAGAAAGTGTCCAATTCTGAAATGCTGGCACTTGGGAGACATCTACCTTGACTCCTAATTCTTTTAAGATTTGTGATTGGGGTAATTTGATTAACTCAGAATGGGGATATTTTTTTTTTTCCATCAGCCAGGAATTAAAGGAACAGCACCAAGGTGTAGGGCCACTCTCAGGGATTAAGCATCAACGTTAACTGCTGCATTTGGCTTCCCTGGGCTCGGAGTAGAGTTTATCCATCAAAGTCAAACCCAGATATTTGCATTCTAGCCTGAGATGGGATCGGGTTCCTGCTTTGGTTTTTTACCTGCCTGTCGCTGTAGGACACAAAAAGCACACGCGTGATCACTCAGCTAAAGGTGAGCGCATAAAGAGGAAGTTCATTTTCTGACTCCACTATTTATAGTTTTACAAAAGTGACAGTGGATTGGAGAGTGAAAGGCCCCCTCTCCAATGACACTGGACAGGTTACCCATCCATCAGCTTTCCCCACCTCTATGAAGGAATGCAAAACAACGGAGTGTTCACAGAACACAGCGTGGGAAATCGTGCAGCTAGAATGAAAACATCAGAAGGCTAAAAGATTTCTAAAAATCAGGGCCACACCTGCCTGTCCATCATTGGCAGCTCCCAGGGTCGGTGAGTGAGCCTGAGGTCAGGGAGCTGATGAGGGCTGGAGTTTGTGGCCCTGTGTCTGCTGTGAGCACGAGGCACCTCTGCTGCTCTGGCATCATCCTCTCCACCCAGATCCTCCTCAGAATGTCCTCACATCCTCGTGGAGTTTGTGTGACTCGACTTGCTGAGAAGACTCCTAAACAGGAGTTTGTTCCTCGGGATCAGATCTGCAATTTGTGAACAGAAAGATGGAAAAGGCCATGTTTAGGTCAGGCTTGGTGGAATAATGGTAAAGTCACCTGTCAGGCTCTGCAGCCAGAGTGCAGCCAGGCCTTGTGCTTTCAGTTCTTGTCATGAGGCTTACAAACACACAGCTACCTAAAACAGCAGGAGGAGCAGTAAGTAATTCCCACTGGAACAAATACAGGCTCACCTGTGAGCACAGAAAAGGTTTGGTGCAAAAAAAAAAAAAATGCTGCCTCTGTCTTCAGTCTCTTGAGAAGATAAGCCTTCCCCTTGTCTGTTTTTTATTTTGTTGTTTCTTTTTGTTTTGTTTTTGGGGGGTTTTTGGTCTCCTTTTTTGAGAAAATGTCTTTAATCCTTACAAGATTTGGGAATTTTGGCAGTGTTGATTTTCAGCACCTCTCTCACCCTTTTTGAAATCCAAGGTTGCAGCCAGAGGAAAAAAAAATACAGCAGACCAAATGATGCAGCTGTAGTCCCATCCATTTATGCATTTCATGGGATGTAGGCAAGCATTTCCTGGTAGTTGTTGTGTCCACAAATTGCTTCTTCTCAGCACCTCCTGCCAACAGATGGCAGCAAAGGATTGCAAAGGAAATTCGGGTAATGTTTGTTTGGAAAAATAATTATCTACCAAGGAGCAATCAAATATCACTGAAGGCATGTTTTCTTCATCTCAGCACTATAAGACAAATTTTTAAAGATGCTTTTTAGTGATCAGACAGCACGAGAAAACTAAAGCTTGTGATTATTTTCCAAGGTTGTTTTTAAGCTCATCTATCTGATAATGCTTATGCTTCAGACTGAAATCCTTTCTAATATAATACATTAAGGAAGACTGACATCCTGTCACTAGTCTGCACAAAGAATCATAGAATCATACTCCTTGTTTTTTCCCCAAAAATCTGTGTTTTAGATAAGCTTATGACACATGACTGTTTTCATGGAATTTCCTGACACAAAGGCCCAGATTCAGAAATGCTTCAGGAGCTTGGCTTCCTCCATGAAGTTCCAGTAATTTGCAAGAAACAAGCAGAAGATATAGTTGTGAAATCACAGAATCCCAGAGTGGTTTGGGTTGGAAGGGACCTTAAAGCTCATCCCATCCCACCCCCTGCCATGGCAGGGACACCTCCCACCATCCCAGGCTGCTCCCAGCCCCAATGTCCAGCCTGGCCTTGGGCACTGCCAGGGATCCAGGGGCAGCCACAGCTGCTCTGGGCACCCTGTGCCAGGGCCTGCCCATCCTCCCAGGCAAGAATTTCTTGCTAATATCCCATCTAACCCTGCCCTCTCTGTTGGAAGCTGTTCCCTTTGTCCTATCACTCCATGCCCCTGTCAAAAGTCATTCTCCAGCTCTTCTTTAGCCTCCTCAGGCACTGAAAACCTGCAGTAAGGTGTCCCTGGAGCCTTCTCATCTCCAGGCTGAGCCATCCCAAATCCTGCTGCTCCCCAGAGCTCAGACATTTCCCATCTACCATCGAGGAATTACCTTCACTGCCTGGATAACCTCTGGTGAGAGACTTAAGGCATCACAGGTGAGGAGAGCCTGACTTTGTGGGTGATTTGGGTTCTCCTTGTGTCAGCTGGCTGAGCTGTGCCCTCACACCCTGCCTGGCTTGGTGGCAGTGCCACACTGGTGTGGCTGTACTCCCAAAAGCTGGAGTGGCTGTAAATTGAGCTTTTATTCTGGGTGACTTTGGATCTGGATTAGGACTTTTGGGCAGTGAGGGATTACTGCAGGGCTGGTAGGTACTTGGTGGTGTCCCTCAGCCCCTGGAAGGTTTCACTGGGCTTTGCTTTTAGAATGCAGCAGCACATTCTGGTGGTGGCTCCAGATGGGTTTTTGTGATTGCCGAGTTTAGCACTTGCCAATCTGTTTCGGGCCGGTGGAAAAACTAATTAAAGCTGGTTTTGCTCTTTATCTGGATTACCGTGTTTCTTTTTCCTTCCCCCCTACCCCCCTTAAATCAATCAGTACCCAGTGCCTGGCCCCTTTTCACTGTCCCTGGCCTTTTCGTGCTGCCTCTTTGCATCCCATCCTGCTGTTCTCCTGTTTCTGCTGTGTCTTTGTCAGAGCTGTAAGGAGGCCCGAGCTCTACTTGAATAATGGTGCAATTACACCTTCAGTTTTCTGCCACATCCTTACAGCTGCCAGCCCCCAAGAGCAGCAGATCTCTCAAGGAACCAGCAAATCATGGTGGCATTTACTGCCTCGTCCAGTTAAACCAGTGCTGGATCTGCTGAGGCACCAGTTGGAATGCCCTCCCTGGAGGTGAGGTTTAGGCTCGTTTTTAAATCAGCTAGGGGCACACATTCCCATAGTCCACCTCCCTGGAGAATGCCCAAGCAAAACTGCAGAGGTTCTCTGACACTGATAAAAGCAATCTGATACATGGATTGCTGAGGTGAGCATCAGGGTACAAAAGCACTGAGAATACCTGTCCATATGACAGAATTCTACTCCATTCCAGGGTCCTTTTCTGCGTTTTACCTGATAGTTTCTTGATGAACCCAAGGGCTGTGATGGAAATACCAAAGGGTAAGACTGAGACATGTAAGAGAGGAGCCTTTGGGGAGCTGGGTGTTGGATAGCACAACACAGACTGAAATACAAGTGTGGGGCAACTCAGTTCATGTCTATATTGCAAGAAACCTATTGAAGGTTTGCTTTGCAGGCTGTGGAATGTTAATTTACGTGACATCCATGTGTAGGTTGTTCTCTGGTTCAATAGGGAGCCGAAAGGGTCATATTTCAATAATTTTCCTTAGTAGGTGTTTTCCACTGGCCACTACAGGACCTGGATAATTGGGTCTAATCTGAAAGTTAACATTGACATTATTATTGTGCTTGACAGGGAATGAGGGCTAATGACTAAAACATTGATAAATTGGATAAATTGGTGTAAATCATATTTCATTTCTTTCTTTGCTACGTACTGGAGTGAATTATTCATGTCACTCAGGATTTGTACCCTCTTACGGAGGGTTTGTTTATCCCATGAGTGTCCCTAAGAGAGAAACTTCTCTCTTTCCTCATATGATGTTGCTCTCTACACAAGTGTGTAAACTTGTAATTTCTTAGTTTGTGAGAAAGAGATGCCATAAATCTACCAAGGAAAAAGTTCTGATTGAGTTGTGCTGACAGATTTGCTGTTACTTAAGATCATTACCTGTCCAGCTGCCAGCAGGGCTGGCTTTGATGCAGGGTTCCAAGAGCAAGAACTATGAGGGATTATATATGTGTACAAAAGGCCTGATCTGATGGTGACCCATCCAAAATGGTAGTGGTTCATCCTGAGAACAAACTTCACTTTGATCATTTTTGCCTGGAAATATTAAGTTGAGTAGCCATGTAAACTTAAACCAGTTCTAATGGAACACTGTTTTCTTGGAGATAGGAACAATAATGTAGATAATGCTCTCAAATGTTTTTTATTGTTTTCAGAAGTTACAGTGGAAAGAATAAAAGTTGCAGAAAATAGGGAGCAAAATAAAGTGTTGTGAGAAGTACCAAAGAGAAGGGAGAAGAAACAAGTCTGTGTGCTGGGTGGGGGTAAGATGGATTTGAATTTCAAACATCCCCAGTGGCTTTACTCAGCAGAAATGATCTGCAACTCCTTTGTGTAAGTAATATCTCAGCAAGCCTTGGAACAAATCCTCACACCCTACTGGCTTTTAATGTTTAGCAGAAAATGAGTTGCTGAATAAAAGATGCGACAAGTTAAAAGGGTCTTTTCATTGGGAGTCAAAATAAATGCTGCAGAGAGTTGGTGCTTCTGCTGTCAGGAGCAGGTGAATTACATTTCCACTCTCATCCCATCTCACACAATTGCTTACAGCTTTCCTAACACATACCTGGGGATCTCTGTTCATGTGAAACTTAATCCATTTACGTGCAGGACAGTTAAGAGACCACTCTGCTGCTCATTAAGGAATGTAAAAGGAAGCCCAGGATAAGGAACGTGTCTTAAAACAGTACCCAGGAGAGGAAAGAGGTAGGCAGGGGATTGGAATGTGAGTATTAAAACAGTTTTAACTGTCATTATTTTTTATTAAGCATTAAGAAAGTCTGAGGAGACTTTATAACAGTAAAGATTTAAATCCTTATATGGTTTAGGGGCCAAGAGAGAGGATTAGTTTTAAAACACTGATGTGAAAATGAGTTGCATCATGTTTTTAAAGGGGTAAAAAAGATACAAAAGAGGGCTCTGAAAGCCAATATCAGGTCATGGATTCATGGCCTATCCCTTCCTTCAAAGAATCATTAACTGCAAGGCTCTGATATTTTTATGAAGTTAAATCTAGATTAGGTTGAGCTGTACTCAAGTAGCTGGGTGTGCAGAGCTCACCTCATGGAAAACATGCTGGGAAGGTCTCTAGAAAGTTCCTTGGAGAAAAAGAGTTTGAGAAATCAGCAGCTCACTGAAAATAGATGGTAAACATTTATGACAAGTTAAAAGAGTTTCTATTGCAGGTTGGCAGCCTTTTGCCACTGAATTATTGCATGAAAATAATGCATTCTTTTATTCCTGTTGTAGCCTGCAAACATTCCCCTTTAAGTATGTTTTATTTATTATGTCAAATTCCTTTTCTCATGATCCTCAGTGCCAGTGTAGGACAAGTGACAAGTATGAATGAAGCATGATCTGTGAGGGCACTGACATTTCCAATACTTCAAATTACCTCACACCTGTTGTGTGTTGCCTTAATGCCACAGCTCCGGGAGCAGCAGTGGTAAATCTGGATGTTAAAGACAGCTTTTCATTCT
This sequence comes from Lanius ludovicianus, assembly GCA_013397235.1. Classification (NCBI taxonomy): domain Eukaryota; kingdom Metazoa; phylum Chordata; class Aves; order Passeriformes; family Laniidae; genus Lanius; species Lanius ludovicianus. Next base: position 1,339,592 of record VYXG01007384.1, read on the forward strand.
TGGAATTCAGAGCAGATCAGTTTTATTACAGATAGCACTTACTGCTCTTTTCTGGGTAGTGGAAAACAAACCAAACCCCAAAACCACCTCCGAAGGGAGACATGCAAGTTTTATTCAAATTAGGTTTAGAAATTAAATTTATATCGTTAGAAAGAAACTTAGGATTTTTTTTCTTCTCAAAATATATTATTCCTTCAGAACTGCACTTACCCTCTTGTAATCATTCTTGCAATAATTGTCTGTAAGTAGCAGAGTTTGGTACCAGACAGCAACAACAGCAGAAGCTTTCTAGGAAGCAATTAACTCAATAGAGATTTCTTTTTTTTTTTTCCATTTTTCTTCCTAAGAAGACTCTTTCATTTTTAAATGAGAATTTACAGATGCAGCCTTGTAGTTGGTAGCAATTGTGAAATAATTCTGAGATATGTTTTAACTGACCCATTTGCAGGAAAAATAAGTGTGAATATGAGAATCTACTGAAAAGCCACAGACATACAAAGTGGAGAGCTATAATATGGTTGCCATAGACACAATTTCATATTCTCTTCCCTGTTTACTGCATTGATAACTCCTTTATTGAAATCCAGGAAAAAAAAAACAACCCAAAAAAGCCCTAACAAAACCAAAACTGTTGGTGTCCTGAAAGGGCTGTTTTCCTTCCTATCTTAACGAGATTGTTTCAGAGCTCCTCTAACCACTAATTACCATAAGGAGATTGGCCAACGAGCTCCAGTGGAATAGTTGAGTATGCAATAATATATTCAAGATCAATATGTAATTATCATATGCATAGAGAGGTTTCATAGTCAAATTTAGTTAAAACAGATGGACTTGCTACATATGGCTAATAGAGATTTAAAGTTAGTAAGAGATGTATGAATTCTGTAGATACATGACAAGACTAAGGGTCCTTATTCTGCCTTACAAGAAGACAGGATGTTAATTCATCTGAAGTCTGCTGCTTTCTTCTTTGTACAGAATACCCAAAATGTCAGTAAGAGTTGATGCATATGTGCATGTGGCATAGAGAAATCTCGAGCCCTTCTCATGGTTTTGTGTGTTATTCTACTCATAAAATTCTCCATCCAATCACTGAAAGTCCTAATCTGCTCTTCTGCTGTTTGGATGTCACCACAATACCCCACTAAACCCTTGAAAATTCTGTTTATTAGAAAGAGATGCGAGATAGATTTTTAAAATGTCAGAAGGAAGACTTTGTTTTTTTCTAATACAAGGATGAAAAAAACCCAGACCATTCATTTTAAACCTTTGGTAGCTGGAATCTTCCAAAGATGTTATTGCTTAATAAAAACTTGACAAGCCAACACGTGGGGATTTGATAGGTGGCTCCATTAGCAGTAACAGGAGCAGCTCAGCTAATCTCTGACACTGCACCCAGGCTGCTGACAAGCTCAGCTGCTCCTTCAGAGCAGGGAATTGTGGCAACTTAAAAGGTGATCGTCTCAGAGTGAACGACGGTGTCTGAAGGGGACTTAGACAGGATGTTTTCATTAACATTAAAGAGCTCTTGCTGTTCATTAGGCAGCTTGCTCTCGAGACCACAGGAGAGTTGTCACTCACAGGATCTTTTCACAAGAAAAGGATGCATCGTATAGAGCTGTGTTTTATCTGTTTCCTTATGCAGTTTCTGCACAAAAGCAAAATACAGACAATTTAGGATTTTTTTGTTGTTGTTAGAAGAATTTATTTTATCTTAAGTTTTAAACTGATTTAAAAGACCTTTTGCTGTTATGTTCAAGTTAACACACTGTGTAGATAATAAGTTGCACCAGATCTCAACAAAAATGTGGTTTCAGCTTTTCAAGGCCAGACTCCCTCTCCTGCTGCACTTGCACTGTGGTTTTCCTGGTGTTGTGCCCTACCCCAGCATCCTTCTGACCTGTGGAGTGTTGGTCCTTCATTGTAAAACACTTTAATAAAGACCAAAAGTGGTTCCCCATTGCACACACCATGTTCAGGAGGGCTGGAGATGACACAGTCAATGGACAATTAATGATTAAAGTGCTCAGGACAGCCACGAGCCAGCAGCTGGACAGACAGACAATTCATGGCCCAGTTACCAATGTCCAGTCTGTGCAGGAGTGCAGGACTACAGCTCCTCTGCCTTCTGTTTGACCTCTGAAAGGCTGCTGGAGAGCAGGTCAAAGCAGGAAACACTTTGAACACAGAACCCAAATGTGAATACTTCAAAGTGAGGACATGGACATTCATTGGCTTCCAGACCCTCTTTAAACTGGGGCTAAATACTTGCCCAGTTAGCAATGCATAAGAGACAGTGATAGAGGATAGCAGGGGGATGGGAGGAGGGTGCTGAGGGGTTATGAACTGAGGCCATCAGTCTGTGCCAGGACTTTGGGAGCAGCCCTGCACCTCGTGCACAGAGCAGCAGTGCTGGGCTGGGGTTTGCTTGCTCTGTGTGCCTTGAACCTGTTCTGTGAATCTTGGTGGGAACAACCCAGATTAGCCAGGTATAAAGAAGATAAACTAACCTAGAGGTAGCCTTGTCTAATCCAGCAGGCCTTTGTTTGGTAAATTGCTGCCCAGAGGAGTCAGGGCACGCTGTGTTTGCTCAGGGGCTCGGGCACTGCAGGCTGGCACAGCTGCTGGGAGAATTACACAGCACAGAACTGTTCCTTTTGCCCCTGCTGTTCTGAAGTTTATTCTGAAGGGCACCAAACTTTACTCCTGTCTGAAGTGTTCTTTGATAATAGCAAAATGAAGAATGTTATTTCAGAGCTTCCTAACACACTCTCTAATATTGTCCTGCTTACAAACAACTGTGACCTTTTTATTCTTTTGAAAGTTTCCCTAGATAATGAGAGGCATTTATCGTTCCCAGTCTCATCTCCTATGCAAACCAGATTGTTCTGATGGGATTCTGTTTGCTTTATGCTTTTAAGGAATGAGCTTTAGGAATGGATAAGAGAAATGAAAATGAGAATTAGTTGGTTTTTAGAGTTACATCCAGGATAGGGTCTCTTCTGCAATACCCAATTAAAATAAGAAATGTTTTTTTACTCCCTTGCTGCCTTCCTTTTGTTCCTTTATCACATTCTTCCTTTCAAACTGGCAGTTATAACTACAGGGGTACATATGCAGGCAATAGAGAAACTTTCACCTGAATGAAATTCTGAATTCACAGGGAATGCAGGAAATGTCACATTAAAGTTTGGTGCTACTTTTATTACATTGTCATTTTGTTTCAGATATTATTTTGGATACTTCGCTTGAAGATTATAAAATCATTAAATCTTGAAAATTGTGATATCTAGGAGCAGAAGGAAGGAAATTATTCTATCTCAGCAGAATAACTTGAATACGTGGATTGCTATTTAATTTAAAAAGTGTGTCAAAGTTATACTGCAACATATGAGGTTATACTTTTTGTGTTCAGGATAAGCAAAGCATGAACACTGTGAATGTGTTTTGACTTTATGGGGCAATAATAAACCTTTATCTAGGTGTAGATTGATACCTTCCTCCATTAGTCATATCTAAGTTTTCTCTTTAATTTCTTCTTCCATTGTCCTCACCACTGTATTTAAATGTGGAGCTGCACTGTGGTGTTCCAGTTGGGTTTTAATTAGCTTTATTATCTATTGTGTAGGACTTAATCAATTCTATTGGATGTTATCTGCAGGTGCCTACAGTAAGGGCCTATTACATTGATTTTTCATTTCTCACATCAAGCATCCCCTGGTTGCTGTGCTCGCTATTGACAGCAGGTTATTCACAGGCACCCGGTCACAGCCTAACAGGGAGCAGGACAGTTACAAACTCCACACTATGGATTTATTAGACAGCAAATAAGAAAATAGTAACTTGTGGCAGCTGGCTGTCCAAGAGGGAGGGCTCAGGACAATCCCTGGGTAACCAGGAGAGTGAAGGCTTTGGGAAAATCATTCCACTTCAGTGTGAGAGGTCTCCAGCTGAAGGGAAGGTCCTGCAAGGAGCTGTGGTGGTGAGTGCAGCAAGATGCTGCCTCCTCCCTCAGCCTGGTGTTCCTGTGCAAGCAAATACTGCATTTTTCCCAACTGCAGGTCAGCATTTTCTCCTTCGGGTTGGAAATTTTATAAAACCTGCAAAAGCAGTAAAATCTCACAGGTGGAGGACTTTGGAGATGGTTCAATGTGCTGGTTTTGGCTGGGGTGGCAATTCTCCTTAATTGTGAGGAAAGGTAAAAGAGAGAAACCAAAAAAGGCAAGGAGAATGTGTTCACAATCCTAATGTCAAATGAGACCCTGTCCTCGTGCCCTGCACTGTGTCCTCTGGGGCTCTGTGCCACTGAATCCACATTTTCACTTCAGCTGCAGTTCTCCATCTGAACAGAGCCTTTTGGGGAGATGAGGTTTTGCCTGCAGTTTGGAAGTGGGCAGTCTTGAACACTGCCCCTAAATTTGATAAAATACATTTTAAATCTGTTTTAAATTGTGCCTCCTAGCTGCCCCTCCCCTAGAGAGCAGTATTCTGTGAGAAATGGGTATGTTTTCCTCTTGTTGTAGCTCTTTTATCAAGGTTTCCAGGGTAATCTTAGAAACCTTAGATTCCCTCTGCAGCTTTTTTCTGATGCTGTGATCTACACAGGGAGTTAGGTATTATCAGTTCTGCTATTTTTCTTTTTTCCCTGGAGGTTAATAAAAATCTTCAGCCCAATTTGGCCCCTATTTTTTTCTGTTGATGAACACAAAGTGAATAGATTGGAGTCATACAACTGTTTGGGGGTGTAGCTGTGTTTTGACTGAAGAAAATCAAGCTGTAATCAAGCAGACTGACAGGACATGCCAAAGAAATGCTGCAAACACTTGTATTTTCATCAGATTTTCTTTCTAGGCCTGGCTCTGTCCTTTCAAACCACGAATAACTTCTCTTGCCTAAATTCTTATAAATTTGTGGAGAGGTTTGGAATTGTTCAAAAGCCAGGATTTCCATAAAATCACCGGTTGAATGGACTAAAGTGTGGAAGAAAAAAAAATGTGTAATATGTAAAGACTTGCTTGGGTTTATTAGGCATCCAGCAAGGGTTTTTCTTCTTTGCACCACTTTGGGTTCCAGTGAGTGCCCCTTGAAGGCAGTCACTCTTGCCTGTGATTCCATGAAAGTGATTTCCCTTTGTCCCCAAACCCACAGCCAGGTACAGCCCTGGACTGGATTGCTGGCACCTCTAAGTGGGTTTTACCTTGCATCTTTTAGAGATGCACTATTTCTGCCCAGTATCTTCACAGGAATGCTGGAGAAGAAACGTGTTCCCTGCTCCATTCCATGAGAAAGATCGATGTTGGGGACATTTCCCTGGTTTAGAGGAGCCACTGCTCTGTGCTTGCTTGAGCAGTGTTAAGTATTGGGTTGCACCAGCACAAGGCATTCCTCTTGCTGATAACAAAGCACAGCAATTCATTGCTTAAATGGAATTTGAATAACACTGTGGAAATCGATAGCAGCTTCTTATCCATATAAAGATAATTGATCTTTTTGAAGCCCTTTAAATACAATGAGCATTTGATTGTGTTCCCTTCCGTTGCTCAGCTTAACGCAGTAACAGTAAAAATTAAGTGTTGCTTGTACAGTGACTGGAACATTCAGTGGTTTTTACTCCTACAACACTTCTTTGGTGTGTTTTAGCAGATGAGCTGTAAATGAAGATAAGAGCTGCCACTTGGAAATGGGCAATACTGCAAGAACGTTTCTTTGTGTATAGAAATCGGTCACTTCTGTGGCCTCTGGTCACCCTCCAACGTGCACTTCACACTCCAGCATTAATGCTTTTCTTACTTTCTAATGTTGGTCAGATAGCTCTGTTAGTCCCTGTGTGCCTGTCAGGTCTGAAATTTGAAGTTTGGAGCTGGAGATGCAGAGTGTCTTTTATGTTTCAGGTGTGAGTGTTCACCTGAGTCCCTCACTGACCCAGGAAAGTGCAGCTCCCTGCAGAGGCGTTTGAGAAGCACCACCAGAAGGGACCTGGGAGCCTGCTGAGAGGAGAGAGGACAGATTTTCTGACTCTGTTTTCCCTGTTGAAAGGAATGAGACAGATTTGTCTTTACAAACAAACTGTGGGTGTGCTGCTAGGTAAAAGCTAGATACTGAGAGGTCAAAGAGCCAATGGGAGGAAATCCACTGATTGATGAAAGAAGAGGGATTTGTCTTTACAGACAAACCGTGGGTCTGCTCATAGGTACAGATACTGAGAGACAAAAGAAGCAATAGGAAGAACCATAAATTCCATAGGAAAAGAAAAAGGGGGGTACACATTAGAGGGAGGATCTGTATTAGACATTTCGGGAAGTCTGTGCCTCTCGAGTACCTCAGCCAGTGGGGAAAGAGAGAGGGAAATTGGGCAGGCAAATTAGGATAAAAAGGAGGCTGGATCCGCTAACAATTGGAGAGACCCCAGGGGAAATGCCCCATGGCCTCTGCCTTTATTTGAATAAAATAACAGGACTCCTCTGCCTCCTTTTTGGACATAAACCTCTGATGTCTGTGGATTAATTTTCCTGACCCTGTGATGATGCTGTAAAGAAGCTGCTGCAGCCTGTGTGTGGTGGGTGCCAGCCCTTCCCACTCACAGCATTATTCCTGCTGGGGTATAATGAAGGGCAGGAGGATCTGCCTTGAAACATTGCAAAGAGGAAGCTTTTCTTACATTTCCTATTTATTTTAGTTTTCAAGGTGCTCTACAAATTTTTAACTGTCAAGGCTCTTGGAGAAAATCCTTCTTTTGTCAGACCTTTTTCTTAGGTCTGAATATTAATTTGTTTTTGTGTATACTGAATATCAATGTTTGGTATTGTGTGTTAGAGCAGAGGGTAAAGAGCTTTGAAACTTTCAGTGGATCGCTTCCCACAAACAACTGCAAAACTCCCTCCACTAGAAATTTCCCCAAAAGTGTCATTTATTTTATATTTTTGTGATCAATTAACTGTCACCTCAAACTATTTTGTTTGCTTTTGGTCCTCATTTATCTCAATCAATCAACTGGTCATTGAATTTACCATGATCAGAAGAGGAGCCCTAACACCCCGCACTTCCTGTACTCTGTATTTTGCATCACTTTTTATGTTTGAAAAGTTATACAGTCTTTAGACTATCGGTTGAAAATGTTGAAAATTTTAAATATTCATTGGAATCTGAAATGGAAGGGGAAAGCAAATCTTTTCTATGCCATTTACACTGAAACTTTTATCCAAATATTCGCTATTTTTGTCTAGTACTAATAAATTTTGCATTACCTTTCATCCCACTGCAGGTGACAAAATTTATCACATACACTCTGTTGGAGCCTATGGCTGATGAAGAGGTTTTGTCACGGAGCTGATGACAGCTGATCACTGTAACTTGCGTGTGTTCTCTCAGGTAAATCACACAGTTCCCAGCTGGCCTGTGAAAATCCTGCCCCATTCCATTTCAGCACGGGCATTTGGAACCAGCAAATGACTTATGCATAGGAGGTAGAAGTTCAGAACGTCTTGCAAATTATAATTGCTTAAAAGTTCAGAAAGTGTAATTGAACAAGTAAATATGTAAACAAAGAAGCAGCTGAACTTAATTACTCACTGATGGAGATGCAGTGGGTGGGACCAGCCGTGTTTGGGGTGGGTGCACACATCTCCCTGGGCAGCTCTGTACCCTCACATTCACTCCTCATGCACAAACAGGATCCAAAGCCCCATCCTGCTCCCCTCTCTGACTGATCAGGCTGCAATTCCGGGGTTGGAATGGGAATATTGTGCACACACGTGTGTGCAGCACACACCTCCTCGGGGGCTGCTCCCTGCATCCCTGGCACTGCAGCTGCTGGCACCTGGGTGTCTGAGCCCCAGAGCCCACAGCCCCACGCTGGCCACAAGCACAGACCAAGTGGCCACGAGGGAGCAGTCCCTGAGCTGAGCTGAGCTTCAGGCTGCCCAGTTCAGGGAATGCTGAGCTGGTGCCTGTGGCCTCACAGAACCAGCACAGTGGCTGCTTGCAGTTCCCTCTATAAAGGCAAGGAAAATTGAACAGTATATCTCAAGATGATGAAAAAGCCCCAACACCAGAGTGTGTTGTTGGAAGGGAGGGATTTTGCCCAGCCCTGTGCTGTTACACGGAGCAGTTTCACTGTGGGTACTCAAACAGGAATTTGGCCCTGGAATTTGACAGGAGGACTCACTGCAAACACCCCCTGAGTGTGTTTGAGGCTGCTCAGTGGGGCAGGGTGTTTGTGGCACTGTGCTTTGCCAGGGTGCATTATTTACTCTTTAACCACTCATTCTTACTGCAGCTCCTTTTTTTAGCCAATCCAGCGTGACCCACGCAGAGCAGTTTGCTGGCTGGTGATGATGATGATCACCTATAAAGAGGAAAAGCAGTGGTTCTGAGGCTTTTGGAATGTTTATCAGTAGGAAAACAGAAGTGGCAATTGCTTTTAATTGCCCAATAATTTTATTATTCAAAAGATGGAATTTACAAGAAACAGCTGCAGTTGTAACTGAACCAGCTCTTTAATGTGTTCCTGGGTTTTTTCCTGTATTATATTGTCAAATGGTGATAAGATGCTGGCTTCTGTCAAATTTTGAGGTACAGTAAGAGCTGGATTTATTAAGCCCTGGGATGAATACTCCACTACTCTCACTGAAAGACACCTTGGTGAATGTTGCAGTTCTGAATTGTCTGCAGAAATCCCATTCCTTATATTAAATCAACTTTCATTCTTTGTTCTCCCAGTACACAAGAATTTAAGATTCATAACCTATTTCTGTTTGGTTTTTCTCCCTTTGTAGTTGTCCCACCCGTCTCTATGTTGTTATTCAGTGTGTAAGGAAATGCAGCCTCACAATGAACAGGCACTCTGAATTAATTAGCTACTTTCTGTAAATACAAATAAATGACAGCAAGATCAAAATGAAAAGCGAGAAGGGGAGGACTAGCTACTGTCACACCTCTGGTGGAACTGTTCCTAACTTTCAAATGGATTTTAAAAGGTGCTGTATTTCCTGTGCAGCCAAATCATGTCCGTTGTCACTGCTGCTCCTGTGGTCAAGTCCCACAGCCCAGAGCTGTCCCTGAGGGTCACACTGAACTCAAGGCTTGTGTGTGGTTTCCTTTAAGGCTTTGAACAGCTATTTCTTATTCTCTGCAGACTAAAACAAGAGTTTCCTGTTCTTGCTGCCACGTTCTTCAAGGATTATTGGTGATAGACCTGATTTGTCTCAGTGAAAATCTCCCTGGGTACAATCTTAATTCACAGCTGGCAGTAGAGTATGGAAAGCTGCAGTGTGGGCTCCTGCAGACCAAACATATACTAAATCTGCAGCTCAAATATAAAAGATGGGAAAATGGATATTTCAATTTTCTTATCGTCTGATAGTTATGTGTTTATTTTCAAAAAACAGCTGTAGTTTACAGAGCTGAAGTTGCTGTGTGCTGGTATTTTCTGGGATGTGAGGAAGGTGGCAGTTGGCATCCTGTGATGTTCTTGCACTGACTCACCTCCACTCCACATTAATATTGAATAGGACTCCAGAGAGATATGACTGTGCTGTTGTTAGTCTGGACAGGCAGTTATAAAATGCTGTGTAATTAAATTTCTGTTTTCATTTCAATGGTGGAATTAAACAAATATTTTCCTTTGGAGGAAAGTAACAATTTGATGTTAATTGCTTCTATCTGTTTCTCAGCATTGTCAAATAACCTATTGTAAAAACTACTTAATATTTCCAGGGGAATGCCATATATTGCATAACTTGCTTCCTCTGCTGGTTATTTTGTTTGATGGTTAAATGGTAATTGGAATGAAAGGAATAAAGAAGCACTTGTGGGTTGGGAACCACTCAGGGGATTGAGAATTTAAAGCAGAACAATGATTTAACATTTCTTTCTTTTGTTAAGCTTTTTCTTTTCATATGTGAATTACGTGCGAGTAAGAGAGATTATAGGGAGAAAAATAAAGGGAGAATGCAGAAAACTCATTTAGATCAAACTCACTGTGCCTAATAAGCAGACAGAAAAAGCTGCAAACTGTCTAATCTTCACAGTTTGTCCTTAGCCTTCCTAGATGTTGTAGAATTCACAAAATCATTCTGAGAAGGGAAATTAGCCCATTAAAAATGAGAAAATACAGGAACTTCAGCAGAAATTCCAAGAGGTATGTGTCTTCTAGTCACAGTGTGAGGGAAAATCAGTGGGAAAAGCAGGAAAAGAAGGAGCACTCCCAGTAGAGATGCCCTGAAATGAGAAATGTGCTTGGATTCCCACGTTGCTGAGCTTTGCTATGGACACATTAAAGGCCAAGTCAGCTCTCAAGCATCCATCCAAAATCCACAAGGTATTTGCATGTGAAAAATGTCTATAAATATCTGTTCATTTCCAAATTCCCAGTCTCAGGGGAGCCTATGGGCTGTGTTGAAGGCGGCAGAGCTGATTTAGGTGTTGTGTGTATGTCCTGAAGTACAGGACAGGCAGGAAAACTCAGCGCAAACTGTGTTTAGGAATGGGGCATCCTACCTGAGAGACCCCAGTGAGGGTCAGGATTGTTCCATCTCAAGGCTCTTGGCATCTTGGAACCTGGAGAAAGTTTCTGGGCCAGGAGTTGTAGAATTATAAGAGAAGGGGTTTTGTGGAGGCACGCTCAGCTGTGCATGTCTTTGAAGGGAAGATGGATTGTGCAGGACGTGCTAAGCTATCCCATTTTCCAGCAGGAGCTATGAACCAACCAGTGTCACTTTTTGGGGTGCAAAGTGAGGTTTTTCCCTACCTTTCTGTCACAATTTGAGGCTGTCTGCTGGGTACATGGTGTGTGAAACCACACCAGCAATGTTGAAGAGATGAACCAGGGATTTTCTAATTTATCATAAACCCCTAATCACTGACCTTGTTTTTCACACATGGCAGAAGCATTTCCAGATAGTGGTTAATTGTTTCATGTAAAAATCTAAAAGATACAGGTGAAATTCATAGAAAGATACTGAATCAAAGAAGTAAAATGTAGATATTGCGCTCTGTATCTGAAGTGTGTTCTATCTTTATTTTGGTGTTCTGAAAAAGTATAGCCCTCAATTTATTGTTCTATTTTTTGTTTTTGTCACTTTTCTATTAACTGAATTCTGTCAAATTGACAAATGACTGAAATTTGGTGGGCCAGTTTTGCATCTTTTTAACCAATGAAAGATGTGACCTTTACTCTCAGCATGGATTTGGGCAGTAACTTCTTTTATCTTGTTTCTGAATTCCTTTAAATGTGACTGGAGCCAGGGACACTTTGGGGGCAGTTGGTTCCTCAGGCTGCTTTAAGCACTGAGCTATTGCCAGAGCTGGGGTTTTTCCTTGTCCTTTTTCTTTCTTTTCCAAACTTCTCACTGTTCCCAGAAATGTAAACTTGTATATTTTTTTCAAGGACAGCCTGACAAGAAGACCACAAATACAAGCTTAGCAAAGGAAACTCTTCAGTGCAGAGAATTTGTCAGCTCATGATGGAATGTGCTTTGAAAAATCCATAGAACTATTCCTGCTGCTTTTGTTAATATTCTTACAGCAGTCCTTGGGTGTTTTTACCCTGCTCCTCTTGCATGCTCTGCATGTGAGGGGCAGGCAGTGCTCTTTGTTTTATAAAACCCTCCTTTATTGAAAGGACAGAGTGTTTTGGCTTTTCTCTGATTAGAAACAATCAAACAGAGGGAGAAGCATCCCTAAATACCCTGTTTTACTTGATTGTGGAGAACTGCAAGAGCTCTGGGCTGCACCACTCCCCAGTCTGGTAGCACCAGCTTAGTTTTGTACAGCTTTATCTTTAGGGAGTATTTATATAAAATATACCCATGGAGGAAGGCAGCCATCTCTGCTGATCCTCAGGGGCACTGCCACAAATCTGGCAGAATCTTGCTGGTGCCAGCTTCTGTCCCAGCAGATGATGGGAGAATTCACTGAGTGTGTGTCTGGGCTCCTGCTGCTGTTCAGGGTTTGAGATGCAATGGCATCCACAGAACTTGGAGCCCACAGCCTGATATGCAAATATCTGTGACTGGGGTGCTGGGATTCCATTTTTCTTCTCCTTAGATACAGAAAGTTGCTTTTAGCTTACGTGGTACCAGTTATTTACTCAAAACTCCCCAATTTCTGAATGCCCACGTGCATCACAGAGTGACATTTTGGCTTCAGTGAGGTGGGAGGAATCACAGCTCAGACTGGGGCATTACTGGCCTGCATGACAATCTCCTTTTTTCTTAGCATTTCTATGTGAGAACTAAGAAAAAATAGCTACTTCTGGGCATTTCTTCTCTTTTGTTAAAATTAGATGTTCAAATACTTTGGAGGATTTCAGTTAAATAAACTCTTATTATTGTATTTCCCTTCCAGATTCACATTTTACTTAGATATAAGCAATATTCTCATGTAATCACACCTTATTTTAGTTAGAGTATATTTAAGAGAATATATTTTTTTAATCACTGCTTCTATCACTTTAAAGCCTGTAACTCCATCAGGTATTTGGATATCTGACTTGTTTTTCTGTCTTTTAGTGTCCTTGTGGCATAACTAAATAGCCAGAAGGTGTTTATTTGCACCTTAAGGTGAAGAAGGATGCAGAGCCAGAGGGGTAAGAGCCAGGAACACAACCCTGGGCTTGGTTCCCCTTGCTCATGCAGAGAACCCACGTAGCTTTCATTGCCTGCTTGTACTTTTGAGTCTCAGAGTTGTCATTTCAGCAGCAAAAGGGGTTTTTCCTTCAAAGCTTTGCCCTGCTCCCTGTTTTTTACAAATTATTATGTATACAGACCGCTGAACCTCTTACAAATAAATACTGAGGGCTAAAAATACCTGTTGACAATTAAAGAATTAAAAGTGTGGTTTACAGATTCTTTCTCCTGGTATGTCTGAAAGCTTTTTTGTACCACAGCCAGGTTTGGAACAGCTCAGTCACCCGTTCTAAGTAACGAGTAAGAAACCTGAAAATAGAAAAACTCTGCATAGGTGGCAGTAGGTGAGACTGGCTGTGCCTGGTGCACAGCTGTGGGGCCACATCTTCCTCACCCCAGAGCAACCAGACTGGGGCACAGCTTCTCTGGGAAGGAGAAGGAAAAGATTTACTAAAGATGGCTTAGGAAGTTCTGTGCCCTTGGAAATTAATAGCTTTTTTCCCCCCTGATATTTTACAAAATAATTGCAACTGGTGTTTGTAACAGTAATTTTTCTCTCCAAAAGTTTGGGATGTTTGTTTATGTGTGTGTGTATTTATTTATACAGCAAAATCATGTATTTATGCCCTCTCAGCAATAAGGCATTATGTGACATCTACAGGAGCAAGTCTTTGCACCGGAAGGAGAAAGTTGAAGAACAAGAGCATCTCTTCAAATCTAACACTTTTGCCAGGCATGAGCTGGAAACTGAATCTTGGCCTCAAAGCTGAAGTGGCTTTGAGATAAAAAGTCTTTCAATCTCCCTTTAAGAAAATTGGCCCACCAAAACCTCCCTGTCAAAGTCCTTCCCCTCCAAGAGTGAGATAAATGTTTTAAGTTAAGGACCTCAAATGATTTTTGCAAAGTCTCATAAATGTTCCATATGTCACTTTCTCTAAAATTATAATCTATTATCTCAATCAAGTGGAATAATAATGCATTGAAAAAAACCAAATTTATCCCAGGTGCCCCAGCAGGTTGATTCTTCATTATGTGTTAATTGTTAATGGCAATTTTCCATGGAGCATCTGCCAGTTCTAGTGAGCAGAGCTTCCAGACATGATATATTCATTTTAAGCAGAGAAACCAACAGTAGATAAAAGGTGTTGGGATTTTTAAAAAAAATCTTTCTTTGTGTACCTAAACTGGCTGGGCATAGTAATTATTTTGAGCAGGAGTACAAAATAGTTTCTAGAACAGCATAAAAATAGTATTTTATTGAAGGTCTAAGTGGAATGTTTTGATTTCTGAGGTATGAAACCTTTGCTATGTTAAGGGTAAGACAGTGACAAATATCAGCTGAGGTACTGTGGGAGTATTTTCCATATGTGTGGACTGCAGTAGTGATATTGCTTTAGGAATCAAAGTTCAATTGGCAGTGAGGACATGATACAGTATTTCAGTTTTTATTTTAAGGTAAATGAACTGGTGGCAAAGATTAAAGATAAAAATTTAAATTTCCTTCAGTTTTTTGAGCTGTGCTCTTCAGCACCATCCACGCTGTGGATTTAAACAAACTTGGCTGACTGCAGGTGTGCCTTCATGTTGCCCCGTGAATTTAAGTTGTCAGTCACATTTTATAAATACAAAAAGGGATAATAGTAACATAATTGCTTTGAGAATGTAAAAATAATCGAGGTTTACTGCATTTCTGAATCCTTTTGGGATCTGTCTTTGGACTATGTCTAAATTAAGATTCTTCAAGTTCCTTATGCTCTCCCAACCGAGCGTGTCTTTGGCTGTGTGTTAATTCTGTCTCGTTTAAGATGATTTGGGTGTGCAGGGGGGAGGAAGCAGCGGCCCAGTTTGGTCTGATCTGTGAAGTTTTATGGCCAAATCCCAGCAGGTAAAGGCAGGGGCTTTGTGAGGGTCTCTGCATGGCCTCTGCTCCCCTCGGCAGCCAAGTCCATGCTGCAGGGCTTTGTATCTGAGGGTTGCCTCCATATTGAACAAGTCTGCTCCAAGAACGTCAGCAAATCTGTATTTTCATCCCCTGACAAAAAAGATGCTCTGGCTCTGCTGAACAAGGGCATTGCAGCAGGTGGATTTACAATGCATGTGAAGTGATTTTTCAATTATGTCCAACCCATTACCCAGGTAAGGAATGAAAGGAACAGTGGGTTCAGGACTGGAATTCCAGTGTTGTGCTAATTGCTTCCCAAACACATGGGAACAAACCTTATTTGCCTGATTGTGCTCAGTCCAGCCAGGCAAAGCACACAGCAGATGGGAAATGTGGATCTGAGGGGGACAGGCAGCAACGTGGGGACCACTTGTATTGAAGGGAACGTCCAGTGAGTGGCTGCTGTCAACAGCAGAGGCTCAGCTGCTGATTTATTTGTGCCCTACCTTGGAAATGTGAGCCATTGAGCAGCCACAGCTGAGGGCCCCAGAGGAGAACAGTTTTAGGGGTGGCAGTGAACAGAGCTGATGTCTGATGGGGGTCTGAAAACCTGGCAATAGGCAGTGATGGGCAGTAGTGCTTCTGTCTCAGTTCTTTTGCAGAATAAATTATGATTGGAGGAAAACAAAACCATTGAACAATTAAAATACATGTAAAAATAGAAAATTAGTGGTTTCTTTTTATGTGTAATCTAACATATGTGTGTGTGTAAAGGTGCCTAATATAAAATTTAGCTACATTTTTTAGAAGTAACTTGAAGAGGCTCCTGTATTTCCTGATGGAAATATTGCAATAGTGGTACTTGACAAATATTCTAATTCAGTTCCTGATGGTGTCATTGAAGCATGTTGTATTTTCCAGTACTACATTTCTTAAACATTTTTCATGTTCATTATCAACTTCTGCTGTGCACCTTGTTTATATTGTAGAATTTATAAGCAAGCTTTGCTGTTTAAATGACCCAAATAATCTGGAAACTGATTATATAAAACATATTAAAGATGATGGAAAAAAAAGGCAGAATATATTGTTCCCTCTTTGTAAAACTCTGCATGTTCTTTATAATGATAAATGTGTTTTTGAGTTGAATGTGATTCAACCTGTGATAAATATGTCAGTATTTCCATCACACATGGCCAATTTCCCTTGAAAGTCAAGAAAACAGTGGAGCTTTCTCTCAAAAATACTTTTGTCTTGTGAAATCTTTTTTTTTTTTTTTTTCCAGAAGAATGCAGCCCAAACTGGTGAATTAGAGACATAGAAAAGAAAAGAGCATTCAGTGGACAGGAGTTAACAGCTCAGTTTCATCCTGTCTGAACAGAAGAAGAAAATCTCTTCATTACAGGATAACAAATACCTCAAGGTTTTCAACTCTTTAGTCTGCTGAAACTCAACATGAAATTTTGGGAAGGCATCCCTGACAGACAGATCTCTTTTTCCTATTTGCAGTGTCTTTACATGCATAGGATTTCTTCCAGCCAGGCTGTTCCTTGGTTCTGCGTGGTTGTGGCTGATACTCCCATTAATCATTGGGTTTGGCTTTTCACAGTCTGGTTGAAAAGAGTTTCACAGATATCCAGAGCTGGTATTTATGCAAAAAAACCCCTCTTGATTCTGTTTCCAGTTCAGGCAGTTTTGTTGTGATTCTCAGGAACCAGACAGAGCAGCAGAA
This sequence comes from Lanius ludovicianus, assembly GCA_013397235.1. Lineage (NCBI taxonomy): Eukaryota > Metazoa > Chordata > Aves > Passeriformes > Laniidae > Lanius > Lanius ludovicianus. The sequence continues at coordinate 1,355,832 of VYXG01007384.1, forward strand.
CAACCAAAGAGAATCTGCTGGGGGAATTCAGACATTATCAAGATGAGCTGTTTGGGACAGATCACAGAGCTATCATCTCTCAGATAAGGAAATTACATTTTAATTCAGATTCCCAAGGGTGGCTGAGAGGATTTCAAGGCCAGAACCTGATTGTTGGGAGTACCTGATGCAATCAGGCCTCTGAATTCCTGATTTTGTAGGATTTTATAGAAAAATGCTAAAGATCTTGTTGTTTGTACCTCCTGTGGCTGTTCAGCTGAAAATGTCAGGATTGATAGGAGGGGCTGAGAGGGTGATGGGTGTGTTCCTGTGGAAGTGATGGGAAGTCCTGGGAATTGTTTCTCTCTGCAGTAGGGCAATCAGTTGTTTTGCAAGGGAGATTCTTAAAAGTAGCATCACTTTTATTGGTTAATTAAACTGCTTACTTGCTATAAAATTGCAGGATTTAATAGCAAATTGTTGCTGTCAGATCCTAGTTCTGATTTTAATACCTCACAGGGCTCAAGATCTTTAGGAAGAGTCCTGCATTTAATGTGAAGCTAATGGTGTCTGAAGGTTTGATAGTTTTCTATTATTCTCTTATTTATTTATTTCTCTAGGTAAATGAGCAATTTAAAAACGTGGTTTGAGCCCAATTAACTTGGTATTTTTAAAAAAAAAATTACTTTCAATTTTGTCTTTGTGTCTACTTATGTTATAATCTTATTTTTCAGACAATATTATGGACAATAGTGTTTGAGTCTACTTGAACACTTGCTTGACTTGCTTAGAAAAACTTGATTCCTTTCGAGGACATGGTCTGAAATAGGACTGAAATGCTGAAGTCTTGTTGAAACAACTGGATTCCTCTTCCATGAGGGTTTGCAAGGAACCTACAATGACTTTAGAAGCAATAACGTTTTTTAATCCACATAGCAATATAGTATCTAGATACAGTTGGTAATGATTTTGTGTGTGCTAAAAACTATTTCTGTTTCAGATTTTTTTTTCAATGTTTACCTTGTGTTTTGTAAAGTACCTGATTATCCTTGGCTTGTTTCCAAACTGCTCTCTGACTCTTGCACAGCAATCAGTCATCTCCCTGCTCTGATTTTTGGTCAGTGTTTGCAGCTTGCTCTTTGATATTCCTTACTGTCTGTTCCCTTTTAACGTGACAGTGCTGGTAGATTCTGAGCAGGAATAAATGGTGGAAATCCATTTGCAAGATTTATAGCACAATGGGAGATGATCTCTGCTAATCATGAAGGACCACACTCCAAATTATTTTGTTCACTGGGGGTCACTGTTTATTTTCAGTCTTGCAGTGGCTGGGGCTGTTTCTCATTTTTGACTTGTTTCTATCATGGTACTGCTCTGCTGCTGTTGAGCTGGCAGACCAAACTGAGGACCCCCCAGATTTTTTGCATTTAAAGTCAATTCAATAGGAAAGGTTTCTGTAGCTGTCTACGAAAATTTGTCTGCAAATAAACCATACCTTTACAAAAAATAATCTCTAAAATTAAAGAGACTTGGGCCTTTAAGCCTATAAAAAATATTTAAAAGAAGAGTTAGAGAATTTATGGAACACATCCTTGATGTACTTGAAATCCCTCTTCAACATTCTTCACCTAAAAATCCCAAACTCTCCACCTCTCAGAATGGAGTTTGTTGTATAGTGCAAATCAATATATTTTTTCTCATCACTGCATCATTCTGCACTAACTGCTCAGAGTATTCTGAGGCCATTTTTTATCCCTGCTTGTGGGAATTACATGCAGTTCCAGACACAAGGAGTTGACCCTGATATGGGTGTGTCTTGTCCAAGCTGCAGATAAAATTGTCCTTTCTGCATCACAAAGGAAGTTCACCAGAGGGCCCCGTGCAGAGGGCAAGGCAGCATCTCTTCACAACGATTTAGGGAAATGTATTTGTCCCAAATTCCATTTATTTGTTCAACCCTTCTCTGTGGGAGAGAAGAACCTCCCCATGTAAAGATCTGTGTGCACTGACACGTTACACAACCTTGAATTTCAATAGCAATATTATTTCTGTATGCCAGAGTCACCAATCTGGGTACTAAAGTATTGAGAATAGGAAATGCCACTCACCCACTTGAAGTTTCAAAAAAAAAGTTTCCCTTTTTGTAATTACTGAATTAATAATCTCAAATTTACACACTGTTGCTGATTGCAGCAATGTTTTCTTTCCCTGCACTGCATTTCTCCCCACACAAATCTCCCAAACCATCAGTTTTCAGGGAGTTAATTGGTGTTTGGCACTTTCTGGTAAACCTCCTATGTTCAATCAAATGTGTTTCGTGATTAGCTCACCATAATTCCATGAGCACTTTTTTTATATTCAATTTCACTGGCTGCCAATTTAATAATTGAGTTTTTTTACTTCTGGTTTTATTATTTCTACCAAAAAAATAGGTACTGCTACCTTTTCATTTTTAGTGTTGCCATTTTGTTGCTGAGATAATGCTGATTTTCAGGGTCTGCTGGGTTAATTTAACACAGAGGAAATGAATGATTCACCAACTCACAGCACATTCAATGTACCTGGGACGTGGAACAGAACCAGCAAACAAAAGACCATTTTACCAAATTTCAACCCCCCCATTGTTCTTGAATTATGAAATTCTGTCTGAAAAGTTGATAGATGTTGAGTATTTGAAAAAGGGAATAAAAAAAAGTGAAAACCCCCCCTCTCTGTTGCTCAGCAGAGATTTGTGTTTTCATAATCGAGTGATAGATTCAAGCATGGTAAGGTAAACTCATCTGCTGGCTTAAAAGCCTCCATACCATAGGGATTCTTGCTGTATCTCTGAAATCATCATCCCCTACGCTTTCCTTCCACCATCTAACTCCGGGAACCTGGAGGTTCTCCTTTCCCAGCTGTTCACACTCTCTGTTCTGGTTTTTTCAGCGTTTTTCCATTTCCTTTCCTGCACAGCACATGGTTCTGTGTCATTTCTGAGCCATTTCTGTGGTGTTCTATCCATTCTTTTCATGGAGTCGTAGTTGCTCTCTTGGAAATCAGATCTTTTTTAGAATGTAAGCTTAGCTGCTAAGTTTAATAGGTATTTCTGGATTTTTGCATTCGTGCAGTAGCTGAAGCCATATCCACAGGGCGTTCTGTGAGTGGGAGGCAGCAATGAAAACAGGCTGCTGGACAGTAATCAAACACTTCCCTTTCTGTCCTGGCTCTTCAAACCAGGAGCAAAAAGCAACACATTGCATTGTCTACTGAGCAAACTGCACAATAGCCCCAGTCTGTGAAGTGAAGCCTCACAATGGGTTTCTCTTAAAAGAGAGCCCCTATACCTGAGCTACAGAGTGTATTTGCTGCCATCAGATAGGGATTCATAGCTCCTGCCAACAATACAGGTTATTTAAAAGAAGAAATACAGGTTATTTAAAAGAAAAAATTAGAAAAGGTACCTTAGAATGAAAAAAAATCCAGAAGTCACAATGATGTTGCAACTCTAAAGCAAGAAAGAGCTCATATATTCCATAACTTTTGAATAAAATTCAGTGCAGCTGATAACATGCTCAGCTTCTTTCTGGGCATAGGGGAAGAACTGCAGTATATTTCCAATAATCATTGAAACTCTCTCATATAAAGCAATATGTTGGACAGATAGAAGTCTATTTTATACATCAGAAATACAAACTTTAAATATAATCTACCCTTGCAAGGTACCTGGTGTGGTGAGTGTAGCAGCAAGTAGGTCAGGTGGGCAGTAGAGAGGAATAAGAGCTGTAGCTTTATTCCTTTGAATAATTAGCTGTTGCTGTGGTTAACTGGAACATCATGGATGATAAGCTGTAAAATGAGGTTTCTATATTAACACTCAGGGCTCCTAATGAAGCAGAGCCTGTGAATCCTCAGAAAAACTTCATTATTCCTTCTGCGCTGTGGGGTATTTTGTGAGTTTTGATTGATGACTTTTTTTCATAGGAAAAGGTCATGGCAGGATTCTCATTTAATACTGACAATAGAAGAGAAATCATAAATAAATGAGTGGACTAAAGATCCTCAGATGCTTCAAGAGGTGTTAAAATTGTTTGGAGTGGTCTTTGCTGCATCCTGTGGTTTTTTGATTCTTCCCACCTTTGTTTCTCTTACCTCTGTGGTTTCAGTGTATGAGCTCTCTAACACAAGTGTTTATGTATTTTGTACTTTTTCAGAGCACTTTCAGTCCCCTAACAGTGTAAACCACTAATATAATATCTTAAATTTTCCCTCAAGTATCTTTATATAGGAATATATTGCATATTTAGATACATTACACGTGTTAACATCCATACATTTATGTAATGGAGCATCTATGGAGTGCTACTGTCTTTTGGAGTGACAGAATTTCAGGGTGGATGCAGACTCTGGCTCTCGAAATATCCATCAGCTCTTCAGATCTTCCAAAAACATAACTTGCAATCTTTCCACCTTTCCAGCACAATTGGGCAGTGCTGTCATTTTTGACTGTGCTGTCAGAGAACACCTTTGTTTGCTGAAGCAAAAATAATAATTGTTAGGGGTTTTTTTGACTTTATTGCAGGAGAAGACAGATTGTGTGGCAGTGGAGATCAGCTTTAGTTTGCACAGCATTGTGCAAATGTGGGTCCACCAAGTCATTTCCAGCCATTTGCATGTTCATCTCCTTCTGCATCCAAATGTCCTGCCCAGAACATGGGAAATTGCTGCCTTTCTGTTCCAGTTGGGTGGCAGGGAGTGCTGATAGCCTTTGCTGTTTAAGATGGATGCTTCACTTGTTCACAGGAGGAGAAAAAATTTCCAATCATTCTGCACCACTGGAGTCTGGCATGAGCTGCTGAGAAAAAGGAGGATAAATGCCATCAGAAAAAAGGCAGATGTGAGGGTGCTTCCCATTGTAGGAGCTCACTAAAACAGGTGGCTGAAAGGCTCAAAATGACAACCAAAAGTGGCACAACTTAGAATTTATCTTGTTATAAATACCTGTTATGAATAATTTTGCACAACTGATAAATATTGGTTTTCCAAACCTTTTACATCTCAAGGTTTATTTTCCTATAATTATGGGTTTCTTTCTATTGCTTAGGGTTTATATGTTGTGATTATATGATAAGTACTGTCATGAAATTATTTTGGATTTGTTGCTGCCATAAATAGAAAAAAAAAATAAATTCAATTTCAGCCCAACTTTTCCCATCTTCCATGCTGCTCGAGGAGAAGGCTCAGAGGATGTGGGTGAGTGGTTTGGGTAGAAAACCCAAACTAAATCTGATTTTGCTGCTGCTTTGTGGTTTTCATTGTCCTACTGAATGTAGGGATTGTTATTTCTCCTGTGTCAAAGTCTTCTACCACGTGCTGTTGCTAAGAAACAAGGCTGTTGTAAGTGATCCCAAAAAAAGAACCAATCCCTATGAAATTCACTGTCAAAAATGATGGCCTATCTGCATGGTGTCAGGTGGGGTTTTTTATTAAATGCCCCAGTCAGAAATTTAACTTGCATTTTATGTGTTCTGCAGACAACAGTAGATGAAATCTTTAATGTTGAGTGTGTGGAAGATCCCAACTGCATCCATTTGGATGAACCCTCCAGGTGAAAAACCCCTGGCACTCCTTAAAGAGGTTAAATCTGTCTGCTGGGGAAACAGAGCCCTGTGTGGAACCCTGGGAATAACTGGGAATAACTGAGGCTCCTTGGCTGAAGCAAAATGAAATAGTCCATAATGACCTGAACCTTGAGAAAATTTGGAGAAGGTGATATTTGAAAAAAAAAAAAACCAAAAAATATTTTGGTTCAAGTCGAATGATTTGAATTTTTTTTCTTTCTAGATTAAGAGAAGAACTTTATGTCACAACAAAATAACACAAAAGGAAAGCAGGGCATGATGAGAAGATAAGAAATACATTTTTCCAGGTGAATCTCCTTGACAGATTTGTCATTAATTAGCCAAGAAAAAAATGGTTTAGTGTGAAATTAATTTCTAATTAAATAGGTACGACCCTGAAGCATCTTCGAATAAGGGAGTGAGCCTAGTCCTTAGAAATCTTCCAAATGCTCACTCCTAAATCCTCAGATTGTGGCCTAGCATGTGGATGGCAGCAATGCTTTTTGGAGCCAAAAATGATGTCAGTGATTTCTGCAGAGAGCTGATGACAGAATTCCATAGTATTTTCTAAGCCATAGATGATAAATTACACTATTCATATATTAATGGAATTTTGTAGCATTTCTATGAAGTATCTGTGAAAGCTTTTTTACTTTAATTTCTGTTTGACTTTGAGTGAGCCTGAACTGTGAGTTGTGAAAAGGGAAGGAGTATGTACAGATGAAACTAATTAAACACTGGCTGTCACTCTTCATTTTGATGCCCTGATTTTAGCTTGCTGTCTCAACTTTGATTATTAAAATACTTATGGTAGTTCTCACCCCACGTTACCTGGGAGTGTCACTAATTAGGTGTCAGGATGTCAGTGATTAATGTAAAATCATGAATAAATTACAAATAAGAGCCATACACGTGTACAGAGCCATTTAACTATTTGGAATGCTCTGCAGCACTGAGTCCACCAGTGATAACCACTCCTGACCTCTGAGTTGGAGTCATTTGCCTGGAATTTCCCTGATTGATTAACTAGGTGATAATTGTCAAGTCAGAGTCATAGCTGGATATCTCATTTGTCATAACAAAAGGCATTTCCAGCTGTCATTTTTCAACAGATTTGATCTACTTTTTAGTCTTGTGACTATTCATCATTTATATAATGGGGGAAAATATGATTAAGGCTGTAGTCCCAACTACTAATTAAGGCATAATCATGATGAACACAGGCACCTAAATAGTAGAGATTGGCCTTGGGAAATTGTGCATTCTTGCTTAAATGTGCCTAGCTACTTTTTTTTGGTGTCTCTTTTTTTCAGAGAAAGGAGGCATCAAATTAAACGTGGTGAGAGATGGACAGAACACAACTGTAATCATTCCTGGTACACCTGAAGCAGAAGGAGTAAGTCAGGGAAGAAGCTGCCACCAGTCCTGAGGTAGAGGCATCCCTGGGCTTTGCCAGTGTCCTGCAGAGCTCTTGATCTGTGCCCAGGTGTCGTGGCAGTGCCTGAGGGTTGGACAAATTGATAATTAATGTCTGCAGGTTACAGAATGCAGGCAGAGATGCACCTTCCTGTGCTGCTTAGGTGGCACTGGTGTCTGCTTAGCTGCTCTGAAACTTTAGGGAGCACAGAGCTCATGTCATAATTGCTTTGAGAGCTTTTCCCTGAGCTGGTGTCTGTTGTTTCCACTTTGTCTCATCTATTCTTTATCAGAGCTGTCATGATTTTTCTTCATCTTGTGAGTCATGTTTTGGGTATTTTAAGAAAAGGGGAGACTTTGCTCAGAGACCAACCTAAAGCATTTTGATGCTTCTGTTTCTTTGAGTGAGGGATTAAATGAAACAAACTAAAAGCAAAACCACCCCTATTCCCCAAACTCAGGAAATAAAATGCAGTGCTTCCAAATGTGCGCTCTCTCCATACCCCAGCTGCTCAGTGAAATTGTCTTTTTTTGTGTGTTTTGGTTTCTCTGTTTCTACCCAAACATCAATTTGCCTGAGCAGATGCAGGGCTCTCAGGATCTGTGCCTTATGGCTGCTCTGCTGTGCAGGCTGCCTGTGCACTGCAGCCCTGGGAACCCAGCCCAGAACCTCCAGCTCTGCAGCAGGGAAGCCCCAGGAGCTCTGGATTGAACCCTCAGCTTCCAGGTTTGTAATGCCAGCAGTGATGGATGGAGCAAGGACTGCCCGGGCTCCTGGTCCTGGGCAGGGACCTTGAGGAGCCCGGGCCAGACCAAGGTGGATCTGATGATGTGAGCAAGGGAAGACTTTGCTGTGGAGTGAGGGTCCTGAGTGTCTGTGTCCTGAATTCCGCTCTGGGTGTCCAAGAGCTGCCCTGGTCCTGCCCCTCAGGGTCCCTCAGCCTCATGGCTGGGGTGCTGTGGGAAAAATTGGTTGTGTAAGTGCAGTTCTCTTCATCCTCTTGACCAGAGCTGTGTCCAGTGAGTGCTACAGCTCCCTCACAACCCAAAACCAGGGAGGCAGGGGAGGGTCTGTGAGCTCTAATGCACCTCATTCACAGTATAACTTCATAGACCTGCTTTTTGTGGGGTTAATACACCATCAGTGTTGGAGAGTGTTGGTTATCGTTGTTAAAAACCAGAGCTCCCAGCACCAAAAAGCCCTTCCCAGTTACCAGACCAAGGATTTGCCAAACATCTGGTCATTTAGCAGAGCTTCAGAGAGATTTGGAATAAGTAACAGAGAGAAACTGAAATAAATTTTCATTACAGTTCTGTCTGAAACTTAAAATCCAAGATGAATGGATTTAATTAGCTCTGGACACTTTGGTTTTCCTATAATTCAAACGTGTCAACTTTTCAACACGCCGGCCCTTGGGCCATCATTTGGACTGAGTCATCTTTGTTTTACATGTTTAAACTGGGCATCTATTCTGGGGTTTGTGATACTCTGTGAAATCTGACAGATTGTGACTGGGGGCTGTATTTTCATACCTGTAAATAAAGGAAGAATTGTTTTACAACATCCCAGTACGTCTGTTTTACGATCAGTCGTGAAAAAGCTCAGAGAATCATTTTTAGAAGAGGCAGTAGATCTGCATTATTTCAGTGAAGGTAATGGGAATTCAATAGAGTCCTGTCTGGATATATCCTACCAATGGTGCAATAAGGATCAATTTGATAGGCTTTAATTACTTTAGTGCTCATCTGGTGAATTTTTTATTTTTATTTTTATTGGGAATCATCTATTACAGATTTAGTGCATAGGTGCTAACCCAGATATCTTTTCTCTGTCAGACTTTTAAATAGAGCTGCAGCACAGAAGGAAGCATGGATAGACACACCTGAAAAGACTGGGAATTTTTGTTCAGGGCACACCTGCTCTGGATAAGCCACTTTTTCTTCCTCCAGGTTTATGTTACAAGCTTGTTCCCTCAAGAGGACAAGGGCTGTGCCAGATCTCAGTACCGATGTGAATCTGAAAATGCATGAAATAAATGAAGATATCAGCCAGGGGCCAATTACATCACACACTATCAAATTAGACTGAGAAGACCTGAGCTTCCCATTCAGAAATGATACTGGAATGGCACTTGTGAGAATATTTGATTTGCTTTATAAAAGGCTGTTCAGAAAAAGACAAGATAAATTGCTGGTTTTATATAGCTGTATAGACAAATTAAAGCAATAGATTCTAGGGTGCTGGAAAACTGTCTTTGCTCTTTGGCCTCTGCCCACATATATTCTTTGAGATCCTGTTTGTACTGGGGATTTGCTTCCATTTCAGTCAAGGGCAGGCTGCTGCCAGAAGAGAGAATCTGCTGGAAATGCCAGCCCGTGCAGGGTGTCCCACTGCCAGGGTCTGGCCTCTCCCCTGCCCTCAGGGAGCAGAAGTTTGTGTCAGTGCAAGCAGCAAACTTCACCTGCACTGAGACCGGGGCAGTGTGGGGTTCTGAACTGGGGGAAATCTTGCTGGGGATGAGTCCCCTTCCTCCTGCTGCTGAGCTCTGTTGGTGGAGCAGCACCTGAGGCTGGGACACCACACTGAGGTGGAGGTGAACTCTGCCAGGGTCAGGAGTGAGGGCAGGGAGAGCTGGGGTGGTTTTAGGCTCAGCTTCAAGTGGGGCAGCTTGACCTAACCCCCAAAGTGCCTGGTGCCGACAGCCCCCGGCTGCTGCTGCCAGCTCTGGAGCCTGGCAGTGTTCTTGCCAGGAAAGGATTTGCAGAGGCAGTGAAGAAACCTCTTGTTCCTGCCTGCAGCAGTGTTTTAAAGAGTGAACAATTCTGAGCTAACGGTGCAGTGGCTCTCGTGTGATCTCCTCTGGCCTGTTTGCAGAGCACGCTGCCAGCCTCTGGAAGGGACACTTCCATCAGTTAAGGACTAACACATTCAGAGCCACGAGCTTCTGCAGAAGCTTCCTCTAGAAGAATTCTTTTTGCCATGTTCCTTCTTTTTGGGCTTAATCTGATTCTTTTCTCATTGCCAAAGAGCAGGAGCAACAGCTTGAAATGCTGGAACCAGCGAGCAGCTAACTTTGAGGAGGTCCATAATGGTTTAATTCTCCTGGCTCAGTATATAATACAAGCTTCCCTGGGGGAGTGTTTTTCCTTGTTAACTCATTTATAAGATAACTGAGGCTACAGGTGTTCAGCTTTAATAAGGCATTAGTGAACAATTATATAAAGCACTAAAAATAAAACTAGAGTCTTTGCATGAAGGAAATCAACACTGAGTGAAAAAATAATTAACAGCCAAGCTGCACAATCAAATATGGGTGAAGATTTTTAGAAACTAAAGTTGGATGATATCTTTAATGCATATAGAAAGGATGTTGTTGAAAGAAGAAAGGAAGGCTATTATATTTTTATGTGCAAGATATGAAAAAGACACCAATAATATATGAAATAACTGGGGCTAACACTACTGATAAAATAATTTTGTTTGAATGAAAGTATTCTTTGAAAATATTGTTTTAAAATAGCAAAGAGCCAGCTTTCCACTAACATGCACTGCTGTATTCCCTTGATTTATGAAATCTCATTTCAATTGCAAACCAATGGCTCTTCTGTGTTTGTGCCTGAGCACTGTGTAATGCAGCAGACAGCTCCAATGGCAGCTCTGCTAAGAGAAGGAGGAAATTAGATGTATTAAACCTGAAGAATCAGTGACATTCAAATAACAGTTTTGCTCTTGTACTTCTCATTTGTTAGGAGTTCCTAATAAAAATTCTAATGTATCTTAGCTTTGGAAACAATGACCTGTTCTATTTCTTTTGACAGAACAAATTTAGGACAGAGGTTCTGACACTTTCTTAATTATAAGAATATATCTGAAGGTCTTGGCTCCCATTTGTCTTCATCTGAATTTACCTTTTTACTCTTCATGATGAGAAATAGTAAATTGGACAAATGCTCATCTCGCCTATGAAATTCTTTTTAGTATTTGTTTTGTGGGGATGCGAACCTGAGGCAGAGGGAGCTGGGAACTCCAACATCTGAGTGTTTCTTAGTCATTTCCAGCAAAATAGAGAAAAAAAATATTCCCTTTGTAGATCTGTGAGCACTGCTGATGTTTGACTGAATGTGTGTCTATCTTACAGTGTCCTCAGGGAGAGGTACCTCAGCATTGCAGTGGATGCAAAATATGGTCTAAACCTTGCCTTTATTAAGTGGTGATGAATTTTGATGGCTCACTCCTGATTTTCAGTGTTGTCACCTGTTTCAATGCAGGCATTTATTTTATCCCTTTATATTTATGTACAGGTATAGATGTACAAATATAATCTACATGGGTTTATACACACAGAAAAGTTTCTCTTTCTGATTTTGCAGGAGATTTATCTACCCCTGGTTAACACTGGACAATGTATGGTAGTAAAACTCTTTTCTTTTTTAAAAAAGTTCAGGCTGGAATTGGGCCAATTTTTTTTTTTTTTNTTTAGGGACTGTCAGACTTATAAATATTTAATGGCTGTACTTGTCTCTTTTTGATAAGGTAGGAGTAACTATTTTCCTTGAAAGGTTGTTGTGGTGTTTGCTCTTGCTGGCTAATTTCTTAACTTAGCAAGCTAAAGTTTCAGAATGAACACAGAAAATACTATTTTAGGATATTCTTTGAAATTCTCATATTTAATGCTATTTCTAGATATGCAGCTTCATTACAGAAACTGAATATATTTTTATTTATTCCTCTGTATCCTCCTGAAAGTTCATTAAATGCTTATAAATCTTCTAGGGTCATTAGTAGCTTGGTGTTACAACCTGTAAGCCAAACTCTGAGACAAGTCAAGTAACATGAAAGAAATGTGAGAAGCTGAGGGTACACAAGTATTTTTAAAAGATAACCTTAGCTTTGAAGGGATGTCTCGAATAATTACATTGCACTGGGAAGAGAAAAGCAATCTGGCACTGTTAATTATGTCATGATCACCTCCTCTCCTGCAAAGCCTGGAATTCTGTGGTATTCAATTTTCTCTTCTGGGGTTTTTATTTGTTTATTCATTAGTGGAAAACCTCAGCTGTTTCTGCTGCATGGGAGAAGCATCTGAAACCCATTCTCCCATAGAGAAACTAAAGTTATAATTGTGTTTGGCCAGTTTATACCTGAATATATTTTTCCACAGGATGTTAAAATATATTCCTTTCTGGTTGTCCTTTCATTTTCATTAGGTTTCTATCTATTAAATTATTTATATTATAATGTTTATATTAAGTATTTGCACTTGGTGGTGGCTATAGAAACAATTCTGAACATTTTCAAATTTCTGTGTGTTTCTGCTTACTGCAATTAGACCTTGCTGTAGCTAATGAAACATATGTGATTTGTTTGTTTATGCCTGGGGACTGAATTTGCTACTGAATAATGCAAAAACATGTGCAAGGACAAGTGCAGAGAATGGAACTGGGATTGTGTGCACAGAGGAGATGTGGGCAAAGTCAATTCCAAGAGGTGTTAAAGCTCTGGCTCCACCTGCTCAGTCCAAGTGGAGCCACCTTTGTTAGATCAGAGGGATTTTTACCTTAAGCAGAATTAAAAGCAGCTGGAGGAGTTGGGATGTTGCTGTTCTGTTTGGTGGAGCCACAGCTCTTTGCTCTCCTGCCCTGTGCTGGCAGAGTCCTCTCTGCACCTCCCTCTGGAAAAGACACCAAAGGAACATCCATGTTCCACTCTGGACCATGTTAATGTTTGAAGCCAGGCCTAGGATGTAAATATTTTTCTAAAATTTATTCTGTGGGATTTCAAGGCAGCTTCTTGTTTAGGAAAAGGCTGACATAATTCTACCCAAGGCCAACAATTTGAATTTTTTTTTTCCTGACACATCTAATCGTTACTAGTCATAGAATCATGGTCTGGGTTGGAAGGGACCCTAAAAATCACCTTTTTCCACCCCCTGCCATGGGCAGAGATACCTTCCACTATCCAGGTTGTTCCAAACCCCATCCCATGTGGTCTTAACCATTCCCAGGGATGCAGCAGCCACAGCTTCTCTGGGCAGCCTGTTCAGGTGCCTCCCCACCCTCACAGTCTAAACCTGGTCCACACAGAAAGGTATTAATTTAATCTTCTTTTTAAAACAATATATTATTTCAAGCAGTACAGATAAAACAAAGGGAAATCCAGTTTGTTCAATTATAAGTTATCAACATGCTGCAGACTTATGTTAGTGGATTAGATTTTCTCCCAGAAATAACTTCAGTGAAATTACATCATCAGTAAATGTGGTCCAGTTCATCTTATAATTATATTTTGAAGTGCAGAAGTAGGGAAGAATGGAGTCACATCCATCTCATATGAAAAATCCTGCCTTTGATGTTTCCTTGAGAAACTGCTCCAATTTTTATAGCAGCAAATTGGGCCCAGAAGTTGCTTTTCCTTTCTCCACAGCACCTGCTTTTGTCTGGCATCTGCAGTGATGTGCAGTGTCAATGCCCTCTCTGCTCATCACCTTTGACAGGCTCTGCATAATCCCTGCCCCAGCAGCCAGGCTGCAGCTCTGCTGCCCACGGGGTGGAATTAATGCCCCAACATTTGCCTTGGGCATGTCCTTGCAATATTTGAGTGCCCCTCTCTGTTGTTCCTGTGTGTGAAATGGGCACAGGGAGCTCTGAGCAGGGTTTGTCCCACCCACTCTGAGTGCCCACAGCAGCACTGCCACGCTCCAGGGGTCAGGGCTTGGTGTTTTATTGGGAGTTTAATTTCACATCGGCCATAATATCAGCCCAGTGTCCTCCATGGGGATTGTTCTGTTCAGATAATCAGGAGGCAGAAATTAACTCCAAGTCTCTGGGTCTGGTTATGGGTCCAGAGTGCAGGGAGGAATTCAGCTAAGCTCTGCAGCAGAAGGGAGCTCATATTTATTTAGGAGAGTGCCTTTCTAAATTATCCTGTAGCACTTTTATTTACACAGAAAAACCCCAACATATCATGTTTTTCAAATGCCAGCCTATCTTTTACATTTAAAGAAATTTCAACTGATGCATATTCTTTCCAAAGAAACCTTATGAAAATTACAAATGAGTGGATATTTTTCCCTAAGAAAGTGTGGTTAAACCCATGGACATTGGGCTCTGTACATTTGTAAGCAATACCTTTGATAAGATATTAATGTTGTCTGTAAAGAAAAGGTCAGAGGTTCTTTAACACCAGTTTCCCCAGAGGAATAAAAGTCCTGCCTTGTACAGTTCAAATATTTTGTCTAAGAATTTCATAGGGAAGTTTTTATTAAGGATGAAGAACACCTCCTTACAGTCTCTTTTCATTATGATCAGAAAACACAGTATGATTTATTTAATAAAATTAGGTCCTTTTTACTGTTATACTTTTTTTCTTAGTAGATTAATTGTATGCTTGTATTTATTAAGAATATAAATTACCCACTGGATAGAAAAAATGAAAAGAAATATTTATAAGCTAAGAAAAAGGCCCAGCCCACTGATACCCACAAGGTATCTATTACCTTGCTTTAATAGCAACCTGATATTTTTCTTCCAATGCCAGTGACCTGGAGGAAAATGTTTTTTTCTAACAGATCTACTTAGAAGAAAGTAAAAAAAAAATATATTGTGATTGCTTTTCTTTGACAAGCTTGATTTCTAATTTTTAAAACTGATATTTTTCCTACATAGTTTTGTTTCAGTGATCTCACCTTAAACAAACAGAAGGAACATGAAAATATTCATTAGTTTCAGCCAGCTTTCTGCTGCCAAGATGTTTGCAGTGTGAAATAAAATTAGCTATGTTGGATATTTCTGTGTGTTTTGATAAACTTGCCTACATCAGTGTAAGGAAGTTAGCTGAGCTCTGCTGAAATGCCCATTCAGGCTACTCTGCTGTTTCATTAATGAGAAATAATACTTGTTTAACAGCTTTAGTGGGTTTTTGCTAGTGTCTTGTGCTGATGACTGCTTTAATGCAAAGGATTTGTCTTCTTTCCTGCTTTTTTCTCTTTCCTCTGAGACAAAAATAGAAAACTACAAGAAGAGGGATTTTCCTTAAGGAAATCTGCAGATACATGTTTCACTGTAAACCAGTCTATCCAGGTTAATTTATTATTTGCCTGTAAGGTCACACTGCTGTGTGTGTATATTTATAAACACAAATATGTGCTTTAAAACAGACTTATAAAATAAAGCAGTGGTTGGTGCAAGGGAGTTCCTCAGAGCAGGTGTCCCTCAAGCCATAAAGTTGTATCTGCCCTTGCTGAGGCTGTTAAACCGAAGTCTCTGAGACCTTCTCATAAAACAAAAAAATGTTTACTGTTTTGTACCTGGGACTGGTTTGTGCTTTGTTATTTTAGGGGGCAAGCGAGTCTCTGATCACAGCCTTGTCTCCCTTTCTGGCTGATTCCCTTGTCTGTGTTGCCTGAGGCTCCTCTGCCTCAGGTGAACGTCAGACATTGAGGCTGCTTTTGAATTTTGGCGTTTCCAGGGCTCAGATCAGAGTCCTCATCGACTGTGACATGGGAGGAGTGACTTCCTACCCTGAACCAAGACAGCTCACATATGCTTTGAGCTTTAATTATTTGAGTCATATTGAAATCGTTAAGAAGATGTAGCCTGAAGTTTTCTAGGCATATGTGGGCAAATGTTTGCAGAATCCAACTCTAATTTCACAAATCAGTTTTGAGGCGAGGTTTAGAAGGAGGGTGAACTTTTACAGATTGAGGGGGTTGGAAAAAAGAGCAGGATTATGAGGAAACTGAAGAGTAGTAGGACCCATATGTAGGACTCCAAGTGATTCAGTGGGGTCTAGACAGTTGCCCTTTCTGGTGTTCTTGTGTCCTGTGTGCCAACGACAGGAGCTGTGTGTGAGCCACAAATAAACCCTCCCGAACTCGCGTCTTCTCTGGGTAAAGTTTAATCAGTCTGTTTTAGCTGGAAGAAGATGAATGTTTTGGAGTGAAAATGTCACACAAACAGCATATCAGCATGTTGGAAAATGAGGTGTGTTGGGAAACTCAGACCATAGGGTGTGTATTCATTGCTCATGGAAACGGAGCTCCAAAATGTCTCTGTGTTCTGATGGATTTGTCTCAGTGTTAATTCTTCCACATCCTACCCTCCCTCTCATTCTGATTTCCTTTACTTCATACATTCCCTGTTGGGTTTTTGTTGGGTTTTATTTGGATGTTGTTTATTGTGTTGTTTTTTGGTTTTTAAACTGGATTTATTTCCTCAGATTTGTTTGGTTTGTTTTTTTTTTTTTATTGTCTTCCTGTCTGTTTTTCTAACCTGATTGCCCCATATCCTTTCATTCATGCTTTCAGGCACTTGGGAGTGTTTCTCAATGCTTTGTCTACCTGCCTGTTTATCACATGTGAATCTCAACTTTAAAGTGAAAAAAGAAAAAATTTACTGCCTGTTTAAAGAAATTGCAGTAACAGTTTTAATTCAGGCAGACAGACTTGCCAGGAATTTCAAATCCATTTTCAAGATTGATTTCAACATGAAGAAGCCAATTTTTACTATATAATTTTTCTTGATTAGACTGTTTTTCTTAAGTAACATTTGAGAGGGATGTTTGAAAATCCGATGGGAAGAATCAAAACAGAAGAAAGCAGAAAAAAATAATAAATTTTTATTTAAAAAGGAGGAGAATAGAAGAGACAGCAGGAAAAACACTATTTCTCCTATGAGTTGGGTCTAGTACCAAGTTCACAGTCTCCATGTGGCCTGTTTTGTTTTTCAGTTTCTCAGGATCACAAGATCTGGTCTTCAGCTGCCTTCCCTGCAGAGCTCCAGCTGCTTTATCCTGAAGTACGTTCACAGAAACTTTCTGGGCTGGTTTCTATTTTCCTGTTCACATCATGCCAGAATCCTCACATCTTCAATAGAGGTGAGTGATGTTTTCCAGTGGCTGAAGTAGTACTGAAATGCAGTAATATCTCTTCCTTTGATATTTCCATACTATGACAATTATGGTACCTTGTTAGCACCCCCTTCTGCAGCAGTGGTAAAGAAAAGTGAGATGAATGTGAGGTGAAGAATGTTCTCAATAGTGCCATGAGATTTTAGGTGCATGAAATGGAATGATACCGTATTCAGGGGGGGAAAAAAAAACCTCTTTGAAATGCCTGTGTATTTTTTTGTTTTGTTTTAAACAAACTACATTAGTGTTGGATGCCATCAGAAAAAATCATGCCCTTAATTAGCATCCAGTTTTGTTATCTTGCCAGGACTAACACTTTGTCAGTTGGTAAATAAATATTTGACTGGAATGTAATCAGTGACTTCAGCATTTACACATTGTAGAGCTGTCATGATATTGGGAAATTAGATTTTTCCCAGGCCAGTGCAAGCAAGCATTAACGTTCAATCTGTCACAAAGCTTAGGTAGGTCCTGACATGCTTTTAAAGATTTATACTGTAACAGTGCATTTAGTAATGGTAATAAACTGACTAAATATTATATTTCACTGTAGTGTGCATTTCCATGGACTTATAAGATATTCAGTTGCTATGTGAAGGAAGTGCACACAGATAGCAGGACATGAAATCTCTGAATTGGTCTCACTTTTAAATCAAATTATGTGCTATATTAACAAATGGCAATCTTTACTGAGACACAGTAGAAGAATTCTGCTACAGCAAATGCTCTGAGTGCTGAGCTATTTCGCTTCTTGTCATTGCAACTTTTGTCACTGGTTTAGAGAGCAAGGAGACTTTCTGCTCATTGGGGTTGGGCACATCTTTCCCTTTTATTAGGATTTAAAATGGATTCAGCTTTTCACTGCAAAGTGTTTAGAAATTCAATTAAGTGGAAACAAGGGCAAAAATATTTTCACATATGTGTATGTTTGTCAGTCATTACTGGGCTTTGGAGCTCGACTCACCCAAGAGAAAGCCCTGCAGCAGCTCAGGAGTCTCTGGTGCTGCTGCTGCAATCCAGCTCTCGCTGGGCTCTGACATTTGCTCCTTGGGGCTGCAACCATTCCTGCAGGATTTGGCTCTAAGCTGCACCCAGGATGTGCTGTGATTTCCTTTATGA
The DNA here is from genome assembly GCA_013397235.1 of Lanius ludovicianus. Classification (NCBI taxonomy): domain Eukaryota; kingdom Metazoa; phylum Chordata; class Aves; order Passeriformes; family Laniidae; genus Lanius; species Lanius ludovicianus. The sequence continues at coordinate 1,373,853 of VYXG01007384.1, forward strand.
CCCAATCTGGGTCCCGGCAAGGCCTGGCAGTGTCATCTGAAGGGGATTTAGCCCATGAGGGCAGACACAAATGGAAAAGAAAGGATGCAATCCGTGCTGTCAGCAGTCCCCTCTGGTGGGCAGCTCTGTCCTTCCCTGGGAGAGGATTCTGGCACAGCCTCCAGTGGCCTTTCCCACTGCTGCAGCGTTGCAGATGATGTGTTGTGTGCCCATACTAAACATGTCAATGGTTTTCTCAACAACCAATGCTGACTTCTGGGAAATAATCTTTTGGATTATTTGAAAGTCTGTGTTTCAGTAACTGAGCTCATTAATCAAATAAATGTTTTAAAACACTTAGGGAAGTGAACAGCACTGCTGAAATAAATTTAACCAAAATGCCAAGTAAATATGTCAGTTCAGAACAAAGAAAAATGTCCAAGAAAATACAGAAGAAGGTTTTCCCTTAGTACTCTAAGAGGGTTTTTATTATAATATGGAAAACATCTTTTCCCCAAAGCCAAAGTGCTTCATTTCTTTGGATTGTTTGTCTATACTGTCTATATCCTCCTTTCTCCTGATGAAATTCCCAGGAAGTTATGCATATTCTTATTAAATGTGTGATCAGACCCCAATATTTATTTCAGGTAATGGAAAAAGTAGCTGGAAATTGGATTTCTGTATTTTGCGAAACACACAGAAAATAAATTATCTTCTAACTTGCTCTAATCTTTGAGCACCAACCTTTATATTATTTACAGTTCAAGAATGTTCTGAAAAATCTCATTTAGTGAATGAAATTATTTTTGAGAAATATTTTATTGTCAGTCACCCTGCTGCTTTACTTGGGCAGTTCTTGTCAGCTTTTTTTTTAAATCTGTAAAAGCTGCAAAACCAAAACTTTGATTTTCTCAAAAGACTTCAGAAGTCTTTTTCTCAAAGTTCACATTTTCTGTTGAATGTAACAATCAGGTAAAACTCTCTTGAAAAAAAAGGGAAAACTTTTGAACATATTTGACTTTGGCCATTTTCCCAGGACATTATGTGATAAAAATTGTGAGAAGTCTGGAGGTATCTGGTGCCTGATACCACTGAGAAGCCTGGCTTTGTCTAGTAAGTGAGGAATAGTCCAGACCACCACAATTTGCTTTAAAACAAAATACAATTCTACCTTGATAGCTGTACATCTTTGGGTTATTTTTTGGTGCTGAAAAACCTCAACTATAAAACATCAACTCTAGAACAATTTAGCTTGGACATATGAATAAGTAATATTTCCTCAACTGTCTTTGAAGACAATAAATTTTAAGCAAATCAGTATTTTTGTGTAGTTTTAGTATAAGTCAATGAACTAATCTAGACTTATGTGAGAATGGCTAACTAGGGCCACTGAAAAAATATCTTGTGCAGTGGGATGAGAAGACTGGGGCTGTTTATCTTACAGCAAGAATGAATAAGAAGGGGCACAGTAAAAGAAATCACAATGAATAATTGTGTGTCTGGGTAGATTAGTATATTTGTTTAGGGCTTTATTCACTCTTTCTAACAAAATCAGACAGCCAATCAATTTGAAGTATGTGAATGAAAGTAATTTCTTTCCCATTCCCAATTAACACAATGAATTCACTTCTGTGAATAAAGAAATAAATGGGGACTGTTTCTTAAGATCCAAGGAGGGGAGGTGATGCAGGGCACTGATAATATCTGCATTTCCACCCCCACAAAGGCTCTAATACTTCTACAGAATGATTAATCCTATTATAGAAGAGTGGTTTGCAGGAATTATATTTCCTCACTACTCAAGCAATGAAAAACTGAGGCAAAGAAAAGTACCTGTAGTGGTTCAGGTTTCCCCTGATGTGACAGTGGGCCCAGCCCTGAGATCTGCTCTGGTGTTTTCTCCACTGAAACCAGCTTAACATCTCCCCAGGGTGGCTGGAAGGAGGAGTAAAAGCAGCAATTCAGCTTGGAACAGCCTGAGCACTGAGAACCTTCACCTGGAGCCTGGTTTCACAAACGTCAGCTGGGTCCCAGCAGCCACTGCTGTGGTTGGGCTTGCTGGTGCTGCACAAGTGAGTTCAGGGGGAAAACACCAAACCCCACCTGGTTATTGCTGCAAATAAAGGTGATGTGTCCATTTCCACATGGCCAGGTAGTTTCAAACATGCCTCGTGCCATTTGGTCTAAAAGCAGATGTTTGGTACCTCAGTGATGCACTGGTCTCTTTTTTTTCCCCCCCATCTGATAAGAAATCCTTTGTTTTATTCTCCTCCTTCTGTCCCCTTCTTTTAAGTAATATTTTAACTTAATTTTTCACTACAATATCTTAAAAAATGGAGATATTTTCTTCAGAAAATGTGGTTCAGTTGTGTCTGTTTGTTATGTTAACAGTTTATCCATGAAGTTCAGTAATAGGGATTGAAATGGTTTGGGATGAAGTTGGAGACAAGAAAAGTAGAGCACTGAGCAGCCAAGAAAGTCACAGGAGAATAGGGCATAATCAACTAAGAAAAACTGGAGTGAGGAATAAGGAAGTGAAAAGGGAATTAGAAGAGTGAGTTGTGATGGAAGACAACAGTGAAGAAGACAGAGAAGCAAACAAGGAGCAGTCAAACTGACACTGGTAAAGAAAGTATTTAGCATCCTTTTTAACATCCTTTGTCTGGCAAATATTTGCTGGGGTATTAGGAGGTGCAGAAGGTAGAATGCCCCACAAATCTGAACTCCCCAAACATCCTACAGCCATAGGGAAGGTGAATGGGGATCAATGCTGGGAGATTGATGCCCTATTTTCTGCCAACAAGTAGTTAATCACAGGCTCTTTCTTTATTCACTTTTCTCCCCTTTATGTCAAGAATGGCTACCAGAAATGTTTTATACTTCAGATTTTTCTAGAAGGGAGTGAAAAAGCCTTTATGTCTCATTTTGCTGATTAAACACAGTAGATCTTAGTGTGGCAATACCCTCTTCTGTCAGTGGTTATTGTGAACAATTACACAACTAATAATTAATTGTTCTCTTTCTTCTGCACTTTAATTAGTAGGTTTCACTGGTAGGATAGTTTCCTAGATTTTTTTCCTTGATATCAGCAGTGACTGAATCCTAAATGTAATGAGGAAACTTAACCACACCAGGCTCCCACTCTGCTTCCCAAATTGAGCTCTTTTTTTCTTGCTGTGCCCTTGCATAGGTGGTGAATTATCTTTCCTGTTAATGCAGAAGGTTGATTGAGCTTAAGAAAGTCATAATATTTATCAAGATGATGATAAATGCGGTGGAAACAAATGCAGTAATCTCTCAGGAGACCAGACTCTCTTGTTTTCAGGTGCAGGATCACTGCTGAATCATCTCACCTAAACACTTATTTATCATTCCCTTTATTCTCTTTGTTAAAACAGAAAATAAAAGTGATTAATGCATTAAGTGTTGTAACTTGAATAAAAACTCTCTGCAGTGTAGATAAGTTTGGTGCCAAAGAAAAAGGAAATGGGTGTTTGGTGTCTGACACAGGCAGGCAATGGAGCCTAAGTGTTCAGGACAAGAATTAAGCTGACCTACAAAGCTAAGCTTAAGTAAACTTGAAAGAACCCAGCTCATGGTTACATTTTAAAGAGTTGGATAGAAACTTAGGCATACCATAAAGTGAGGAAATGAAACTGCTGTGTCTGGAAAGCAGCCAGCAGTGTTTGCACATGTCAGAAAGGAAGTGAGGTAATTCCTGATTAGGGATTGCAAAACTCTCTATGAATACTGAATGGTACAGAAAAAAAAAAAAAAAAAAGCAAAATTAGAGTCAAGGCCACATTGTCCTGTACTGGGTGTTATTCTGTATGGAGTAAGGGATATAAAAAAAAGATTTTCAGCTGTGTTGGAAGATACCCTGCCTGGAACATTAAAAAGACACAAAAATTGGAATGTGTAAGAGTGCCCTATGCACCTCTGTGAGCTAAACCCCAGAGAGATCTGTATTCATGGGGTTTTTCCTCAAATACAGTGTTAGAAATCAAGGAAGCAAATCTTGTGGTCTGACTGCTGCTTTAGCTACTTAAATCCCAAAATTGCCTACCTCTGCTGCCAGCAGCAAAGTTCCCTTGATCTCCAAATTGTGATCCTTAAATCTTCCCAATGTCAGAAGCTGGGTGATCCTCAGAATTAAACCTCCAGTTCCTTTGTCACTAATACAGATTAAAGCAGCAAAATAACAAATATATTGAAGAGATGTTTGTAAAAACCAACAAAGAGCAAAAAAACCACCCAACTATTCTTGCCATAATTAAGGAGGCCAATAAAGCTTAAAGCCAATTAAAATTTTTTGATAGCACTGGTTGCAGGTGGGTTGGACTCTCCTGGAATTTGGAGCTCATATAAATTAAAGCAGAAAGCCATTTATAGAAACTGCTGAAGTGTTTTCATTCACTACTCTCCATAATAGTCCACATTCCTGCTCCTCTAATCTGTCACGTACCAGCAACCCTGGGTTGGGAAATGACTGGGGAAGAGTTGGTTGGACTTACAGTAATTGTGTCCAATGCCTGTTGTTAAAAATGCAGGCAGCTTTCACAACCCAGTGTGCACTGCAAATGTGCACCTCAGTGTCATCCTAACAAAGTTTCTGATGGGCTGAGGCTTCTCTGTTCAGCTGCTGATGTTTGTTAAATTAAAGTTTGTGTTTCAGCTCAGAGGTAGTTGGCACAGAGTGATGCTGAAGCTCAATTACTGTTGGAGTTCCTGTTGTGATGTTTAGTTCCTTAGCCTTTGAGAGAATGAAAAGAAAAAAAGAAGTAATTAGTTCTGTGGTGTCATAGTCCATTTCTTAGCTTGATAGGTCAGAAACAAGAAAACAAATTGAGTAGGAACAGATTCTGAATTAGGGAGAAGACACTTCTGACATAAATCTGGGCATAGATTTATATCTTCTGTATTTTCTTTGCTAAACAGTAGTACCACAGTGCAGTGTCACAGCTAGAGGGAGTTGGGTTGGGTTTTTAATTTAATCTTCTGTCATTAAATTAAAGAAGTTTTGTTTCTACCTCAAAAATTATCAATAGTTACAGACCCCAATACTGTTGTGCAAACAATCCTCATGCACTGCAAATGCACAGAGAGGTCAATTATTGTGACTTGCTGGCCAAAAATCACATATTACTGCTTGCAAGAATTCTTTGGTCTATTATTTTCAAGCACATTTGTCAGGCATCTTTTATCAAAGTCTCTGTAGCTTAATAATGAGATTGTAATCGTTGTCCTGTTTGAGAGTTGCTCTGTTGCCTTATGCATTATACAAAATTCAGGAGTGAATTTGTCTTGCCTTTCCCAGGACAAGGCTGGGCAGAGTTTAACCGAAAGTTTTAACCACTAAACTTACCACAAGTAACATTGCTACCACTTGCATTTGTCTTTCCTTGAGATGAGATAATATATATGGAAATTGATACTGTTTTGTATTGCTAACATGGACATACCTGTCTTGCTTTTCATGTCTGTCAAGGAAAATGTCTGGATTTCTTTCTTCTCGAAGCCTGTACTGCTTTTATCTAATTAATTTCATTTACGGGAATGTGTTGCATGGAAAATTTCACTGCTAGTAATAGCTCCTTCGTAAATACCAAACAAATATTTCTTTTCTTCTTCTGGAAGTAGTGGCTTATATCTTTGTCTTCAAAGATTAATAAAGCAGAAATGTTAGCAGGAGTGTTTATAGAGCAAAAGCGTTGGTGTTTGTGGTTGGGAAAGGATGGAGTTGCAGAGAGGGAGTCCTGCTGAGCCACAGGGAAGATCACTCACTTAATCCTGTGTTCCTGGGCTGCTGGGGTGACTGAAGGTCGAGGTTTTGAACAGACTTCCAGAGCCAAAGGCAAAGTGTGACAAACATCAAACCTCAGAGGTGTAGGCAGAGATGCTGGTGACTTTTCCTGCAGCAGCTCTTCTCGTGAGCCCAATATCCAGGGCTCGGGGTCTGTGTTTTCCCTTTGTTTTACAAGAGTAGAATCTCTGTCACACTTTTTCCTTTGGATGATTCCTGTTTTGGTTTGGGGGATTTTTTGTTAGAATTTAAGGGGAAAACTGGCTGTTATCTGTGCTGCAGCTTTTATTGTTTGGGCCAGAGTGACGCCCTCTGAGCCCTGAGAAGATCAGCACCAGGACATTCCAGAGTTCCTCTGAACTCGCTGGTGAGCGATTGCTCCTGCAGTCCTGGCATTTGCTGAGCTTCTGACTGAGGTTCCTGGGGCTAAAATCCACCCTTGCATTCTCTCCCTGTGCAGCTCCAAGTGCCAGCCCTCAGCCCATCAGCCGGACTTGCCCTCTGTGCTGTCAGCATAGCCGCCTGCCAGGGCTCAGCTGCCCGGCCCCGAGGGGCAGAGTGCCCTCTGCCAGCTCTGCTGGCCTGTCACTTTGAGTCACCGGACTGCTTGCAGGGAGTTGGAGTGAATTTGCATAAATATTCTTCGTCAGGTGCTTTGCTTTGTCTCGATTAGGTGAAATTAATGTTTGTTCCCATGCTCTCACCTGAAGACACTTCCTTCTTCTTGGTGTAAAAGTCACCGTGTATCTCCAATTGTTTGGGGTCCCTGTTAGTACTGGGACATTTCCTTGCTAGCATGTTCTGTTTTTTTTCCCAAAAAAGCACAGTGGAGACTCTTAGCAGATGTGGAAAGTCAGGGAAATTAAATTAATTGTTCAAAATCATGCAGGATGCTGTCATAAGACATCTTCTGCATTTCTAATTTTTACCCTAATGTTCCGAGCTAGTGGATTCTTATTCCTCCCTTGAATGCATTTTGAGCAAATCTCCTCATATTTTTCTTGTTTCAAAAATATCCTTCATTGCATGTAGGATTTGCTGGGATCCTGCAAGGATGTTCATTGCAGGAACATCTTCTGTACCAAGATGACAAAATATACTCTTTTTTGGCCAACACTTAAGGTCATTTTTCCATTTGTTCTGTCCCAGTTGAAACTAAAATCCTTTTCCTCATACTACTCTTCTTTCCAGCATCTGGCTTTCCTGGCTGCAATCCTTCTGGATTCTAATTTGGCTTCCAATGGCTTGGCTCAGGGTGTAACCAAAACCAATTTATCATTCCCTTAATCTCCCTCCGGGACATTCATTGAAAGAACAGTACCTGAATATTTCCCCTTTATCTACAATTTCCAGTCTATATCAAACATGAAATCTTGACAGATGGAGTCCAATCTGTCACAGTGAGTTAGTGTATTTTTCTTCTGATTGAATGTATTTATTGCACAGACAGAGATGTAAAAAATGTAAAGATGAATATTTAAAATTTGGGTTAGAGAACGGTTAGTTGGGCTGGGTGTTTCTTTTGGTTGGTGGGTTTTTATATCTTTTTTTTACAGCTGAAAATCTGGTTTGCATTAGATGAATGAGGAAACGACATGAGACTTGTTTTTGTTGTGATAAGAGGAAGAACAGATCTGATCATAACAAAAACAGATGTAAAGCCATAACGTAGTCCCTCATGTTATCTACTCCACACTCTCACACTGACCAGCAAAGAACACAAGGAAACATTCTGCCTTCTGCCAGCACTGCCTCTGCCAGCAAATCAGTGGGTAAGACAGTTCCTGAAATACGTTCTGCTGCAGAAAAGTGTGATAGAAAAATATCCCGCCAAAGTGCTGGGCCAATCAATCAAGTGTTAATGATGGATCATGAAACCCATTTGTTGACAAATAAAACCTTGTGTGCTCTGCCAGGGAAACCAACTGTGTCACCCATCTTTCAGTGGCTGCCTGAAATATCGCGTGCAGAAGCGGAATTTGTTGGTGGCAGGGGCTGATAGCACAGCCAGCCCGTCCAACGGGGCTTGCAGGTGCTTTGGGCTCTTCACTCTGGGTGGGGCTGGCCCCAGGGAGGGCAGGGGGTCTCCCCAGGGCAGGGGGTCTGTGGGAGGCAGTGGGCACAGCACAAGACTGGTCCATTCAGACCCTGCAGCTGCTTTTGGTGTTTGTGGCCACGCGGTGCAGGGAGTGAGGCTGCAGCCTGGGACAGGGGGAGCAAATGAAAGCTTCGATTCTGGGAGAGAGCAGAGATGAGCAATTGTGTTTAAAACCTCAGAGGTTCTGCAGTAAAGAGCTGGAATTCTCTCTACTGCCATGCCTACAAGCAGGGTTGGGAAGCTTTTGTGGAGTGAGCAAATCAGCTGCCTGTCCATGTGCAGGTACTTTTGTTTCTCATGAATAGTTTTTTTTTTCTCAGCACTTATATCTGACAAGCACAAGGAATAACTGATTGTCCCAGTTACTCTGATGTGTAGGAGATTGTCAGTGTAGGAAAGGGAGGACATGACCAAAGTGTCCCTGAGGTGAATATCCAAGGGTCCCTGGCTCCCTACCTGCCCTGACATGCCAAAGCAGTAATGCTTCATTCATAGAGGCTGAAGAAAGAAATTGCCACTATTTGTTACTTCGTTTTTCCAACTCCTTTGACACAGCCTACACAGAAGGAAAATTCTGAGCTCTTGAGGAACTCCAATGTTAAATTGTAGCTAACCTAAGAAATAGCATAGTCACTGTTGTAGTAGGTGATGAGTGGATGTTCTGCATTGTGATACCCCAAGACCTCTTTAAAATGACATTAATTTCTTTGTTTTCTCACATAGTCTCTGCTGATGATCTGCTTGTTTTTCTGTGCTGTGCTTTACATAAAAGGCATCACAGCACGAGCCCTACCATTGCCTTCCTATGGAAAAGGAGTGTTGCAATGAAGGGTTTCCTGGGAGAGAGATTTCTCAGGAGAATTTTTGAGCTCTCAGGGTTCCTTAAATCAAGTGAAAAACCTTTAAGTAATGAAATGGAATTTGCTGTAGCACCCTTGTGCAAAAGAATCACAAAAGGCCCTTGCTAATAATACCTAATGTGAGGAGAACTGAAAGGGCAGTCTTTTAGCCCTCAGTGCTATTGCAGATCTTTAATTCCCTTAGCAAAGGGCAGAAGTTACTTTCTGATGAAGAGCCTGGGTGAATGCTGTGATTTTGATATTTATGTGCCAGATTTTTGCTCTGGCATTTGCAATTCCTTTTTTTTGTAAAAGACACAAAACCTTTCTCCTCCTCTTCAGTTTCCCTTTGCCCCTTCCTTATCTCAGAGAATATTTTGTTAGTATCTGTGATTCAACTTGGCTTTAGAGAAGTTAAGGAGATAAGGAACTTAAACTAAAAAGTTCAAGTTTTTCCAGAAGTGATAAGTAAATTTTCCAAAGTGCTGTGTGTCTTCTTCAGTCCAGAAAGTATTTGACTGATTTGTACTGGACAATCACAAAATATTCTATCCATACTTACAACGAAGCATGGGAATTTAATTTCAAGATTTGATTTATACAGCATGGTGTTAGGTGATTGATGTTCTATTCAGGCATAAACAAAAATATTGATTATAAGTTAAATAGGAAGCCAGAAGCTACAGTTATGAAGATGAAATCTCTTTGTCTTACTTTCCCCAGGCAGATAAAAGTGGCTGCAAGAAGCCCGTGTTGGAGGTATTGATGCTCACCATGCTGGATCCTTCAGCCTGCTGCTTGGTATGAAGGACACTGTGTGATTTTAAGAACTCACTGACCAACTAACTTGCTTTTGGAGAAAAACCCACACTTTGTTGTGCATTCAAATGCTGCTTTGGGTTTTGGATGCAGAAAACCCATCATATGCTGCAGCAGTCTGTGCTCTTCCCAGCACAGCCCAGCACAGCCCCTCTCTCTGTCTCTCATAATCTCTTATGCTGGAGAAACAGCTCCCCAATCATTTACAGGCTCATAAACACGATCCAGCAGCATCCGTCTGCCCAACAGACCAGGGAAAGAGCTCTGAGACGGGAGCCAAATAAAACAATAACTCACGGCAAACAAACAGGCAACTACAACAATCAGATCATGCTGCAGGAGCTGTTCCAACTACCCAGACACTTCATTAGGCATGGAATAACAAAGGAAAACAGAGCAGAGTCATCTCATTTAACTCTCTTAGGCAAATTACCTCTCTTGTTTCCCCCTCCCTAACTCCTATTTATTCTTTCTTTCTGCTTGAGGTAAGGAAATGCAGCTTATGTCTGGAGAGAGAGTGAGCAGTGTTTGGAGCCACAGGGCTGGGGCTGGAAGAGTTCTTGCATTCTAGTTTTACTTTCATTGGCATTCTTCATAGTCTTTGGCATTTTAGTTATTTTCAAGATCAGGTTTTTTATTATTAATGTATAATCTGCTCTACACTTGCCCACAGCTTTAAGTCCATAGTAGAACTCTGTGAAAGAGAATTGTCCTTCACTATGTGTCAGAGGCTTCATGCATCACTAATACTTTTCTTGGGCTTTATTTGATTTTAAGATCTGCAGTGACACCTTATTTTGTCAACTTTGCATATGTTGTTTTCTTTTTTCATCTGTGAATGCTGTGTTTTGTGGCAGCCTTCCCTTTACAGGACTGGTTCAGTGTCTTGGAGTTTGGTTGTTGCTGCTGGCTCCAGAGGAGCTCTGTGGTCTCTCCTCTCCTCTCCTCTCCTCTCCTCTCCTCTCCTCTCCTCTCCCTTTACAATATTCAAAAATTTGATCCTTGAAATCCCCTCCTCACAAGCTACCAAAATACTAGAGACAGCCAAATGGGTTTTTACGAGCCATTTTTGGTTCCAGCTTAGAATAAAAGTGTCAAACGTGGCACTCACAACCACTTAGGTTGTAGCTAACACAATGTACCCCAGACATGCCAAATGCTCAAAATGCAAAAAGTTCAGGAAGATAAATGCGTTTCAAGGGAAAATAAATGATGGAATGAAGATGTGGATTAATACTGCAGTGCTGATGCTTGTACCAATACCAGTATATGTCATATGTGAAAAATCCTTTCAAGTCATTGTTGAATAGAAACATTGTAAACAACAGATATCCCAAACTTTGGAAGAGGTCACAGGTATCTCCCTGCTTCCAGTGTTTGGGTGGAATAGTAAATCTGTGAGGTACCAAAGCTGATTTCCTTACCTTGGAGGGAGCTTCAGGTCTTTGAGAGCAGTTTGGAGCCTGGGGCTTTGCAATATCCACTGCTGCAGTGGATACAATTTTTACAGAAGAAAAAACAGCAAATAGAATATTTAGATATTCACAGTCTCTTGTTAGGATTTTTCTGTCTGGGTAACTGATCTAAACAGTCTTCCATCATTTAATCAAAGCTGACAAGCTTTACAAATATTGTTGATCAGAGAAGAATTTTTCCCAGAATTGCATGAACTGGGATTTTTCCACAAGATATCCATGTGACACGTTCTGTGACTTGTTTGAGAAGAGAATAATTTTCCATGCCCTGCTTGTTGAATTGACACTCGTGGCATTTGATGCTGTGACCAGTGGCTGATGAGGATGGTGCTTCTGGGGCTTTTGAGGCAGTTCTGGCTGGCACATCCCAGCTTCAGTGCTGAGCAGGCCCCCCTGAGCCAGACCAGTTCACTGATGGGCATGTCACGAGATAAACAGGTCCTAAGGGAGCAGCTGAACACCAGAGGGTAACTTCAGTCTCTCTCTTCCTTGCTGAGAATGCAGGTGGTAGGATTTATGGCAAATAGTTTGGGTATGGCAAAGGATAGAGCTGCTTGTGAGTTAATCCAGTTTAAACCAAAATAAGCAGTGCTGGCACTCAGCGTTCAGCTGGTAACATCTCTCTGTGCATGGAAATCTAGGATAATTTTATTGGTTTTGTGACTGGTTGAATATCAGTTATTAAAATGCTGAAATTCTTCACTGACATCAGGTGGATGCACAAGTGTGAGATACAGGACACTGGTGATTGCTGTGATTTTTTTTTACTTGGTTCATAGGTGTTCTTTTGTCAATGTACTGATTTGGAAGTAGACAAACAACAAAATGCATTGTTTCAGCCTCGGACAAAAAGGAGTTCTGCTGAAATGCTCATATTGTGATACTTTATTCACAGATCCATTCTATCCCTTAAATAAGTAAATGTAGGAGATGTTCTGTACATTATGCATATTTATTTCTTTGGAGAATGCTGAATTACATCCTGTGTAACAGTAAATCTTTGACCAGAGCCCCAACATTCAAATCTGCATCATTTCTTATGAAGATCTCAACAACTGTGTGCACAGAAAAGCATTCTGAACCACGGCCATGGAGCAGACCATGAAGGTGACAAAGGCAAGGATATTCTCATGGAAATCAGGGGGATTAAACCACAGCACTGGCCAATACCGTGCAAAATTCTTGCATATGTGAGAAGTAAAAGAGCTGGGCTGGATTTCCTGGGCATAATCATTATAGATATGGCATAGGTTGGGAAAGGAAATGATATTTTGTGTGGAAGTAGTGCCTATACCTCCTGCCTTCCACACACACAGCCGGATGTCAGGGAGAGTGCCCTCCCTGCCCCTCTGTCCCTTGTCATTGCCGGGCTTTGCTGGGACAGACCTAAGTGAAAATTCAGCCTCTGATCCACACATTTGGCAGAAATCTCCAGTTAGAGAAGCTGCTTTTCACAAAATGGGAAACCCTCAGCTCAGGAGGAAGTTCCTCTGGAACCTACATTCAGGTGCTTAAATACTTAGTTTAATGGTCAGAGACCAAATTAACCATTGTCTGGGGTGCTCCCTGCCTGCCTTCTGTGTCCCACCCTGAGCAGAGCTGCCTGTGCAGGGTGCTTGGTCTCCAGCTGCTCTGCTGACCAGCTCCTCCTTATCTCTCGCCACAGACCATCAAATGCTCTGCAGTACAAAGAACGTTTTCTTCCTCCTGCGTCCGGCTAGATTTCTGCCTATCATCCTTCATGTGAGGGAAGGCAATCTTTCTTTTGGTTTTGGAAGCGAAAGCCACTCTTCCGGTTCAGAGAAGAGCAATCCTTCACCTTTTTTATCTTCCCTGGTGAAAATCCACTGGCTTTTCACTCACTCTCTCATGAGCTGCTGCTTTGGGCAGTGGCCTTTGGGCTCCCCGGTGTGGAACAGGGATGAGCTGTCCCGGTCCCTTCACTGTGGAACAGGGATGAGCTGTCCCGGTCCCTGCGGTGTGGAACAGGGATGAGCTGTCCCAGTCCCTTCACTGTGGAACAGGGATGAGCTGTCCCAGTCCCTTCACTGTGGAACAGGGATGAGCTGTCCCAGTCCCTTCACTGTGGAACAGGGATGAGCTGTCCCGGTCCCTCCCCGGTGTGGAACAGGGATGAGCTGTCCCGGTCCCTTCACTGTGGAACAGGGATGAGCTGTCCCGGTCCCTCCGGTGTGGAACAGGGATGAGCTGTCCCGGTCCCTCCGGTGTGGAATAGGGATGAGCTGTCCCGGTCCCTCCGTCCCCCTGCACCACCGGGGTCAGCGTTGGAACCCTGGGGTGCTGCAGGGGAATTTGGTGGCTCCTGCTAACTTCCTTCCAGCAGCTAGATGTCTCTCTTTCCTCCCTGATTGAGGGATCATAGCAGGGGTGCTGCTCTTGCCTTTGGAAAAGGCTTGTTGCCCTCCATCATTTGGCTATTTGAGAGCGAATTTAGGATCTGGATTTTGCTATAAATCTGTAACTCAGTGAGCATGTGGCTTGATTTTGCGCGTAGCTTTTTCACATCATTGATTGTTTCCCCCTATTAATCTGTTGGGCCCCGAGGCTGACCTGTGTTGGAGCTTTTCGTGTTCCTCTGTGCTTTCCAAGCAGGGCTGTAGCTCGAGACACTTTCTGCCTGTGGCATTCTTATTTTCTCTTAATCACAGCTGTTTTCCACTTCGTGTTACAGTTTGCATTTTGTAATATCTTTTAAGTCAGAGATGCTATGATGCGAGAGCCAAAATCTTCGGTGGAAGAGATGGATTTTGTGTGTGCTGTTCTGGAGAGCAATTCCTTTTGCATGAGCCACTGTGTGTACTGCAGGGCAAAAAATGATGCTGGGTTTGGGGAAGTCAAGTAGAATGTTTGAAATCTGGGGAGGGCCTGGCTTTTTTTTCTTTTTTTTTTTTTGCCTTATGGTGAAAAATTGTGGGGTTTTATTTAAAAGATTTTTCTTTTTGTTCGGGCATTAACTTACATTTCTTGTGTTACCTTTTTTTTTTTATTTATTTATCTATTTTTTTTTGGTTTGGTTGTCCTCAGATTGTTTCTGCAGGTATGGAATCACTGAGAGAAACCAAAGGAAAGGTTATTTTTTCATTCTTGTTTTCATTCATTATGCAGTGAAAATAATATGGTTCCTCTCATGTCTCTCTCTAAGCTGTTAACTCTAAGGCTAAAATAGCTGCAGCTATTCCAGCCCAGCCAGTCAATGTACACACATATAGGTATATAACATATTTAATCCACAGGAAACATGTGAATAATATTTATTATGTCATGCTTTAGCTGATGCATTGATATCTTTATATTGTTGCATTTTATAATTGCATGTTGCATAAAGTATGTCATATATAACATATTTACATGGAATATGTGCCAATATAATTTAGTAACATCATTGACATGAGCATATATGTGCCCATATACGAATGTATATTTGTATTTATGATAATTTTGGTGGGCAGTGAAATACCAGAGTAAGTGTTCAATGCTATTTTGCACATTTGCAAATGAAATTCTATCCATGTAATTAATGATTAAACTTTCTTGAACACTTCTGAGTATATTGTAGTTTAGCAAAGGAAGGAAGAACAGACACAGCATTCCTAAATGTTGGAGTTATTAGCTTGGCCCAGGAGCTTAGGCTTGGAACTCCATTTTTATCCTGCTTGGAGATACGTGGCTGTGTGGGCAGAAGGGTGTAATATATTGTGCACAAAGCCAGCTGCACTTGTCCCACTTTTATGGTCATTTTTGGAGGAGGTTTTTAGCCCTTCATTTTTGTTGATTAGGAAATAATGCTTAAGAGTAGTCAGTTGTCTGAATAAACGTGTATTTATTCTAAACGTGTTCCTTGTGCACAGAAGGAAGTTTGTGTGTGTTTGTAAGAAGATATCAGAATCAGTAAGGTTTAATTCATGGAGAATACTGACCCTTCCAGCCCATGTTCCTGGGAGTACATCTCTATTTGGGTGGAATTTGGGCTCCCAGCAGAGATGCTGTTTGCATGCTGGGCAGCCAACCTTTGCACCTCTGGAAATCTCACCCCAGCCTCTTCTGCCTGCTCTGCTGCAACCTACAATAATATCCCATTAATCAAGTGTCACCCTGCCTAATACAGAGGAGCTCTTTTTTTATTGCCTTCATTTATAATAATTTAGTTTATACTTTACAATGTTATTGATTTTATGAAATGGCTCATTACATCTACACAAAGCTAAATCATTCAATTAGATGCTTTAAATTAAGTCATATAAATTTCTTACTAGATTTACTGTTGGATTGAATTGGAAATCAAGCCCTAAGAAATTATTTTTGAAATTGTTATTGGGAAGACATTCTTACTTAAGTTATGGGCTAGCAAAAGAATATAAATTACTCAGTAGGACTTTTTAATTCTTAAAACCTAAAAAATCCCCTTTTGTAAGTTGCTGGGTGTAAGTAAGCAGTGAGAAGTTTGCTTGACTTCCTCTGCATGAACTTGACAGGGGAAAAGTTCCATTAGAAGGGTCTTTTTGGAGGTTCAGCTAAATGAAAAAAAACCCAGTATTCTGGAAAAAAAGTCTGTCAGTCAACCCTTTTTACCATGGGCTGTGCCTGGAGACAGAAAAGGCAGGGAAGAAGGGGCAGTGTGAGACCTGGGCCTCTCCTGCCTCTGTGCTGGCCCATGAAGAAAGGGTGAAAGCTTTCCAGCAATTTCAGCAGGAAGACATCAGTCCACCAACTCAAAACCACTGGAAATAGCAAAGCCATTCATGAGTGATTCCAGTGCTTTTAAACCTGTAGGTATTTCAGCTTTTCTTCTGTCTGGTGATGCTGCTGTGGACGTTTTTATAATACGTGCAATTAAGGAAATTAAACATTTTTTCGCTTTTTAAAACTGCAGTGAGGGGGAATAGAGGCACAGCAGAGGCAAGGCTGCTCTGAAATGCTTGGGTGGGTTTGGAGTGCTCATCATATCTCTGTGCTGACACAGGGCTTTTGAGCAAACTCTTTGTCAGTTTAGAAGCAGAGGCAAGAGCACATTGTAGTCAAAAAATAAACCTCAATGAGCGAAGCAATAATTATTTTTAATTCAAAATTTGTTTCCCTTTTATTCAAACTTGTAAAATTTTTTCCAAAGGGAATTCACTTTCAAAATCTTTTTGTCTTAAGTCATGGTTTGCCTTGCTGCTCTTCCCTCAACTTCTCTTTGTCAGAGATGACAGGATTACCATCTTTCATTTTTTGGAATAATTAAAAGCCTCGAATCTTTGGTTACCCTCTGCTGGCCAGTCAGGATTTTTAGCTTAAAATCTCCTAATTAGGTGCCCTGAACTCTTCAAAGTATTCCAGAGATTTCCTCTCTTTGGCAATAAAAGCAGTTAGAAGGGAATCAATCTAGTGTTCACAAGAAATTATATTTGTGTGAATGTGGAGTTTCTTGGGGACATTTTTATTTCTTAATGCATACTAATTGAATCTTTTTTTCACTTAACCTTGATTTTTAATTGTTTCTCATGTTAGATATGTTTACTGAAGAATTACATCTTTTCATTGTCTTACATCATAAATTATCAAGTTTTATGTTTGCTGCTTTGTGTTTCTTCAGCATTGTCTGGATGCCCTGGAAAAAAAACATTTTCTTTCTTTTTTGACCTTTTTTTTTGTATGTGTGTATGTGTCTTGTGAAATCCTTAGCAAGCCTTTCCACTGTGTCACCTTAGAAGCAACTGTTGAATCTCTAATCACATTTCTGAATTAAAGAAAAGACATTTGGGGTTTGTTATTTTTTTTTTTCAAATGGTGTTAAAGATTCCCCCCTTCAGTGCTCTTCCTCACAGTGTGAAGTCCCATCACCAGTGCTTGACCCATTTCTGCTGCCTGTGGTGCAGCTCTCCTCAGCCTGTCAGCTAAGAGCACAAAAGCCCTTAAACTTGAGACAAGTCTTGCATACCTGTCCTCTTGTGTTGTCACATCAAGGTGGGGACAGTCAGAGCGCTGCCCTTGCCAGGACAGAGCTGCGGGGCTGGGGAGCAGCACAAGCACTGGGGGTGCTCTCTGCAGCTGCTCAGTGTTGGCTGAAAATGCAGCAGCAGCAGCAGCAGCAGCAGCAGCAGCAGCAGCAGGGTGTGCCCTCTGTGCTGCTGTGCCCCTGCCCCTGCCAGGGACTCTGGGGGCTGAGGGCTGGGCTCCCAAGTGGGCACCTCGTGGGCCACACAAAACCAGTGAGAGAGCTCACAGTGGGTGGAAATGGCTTGTAAAGCACATCTCAGTTAAAGGTGCCAGCATCCCAGTCTGTGGAGAAAGGGAATTGGGTAAAGGGGTTAATTAGAGGAGGGAGAAGATCAAAGTCACGAATTTGTTTTTGTTTTTAGCTCACTTCATGTGTACTGTCTGGTTTGTCTTCTCCCATCCTGCACTACAGGGAAAAGGATAAAGCTCTTTGGATTATTTTGCAGCTTTTTGTGGGAGGTTTGGACTGGTTCAACCCCAACTCTGATATAAACTAGATTAGAAGTGTCTCACAGTTCAGTTGCCAGATTAGCTCAGCTGGTTGGAGCATGGTGCTACCAGTACCAGGGTTTTTGGGTTTGATCCTGTATGGACCACCCACTTAAGAGTGGACTTGATCCTTGTGGGTCCCTTCCAACTCAGAATATCCTAAGATCACCATAAATTGCTACTCTGAATTAATCCTTGCTCTGCTAATATTTGTTGTTTTAGAGTTTTTAACCTGAATCTCCCAAGTCTCATCTTGAGGGTCTTTACCACCAAGACAGGTAGCAGCTTTCCTCTCTGTGTCCCACACTGAATGTGGAATTATTTATTCAAAAAGCAGTGATTGTAAATTGAGAAAATCTTACTCAGAATAACCAAGAAATTAATGGGGAGAATAATCACCCAGGCAATGGCAGAGGGCAGCCTGAGCTGCACACTGAGATGGACACTTCTGTCCCTTCATTCCCAGAGCCCTCAGAGCAGTCTGAGAAATCTGAAGTGTGTGAAATCCTCCTTTTCCCCCTCCCTCCATGTGCCTTTTCCTCTTTTATGCAATTGAAAAGGAGATTTTTGATGCTATGTAGTACATAACACTTGCTTGTTTCACAAAAAAAGCCCCAGCTATGGGTTGCTTGCTGAGAGGTAGAGAAGAATGAAAAACATTTATGTAGCAAATAAATCACATGGCAAATAAGCAGTTTTGGAACACTACATTTAATTTGCCTGTGGGGCATTAATGCCAGTCCTGGAGGACACAACAGAAAGAATAAAATTGAGTTAAATAAAACCAGGATTTAGCCTTACCAACTCACCAGCAGCCATCAGTGCCAGGCATTAATTCTGGAAGGTGGGTGAGACAGTACTGTCAGTTGCACAAATTAAGACACTGTGGCAGAAACACAACACAAATAAATTGGAAAAAAAAAAACCAATGCAAAGAAAACCAGACTGTTGTTGCTGCATAAACCTTCTTCCAAGCTGGAGGCACAAAAAAAGGAAATTTAATGACTTGGTGCATGACATCTTGTAGCCTGACAAGCCCTTTCAGAACAGAAAAAGAGAGTGAGATGCCAGGAGAGGTCTTGCAGCACAGTCTGATAGAGAAAAGGGCCTTGGAGGGAGCAGAATCTCCTTCTCAGTAGGCTGAGAAATAGAACAACTCAGCTGTGCTGAACCCTGGCAGGCTGATGGAAACCCTTATCAGGATTAAGCTGAAAGAGAGGACAGATGGGTGATAAGAATACACAGGGGTCTTTAAATCACTGCCATTTAACTGTTATGATATTACAGACTGAATTTCCAGGATTGATTTTCATAAAGAAAAGAAAAACATAAAATCCGTATTTAAGAAAAAGATCCAGAAGTTCCTAACAACATAGAGGCTGATTTTTCTCTTCTCTCAGATAAATTTATGGTAAGAAAATGACATTTTACATCATTTTTATCTATAAATATATTTCTTATATATACATTAAAGTTATCCATCATATTTAAGCTTATTTTTAAACAGATTTAGCACCTTTTACTCATGATCCTGTTTCTTTGTTGTATTCCCAACTCTTCTGTTTGCAAAGAGTTTAGAAGTCTACAAACAGAAGTTGAGGATAGAAATAATGTCAAAGGAAAGGAATTAAGTGCATGTCCCATGTGCTTCTTGCAAAAAGTTACTGAGACATTACTGTGGAACTGTAATTCAGGTAATAATTTAGAAGTTCACACTTCTGCATTATTCATTATCTATAAACTAATTTCGTGTGGCTACAATGATTGGAAATGCACAGAATGGCTTGGTTACCTGCTAACTAAAAATGTACTTCAGCAGTCCGAGTGGATGTTTCTTCTGCAGCCAGCAGTAGGCACTGGGAGAAGGGAGAACTTGCTGAGAGTTCAGCTCCTTTCACACTTGTTTTTGCTCCCATCCCCAGTGAACTCCAGACATCATGGCAGGGATTATTTATTATCTTTACTGCATAAATCTCTGTTGTGGTGCTGAATGAAGGGCAGGCCAGGCAGGAGTGAGAGCTGAGGATGTGAACAAACTGTCAGATTGGCTGGGTTGGTTTGGGGGGAGTGAGCCAGGCCAGTTGTGTCCATATTGCTGCTGGGCTTGCAGTGATTCCACAACACTTCTTTTC
Source organism: Lanius ludovicianus (assembly GCA_013397235.1). Classification (NCBI taxonomy): domain Eukaryota; kingdom Metazoa; phylum Chordata; class Aves; order Passeriformes; family Laniidae; genus Lanius; species Lanius ludovicianus. The sequence goes on from VYXG01007384.1 coordinate 1,393,487, forward strand.
CACTTGATGCATAAAAGTTTCCCCAGCTGATGATCCAGGAGTCTCATTCCCAACTTGTGCTGAACTTGAGCAAAGGGGGCTGTCAAAAATTTCGATTTCCAGCATAAGCTCCAACTGTGAGGCAAAGAAGAGAGCAGATCCCCCCTTTGTGTGCTCGGAGTTTGTACTGCGGCAGCGCTTGCTGAGAGGTGCAGGAGGTGATCCTGCTGCTTTGAATATGATTAAGGACATCATCTTGTTTCTGCCTCACTGTCAGCTCTGAAGACCCCATCTACTCAGCACGCAGCCCCAAAGTCTAAGAGGTCAGGAGGTCCTCCTAGATGAAAAAGGTCATTATTTGATAATGCCACTTGGTAGCTGACATCCCAAGTTTGTATTTATAGCAGTGCTTTCTTTAGAAAGTGTTCTTGTCCTACAGGTCTAGCTGAAGATGTTAAAAGCTCCTGCTTTGAGGATTCCATATATTAACAGATTAAATTGCTCAGGTCATTAATTTTATTGTAAGACTGGCAAATCATTTTTCTAGGAGTTCAGAATAAGATTTAACTCTTATACATTTAACAGTTGGTTCTGGAGAACATTTTTCATCCTATCCTCAGGAAAAAGATGTCTGTATCACCCTAAATGCAGAATGTGAGCTCCAAAATAAGAGAAAGGAGCTAATGTATATTTTTTTAACATGGTACCTAATGCTCCTGGAATTCTCAAACAAATATGTGTGGGACTCTGGAGCTTCACCTCCTGCTGAGCCTTTGGGAATGCTCAGGTGTGCAGGTCAGTGCTTCCATGGTGATCACATTTGCATTTGGGTCCATCTGAGAGGAGCCTCTGCTGCTGCAGAGGAGGAGTGACTTGGCCAAGCTGCACAGGGCAACTTTGAGAAGTTGCAAAAGGAAAATGGGGAGGAGGGAACCTGCAGTGGGAATGGATGTCCCAGGTGGGAATGTGATTCCCATTAGCTTGGGCAGCTGTTTGATCTGCAGGTCCAAACCCTTTGACAGAAAATATTCTAATAAATGCTTTCTTTCAATTTTTTATTTATTTTTTTTTTTATGATTCACTATGTTTGACTTTCTTGTCATTTAAGACATGAAAGGAGGTAATTTAGCCATAATTTGCCTCATTTAAGGGAGAATCCTATTTTAACTTGTCATACAGTAAACAAGTAAATAAGTATTTAATTTGCAAGCTGCCTGTTTTCATCAAGTTTATCTCATTTGAAAGTGGAGATTTATTGGCTTCTCTTGTATAGTTGGATAGAAAGAACATGTTGAATCAGAGTCACTGATGAGAAAAATTAGTCCTCACTTGACCACATGTATTTTGAGTTGCTTGGAATATAAATTTAAACAGTTGATATTTATTTATGAGAACTTAAATTTAACTCTATTCAAACTGCCTTTGTTAGGTACTGATATTCTAAGTTTATATTGGTTGTTATTGATGTGTGGACAGTCAGGGACTTCATCAATTGAACAGAGAAGGAAAGTTCTATAAATCAAGTATTTATATGTTTGTATATGTATTATAAAATTATTTAGAATTCAGAAATTAGTAAATAATTTAGAGTGATTAATTATCCATATTGTACCAGGAGAGAGAAAATGAGGATATAAGATTCACTTCAAAATTTTTACAATAATTTTTAAAAGCTGTCACGACAAATTTCAGGGAAAGGATCCAGATGTTTCTGCGCATATTTAAATTAAATTGTGAAATATATCAACCAAGACATGTGTATAAAATCAGTAATTATGAGTCGCTGGTAAGAAAGTTACCTTCCTTCCTTTAGTAGGAAATAATGACAAATTTCAACAGCAAGAAAATTTGTAATAGTAAGAATTCAATTAAGCTGGTTCTTAGCTTAATCTTTCCCTTAATCAATGCTTTTGGGTTAGTAATTGCCAATTGGAAAATGGGAAAATTAATTGAGAACCATTGTCTGATATTGAAATGGCCATGATATACTGTACAGGAAAACAGGAAATATATTCTCAATGCTACATTTTCCTTTTACATATTAAAGAAAAAAGGAAAAAATGGTCTTTAAGGAGCTACTGGAGGTTCTTGAATACGAAGTTGAAACTTATACTGATATACTGGAACAAAACCAGACATTCCCTGCCAGTTTGTGACAGCTCCATGAGCAAATTTCTGAGGAATACAAACAGGACCACGGGGGTTTCCTTCCTCTCACATTGCAACAAGTTCTGCCAAGAATCTTGTTTGTTACATACAAACGAGAAGTCCAGGATTCTGATCATCATTTTTGCTGATAATTAACAAGTTTAAAGCCTGCAGGAAGTGAGTGGCTCTCTCCATATCAGGATATGATTTGTTTTGGCAAATCACTCTCACAGATTTCAAGTTACAGCTCTGGAGTACGGTGAGACATCAATCTCTTTTGAGAATACAGGAAAAAGAGAAGAAAAGTAATGTGAATATAATTTTTGGAAACACCAGTGGAAAAGCAACATCCATCCCACTGCCTCAGTATTATCCAAGAAATGCAGGATATCCAAGAAATGTGGTAACAGATTGGATGGTAGGAAACAATTTTTAGGTTTGAGTCACCTGAAAAATTCTTCAGGTTTATATCAAATTCCTTGGAACTTTGGGATTCATTCAAACCAGTCTAAATGCATTTATTGAGTGACCACTGTTTTAACTTGTGGTCAAGGTGAAAGGGGATGTCCTCTGGTTCGGGTAGCAAGAGGAGTGAATTAATTTCAGGGTGACCAAAACCCTGTGAGTGTGTTCAAGGGTGGAATACAGGAGTAGTAGCTCAATTTTTGTGCTTTTCTGCTCTTTCTTAACAAAAAGGAGTAGGAGTTTGTGCAGCTATTTCTCTCTGAAGAGAATGTGTGTGTGTCTGAGACTTGGACAATCATGCAGCATCCCTGTGTTTTCAATCAGCAAGAAGCAGTGCATAATTAGTCTTCTGCAGTTATTGTTGTGACCTTCCTCAAATCTTGGCTCCGTAATCATAAAAACTTGGTCTTTAGCATTTGTTTGTCAGCCCCACTTTAAATGTCTTCCCCTGCTCTTTATTTATAATCCTAATGCATGTAAAAGGGTACCACAAGGAACTTTGCAGGATAATGAATTTCATTTAGTGTGGTCAAGAGGTAAGGTTGTAGGTTTTAGGAGAACTGTCTGAAACAACATTCCCAGGGAGTTGCAAGGGTTGCACTTCCCAGAAATCTGAGATAATAAATGGCAGCCTGTCTTTCCCAAGGGCATTTTAGGGATATTTAGGCTGTGAATGCATATGGAAACTACAGTGGACTGCGGAGTCCTGAATTGTACTCAGCATTATTGAAACTGAAAGGCGGCGAAGAGGTGTAGAAGTGAATGGGCTCCAGGAGGCTTTTTTATAGATTATGGGGGGAGGATGTGTGATAATAAAAGGTAATAAGAGCTTTCCTGACTCCGATAGACTCTACCTTCAACTAACCTACAGCTATCAGGAGGCAGTAATCCATGTTGGATAAAGAGACTTTGAGGAGCAATTTTATTCTATTGCAATGCACCAGTTTGCACAATGGATTTGTTCGCTTTTTGCAGGCAGCCTTCCTGAGGGACAATATTTCTGAAGCTCCACAAAGCGCTTTTTCTGTTTTCATTCCACAGTCCCTTAATTGGATGAATGGGCTGCAGGGGCCTGGAAGTTGGACTGAGTAAAATTTGCACTCTTTGAAACCCCAGCCAAACAAACCTTGTCAAGCAGTTTCACATGACACTGGGATAAAGCGAACATAAAAGGGAAGCCTATTTAAAGAAGGGAGCATTAATGTTTTAGTGGTGTTCACTTCAGGCCCGTACATTTTACATGAGTCTTTTTCCCTTATGGGAAAGTAATATGCTCCAAGTTGACTAAGTGCAGATCCTTTCCATGAGAGGTTGAAGGAATTGGCATTGGGAATGCAACAACTGTGGTGTAGCGAGCTCAGGATTGGGATATAATGCCATAAGGCTAATTAACATCTTGTTCTCCCATTGTGTTCCCTTCGGGGGAATCGTGGCTTTAAATGATAACTACAAAGATTGAAACATTCTTAATCTAGGCAAGTGGTGCAGTAAAACATTACTCACTGAATAACAAAAGGAATATAAAATGGAGTATGGGCAGTATATTTCAAATAAAGTGCAGAGTGTCCTTTTTCACCTTTTCACTGTGCTTAGTAACACTGATTTATGCACTGAACAGAAGATGGAAGATGTACTGTTTGAGACTTGGGGTATGGGTTTGGTTTATTGCAATCTATAAAGAATTTCGACTTCTGATGGGTTTGTCCTTTGGAATATTTTTCCTTTGGTGCAATCTCAATGTTCAGCAGTGACAGGAAAAGTCACACAGAGTCTTTTTGAAGAGTCACATGGAATAAGTCCTTCAAGAAGCATTGATTTGCAAGTTTTTTCCTTGCATATGTCAGATGCTTCAGAACATCCCTTGTGGGGGCACAGGCAGGAGCTCCTGCTACTGAGAGTTCCTGCTTCCCCAGAACAAGTTGGAAAACTCCAGAGACATGAAAAGACTGAGAAGTCCCATCTGAGGTGGGAACCATTCCTTCAGCTGGGCTAATTAGCAGGGTGAGATCAGCAAGGTGATAAATGTGGCTGCAAAGCGGGAAGGGGAATTTTCGGCTTTTTTCTGGGAAGATGCAAGAGATGGGGGAATAGGGAAGGCAGAAAGTGCAACCAAGAGCTTCAGGGTGAACCTGGGCATCAGACTGGGAACAGGAACCAGAGAAAGGTCAGAGAATACACTGTTCTCTGAGGGGAGAGTGTTTGAGAGCTGCACAGGTAAAACAAGCCCTTGGATGGGGAAGAGGCTTGGCTGAACAAGCCCAGCTGCTGTGCTGGGAGCTGAGAGGAATGCATTACTCTTGGGATTGCTCACAGGCACCGTGGCTCTCCAGGGCTTCTTTGCCTTGAACAAGGTTTTGTCCTATTTTTGAATTAGGCAGAATCCATCTAGCTCTGGCAGAGCTGAATTTTGTGACATGTCTAGGAATAGCAACAATTGTAGGTCTGAGTCCAATGGTTCTGAGCTGCAGTTCAAACTTCAAGTGTAGTGCAGATCACAGTTTAAAATATCTGACAGTTTTTGATTTGTCTTCTGTCACTGAAGGAGAGAGCAAGTTAAATGGTCTGTAGTAAAAAGCAATTGAACAAATCATTTTAAAAAAAAGTACAAGAAGAATACATTTCTTTTTCTGCTTGGTTGCTAGCAGGGGCTTTTTGGTATTTTCAAAAGTTCTCATTTCTTCATAACAAAATGAGTAGCACTATCCATGTAAAAAGCTGCTTTATTTTTATGTATACACATGTACATGGCTTTTATATGAATGCACATAACCTATTCTAGGTATAAGTAACCTCAGCTCACCACTTCTAGAGAATATGCAAAATATTTCCAACTTTTCCTTCATTTTCCCACTCCTTCAGGAGACTGAAAACAGGAAGCTGCCATTTGCTGAGGTAATGGATAAACACAAAGTAGGAACAAAAATGATTGAGTCTCTTGTTTCTTTTCTCCACAGCAGCTCTTATACTATAGGAAAAACCAAATTATTTAGGGTGTTTAGCAGTATTATCCTTTGCATTGAAGACACATTTGATGTGCTTCAGCCATAGGGTGGTGTATGGTTTGGAGACCATTTCTCAGGGCTTGTAAACAAAGCAGACATGACAGAGACTAATTAAAGCTAATGTGTGTTTTATTGGTGATGGGTTTTTTTTGTTATATTTGACTGAAGGCTGACTATTGCTTCTTGAGGGTTTGCTTCTAGCTTTATTTTTAGTTTGTTTTGGTTTTTTTTTTTCCCTCTGAAGGAAACAGTTGTGTAGAGGGGTTTTTTATCCATTTTTTAGGCTGGAGGATTTGGTCATTGCCACTGCCACGTCTTGTTTTCCCCTTCTTCTTCAGTTCAGGATGTAATACTTGTCCTCTGAATCATGCTGGAACATATTTTGGGAATTCATAGGATTATCACCAGGGCTACTGCTATCAGGCAGAACGCATGCACATTTTATTATCTCACCCAACAGGTTTTCATTTTCTGTGCCCATTGAGTCAGCACAGAGGGGGGAACATGCTGCCATTACTACTGGCAGAGCTCGATAAATATTATAGCAGTCTTTTCAGTCCTGCAGGAGCTCGTTCTGCCATGAGAATTCAAAATCTGAGTCCTTATTTCCTGTCTCTTCCTTTCTCCCATCTGCCCTTCCAAAATGGGTGGTATCCTGGCCCCGAGTGGCCTGAGATGGTGCCTATTACTGGGCTACAAATTGATTTAATCAGTCAAATGAATTTGTGGAGCCTCTGAAATACAAACCCTTCAGCTTTCCCTATTTTCTACTTCCCCAGCAGGGAAAAGTAAAAAATCAAAGGTTTTGGGTTGGTTTTTTTTTGTTTTTTTTTTTTTTTTCAAATCAAGTTTTTATTGCAGAATCTTATCAGTGTGTAATGATAAAAATTGTGTCTGTGGTTTTAATGTCTCTGCACATCTGAAATTTAAAGCTTAAAACTCTTGGTGTGACATGCAGTTCAATCTGTTCAATTCACTTAGTGGTTTTGTTTTGAAACAAAAGTGCTTTTTTTCTTTTTCAATTACAGTTTCTTTCCTTTGTAAGCAACTCTGTGTTGTGGAAGAAATGTTGATATTACTGTAAATTTCCTTTGTTGCTCATTTCATAAAATTGTGTTTTCATAACTGCTTATAGCATTTCTTTTCTGCCCATTTGGAGTGTGTGATCCTTTTCTTCATGGATTTTTAATCTCTCTTCCCACTGGTGCCTGTCCCCCACCTCTCAATCCACCACATGACTTTGTCAACTGTGCTGTTTGTTTTCTTTTTCCCAAAGCTAATCTCTCATCCCTTGTTCCTGTTTTTCAAATCTTCACATTCAAACCTGTGCACAAAGAGTTTGGGAATTCTGCATGTTTCAGATAGGACAGGAGTGAGGTTTGGAGTGTGTGTGTGTCCTATACAAACCCTGAGGAAGGGGCTCTGTAACCTTTCATTGCATTAGCAGTAATAATTCTATCTCCATTTCAAAGGGGAATAAAGAGCATTTAACTGGTCAGATGATATTTTTGGAATCAGCAACCAGCCTGTCTGTAACAGCTAGCTGGAGTTGTTTGATTTGCAGTTTAGGGCAAAACCCCAAAGCAACAATCTCCTTGTGCTGGAAAGGAATCAGGTCCAAGTTAACTCTGGAACATGGGTGGGGAAAGGAGCTGTGCTCATGGTGTGTGGACATTATGGCAGCAAGCGGGGAAATCTGTTCTTCTAATTAAGCAGAGTACTTTCAGAAATAAATAACAGATACTTCCTTCTACAGCACCTATTTCTGATGGCCTGATCAATGCCAGCACTGAGAGCGAGCCTTTATTAACCCTGGCCATGCCTTGGGTTTAGAGCAACACCCCCAAATTCTACTCAATTCAAGCCCTGTCATTTTCCCTTCCCAGGCACATCCTTGACACGTTCACCCTGCACACTTCTACAGGGCAGGCCTTGAAATGAAATGCAGCATTTGGAAGATCTCATTTTTATCTTGCTTTCCCCCACGCTGGGAGTTCTCGTCTTGAATATACAAGACTTGCTGTGGTGTGGGAAAGCCAGAAAACACAAAGTGTTCCCTTCCAGGTGTTTGGTTGGGATATGTTAAAGTTCTGTGCCCAGAGTAGGGTTAGGAGTGTGCAGAGAATGCATTACCCTCCATAATCCTCTTAGGAGTGAAGAACCTGAGGTTTTTTTTGTTTTCCAGCTGTGCCCTTCTCTGTTTATTTATTTATTTTTTTTTATGAGCCTCATCATAGGTCTTTAAATATGGGTTGTTGTTTGCTAAGAAACCACTCCATTATTCCAGGACCATATGTTCATGACAAGTAAAAGTCATGAACATTTGAATAGTCTCCATCTGGCATGAATTAACGTAGTATCATAATAAATGAGAAGTGTTAATACTAGGAAGATTGTCTGGGAAATCTAGATTTAACCAATATTTGTGGTTATCTATGGAACTTGGGTTGGTTTTGCTTTGGAGAGCACAGACAAAAGTAGGATTGACACTTCCAGAAGTAACTGCAAGCCAAAGGCTGCTTCCAGTAGTGTAATCCTTGAAATAAAGTGTTATGCAGTACAGCCTCTGTGAAATCCCCACGTGCTTTTTTAGCTCTTAGAAATACTTCTAAGGAAAACAACAAATGAAAAAACAGAGCAAGTTTCTATTTGCTGTGGTGAAGGCAGCAATGCTGGGCGCCAGCTCAGCATTATTTGTTAACATATGTACTTTAAATCCTTGAATGCCCCTTGAGCACAGAACATATATCTCACATCCACACGGCCATATGGAGACACTGCACTCATTTAAATAACAAGTGCACAGTAAAATTATCTTGGCCCCAGAGTGCATGTTGTTTATAACAGGGAGTTACTCTTACTTCTGAAATTAAACAATTTTTCTTTTTTTTTTTCCTACAGAACCTTAAGGCTAAACTTGTAACTAACAGAAATTTTGAGACAAGATGAACTCTTGCCATAATATAACAGACACTGGTCTTTATTCACTGCTGTGTATTCTGTAGAACAGTCAAATATATTTTAAAAAGTCAATATTTCTACTGGTTTTTTTTTCTATTTTGTCTCTATATCAAGCTTTAGTGTGCATCTCCACAGTCTTCAGAAAGCTTTCTCTTTTTGATTTTCCCTGTGTTTTGATAATCATTAAATATTTTTTGAATGCATGGAAAAAGTGGAAAACATAACATCAATTTGAGGCTGGACTTGTGGTCTTTGCTCATATTGGAGTATTTGAGAGCACAGCAGCTCTGCTAGGCTTGAGTTAGATATGATTTTATTCTCTCAAGCTTTCCTTTTCTGCCTCTATTCCAGGTGGAATCCCCAGCTACTCAGACTGCACACATGCTTGTGCCATGTGTATACCTTCCTTCCTGCCTGAAGTGGGAGAATTTGCAGTGAGAAAATTCTTCTCTATTTGGTACAAATCTAAAAGGAAACAAAAAGGCAAAAAAAATCTAAGGTAAAATTTTTATGACATTCCACATAAAAAATGTTCAGAAAGGTATTTAAGAGCAGTTGTGGCCTATGGATGAGATGATGAAATTGTTGGGTAGGAGTTCTGAAAGTCCCAGAAATATTTAAGGCAAAAAATGGAGCACAGAGCTTCATCAAGGGCAGTGGTGAAGTTTCCCCAAAAGGGTAAAGAGCAAACAAATTCATGCAAAATTCATTTATACAGCCATCCTGTATTTCAATAGGTGGCTGAAGCAATTCCTTTTATTTTTTTTATTCTTTCTGTTCAATTTTGTTTTAAAGAAGAGAAAATAATGCCCCAAACTCCTCCCAAATCCTGTTTTGTTGTAAGTCTTGGGCAATGAATTAATCCTGAAATAGTTCTGGGACCTGGAATACGTTGTTAGACACAAAACATTCACAGCATTTGAACTGAATTACCAAAATTACCCTCAGGCTGTGTTCCCAGGCCCAGGGCAGCCTCAGGTGGAGATGTTGGGTGTGAGGAGCCCCAGAGCTCTGAGCTCATCTGCAGCCCCTGCTTTGCCCATCCTCTGCTGCAGTGGTTGCCCACAGTGCTCCAAGCTGAGGGCTGGTGAGGAGCCACCTTCCTCAGGAGCCATCCCTTCAGAGTCCGTGCACCTGGGGAAGGTGTTCCCTGCTCTTCTCTAAGGCTTTCATTCTGGGGAAAATCAGAAATATAACTGGCATGAGGAGCTGAAGGAGCAGAAATACACAGAGCTGTGAATTCTCTGAGAATTTTCCACAGCAATTTGGCTAAACTTCCTGTGAAAGCCAGAGGGAGAGAAGCAGGTTTCCCCCATCCCTGTAGATGTGAGTGTGGCACTGTGTGAAAGCCAGGAGCAGGAAAGGGGCAGAGTCTGGCACATTGCATAACTCGAGTCCTGTTTTTAATAAAGGCCCTCTGGTTTGGCAGCGAGGAAGAAGCAGATGGGAGTGGGGATGGCAGTCTCGGCCGGCCGCCACCCCCAGGGACACACAGCCCCTTGTTTGGGGTGTCTGGGCATCGTTTCACTGACACACAAAGAAGTGTCTTTAGGAGTGATGTCAGTTCATTGGCTGAGCAGCATTTTTTGGCTTGCTGAAACGCTTCCCCCTTTGAGAGCGGCACTTTGCTCTTTGTGGAACGTCATTATTGTGCATGGTAATGGCTGCTTGGAAGGGCAGGTCAGGTAGTCAAATAAGGGTGTAGTTGGTGCTTTCTGATTGTTTCTAAAATAGGCAGGCCAATTTCTGCTGGAGGAGAGCGAGTCTGAAGTGTGCCAGAAGCCAGAGAAACTCCCGGGCTGTAAGCACAGCCAGGGGAGCCGGGCTGGTGTGTGCTGCAGAAATGATCCTGCAGTGCCCACAATGCAGGCACCTTATCTTTGTGCCTCTGTGCAGCCCATGCAGCACAGACAAAAGGGGAGAAGGAGCAAAACTGACCCTGAGTTGTGGCCTAGAACATAAGCACAGAAATAACAAATAATTCTGTTCGTGCTGTGAGTGCTGCTGGCGTGGATGTGTGCAGTGTTTAGTGACACCAGACAGGAAATATAATTAATTTGGGTTATTTTCTATTTGTAGCATTAAGAAATGACGGAGATTTTAAAATAAGAAGGGTACCTTTTTTTAACAACTCCCTGGACTGAGAAGGCTGCATTACAAAAACCTTTACCCAAGTACCTGCAAGACTCTGGAAAACATCTCTGGACAATTGAGAAGCAGGTTTATCTGGATTTCTGAAGGAATTACTCTCCTAAGTCACTCAAGCAATCTACAGAATTCCATCTGTAATTACTGAACACAGTCAAAGTGAGGAATAATAAGAGGAAAATATTCTGGAAGTTGTTGGGGTCTGACAGTGTATAATGAGCATGTCAGGTAATACAGCTATTCTGTATGGCAAAGTGCAATCTTTCATCCTGTGTGAAAAAGCTTCTCTAAAGTGCTTTTCGTATTAAAAGTGTCAGGTATATATCAATTTTTTTTCTCAGTTTTATGAGGCAGAAAGTGAAGAATGAGTTAGTGATTTGCTAAGATCACTAAGAAATCAAAACCCGAATGAGGAGCTCAATTCTGCTTTCAGCCTCTTCCGTTACTTTCATGACATTTTAGGGGTTTTTCTTTTTAAATAATTTTAGAAATGGAGGAATGATACATTTATAGACACCAGGTATTACATCCAAGCCAGTGGGGTTAATTCATTTCAGCATGTGCCTGTCATTTTGTGTCACTGAATGCCAAGCCCTCCTTTTACAATTCATCTAAATGGATTTGTTCCCAGCTCCTCAGTAAATCTATTTTATGAAAAGTTCTGAGCTCTCAGCAGCATTCTTGACAAGAACAGGTATTAAACCAAGGTATTTTGGGTTATACTGTGAAAATTGAAAGAGAAGAAGCCAATGGTTGAGTTATCTCAGAGTGCCAGCCATGAGCTCTCTCCTTTTTCGTGGTTGTTTTGAGTGTGATGGTGGTGGTGTGATGTTGTGACTAAAGATGGAATTTCTTCTATCTTATCTTCCATCAGCCCAAAAGTCTTGTTGGAAACAAGGCACGTCAGTGCCAAGTGAGGTTGTCTTCATGTCTGGCACAGCCTTGGCAACTCTGCAATGAGGGTGGGAGCCACGATTCAGAATTTGGCTGCTGGAAGTTGTGCTTTCTGCAGACTTTGGGGGAATGGCCTGCTCGTTTCCTACCACCTTTTAATTTTCAGTACATGTTCACATATATCTGTTCCCCTCCATCCCATGGAGGCTGGCAATTTTAGCTAGTCGTATTAATCAGTTCAACTGGTAAAAGATAAAAGCAGCATGTACTTTACAGCACTAAAGGGATGTGATCAGGGGAATTGATGCTGACCTTGCTCCTCTTGGCAGTTGTTCCCAGCCTGTATTTAAATGAAGTTCACTGCTTTTGTTTCATTTCCCTGGGAGTGCTCCTGTGCCTGAAATAATGAATTGTTCAAACAGCAATTTTAACCTAGGTCTTGAAGCGTGAAGTTCCATGACACCTGAGTTCATCCAACAGCTTGCTGCTTCCTACTGGGCTTCCTCTCCCTTATCCTGCAGTCCAGGCACTTCTCCAGCTTCTCCTGTGTCAACTCCAATACTTGTCACTTTTTCCCTTCTGAATTGTTATTTTTCTGGCAAAAAGCTGAACTGCTTTCTTGAGAGGTCAGGTGAATGTGTGGCCAGTCCAAGAGGATCTGGGAGCAGTGGGATTGCCCCTTTTGACACGGGCAGGCCCTTCCATCTCCTCAGGGGTCTCACAGAGTCCACCACAAGCTGTATTTTGGCAAATGCTGAAAGCTGCTGCCAGCAGCAGTCCTGCCACCTCCTGCCCCAGGCTGCACATTCCTTCCCATGTGCCAGTCCTGGAGTCCCTGGTGTGGTCCCTCTGAACTGGAATGAGAAACTGAAATGTTTTACTAATGAGTTTAAAAAAAGGAAATAATCATGCTGGAGTAGTTTTCATTTCACTGCAAGGCTCTACAGCGAGTTCCTCACAGCTCCTGCTGTCCTTGGGGTTTCTGCTCAGAGAGGCTGCTCCGGGAGATGTTTTCATTACTGCCACCTTGCTTCTGCTGATCTAGATGTTAGTGGGACTATTCTGGATTATCAAAGCAAAAAATTGTAAATTTTTAGACTTCTGAGACAAATCTAACTTGTTTTAACCCAGTCAATTTCAGTTATCAGCCATAACCATAAAAAGCACTGAGCTGCAGCTTCGAGCCAAGAAATTCTTGAGCAGCTTTGTAACTGAAGAAATCATCAGAGTAAACAAAATTGACCCATTATAATTTTAAACAGACCTGGGAAAATCCACTTAAAGCTCGTGTATTCTGCACTATGAGAAACGTCAAGTTTTGTGTTTTCCAGGCACCCCTCCCTTTTCTCCCCTAAGCAGAAAATTCCCAACCACGACTGCCTCCTCAGAGAGCATTTACTGCTTTTATGATCTCCTGAGCAGTTCCATGAAGTGAACCAATCCTATTAATGTAGGAAACCCGTGATGATGGAAATTTTGGAAACTGTTGAGAAATTAGAGGATTGCAGTGTTTGACTCATGTCCAGTCTATCAGGATTCCTTCTACCCAGCCTTTATTTCCTGCAGAAGGCAGTAAGGTCTGCAGTTGAGCACGTGGCTTCACCTTCCCTTGCATCCCTAGCAGTGTTGTTGCTAACTGGCAACCAAAGCAGCTGAGGTTGGCAGAAAAGAGTTTGCAAACCTGACTAAAAGGGATTTAACAAATTGGATTGAATTGGGTTATGTTGCAACTTAATTGTTTTGCATTTTTGAAGTTGTCCTGTAGTGATATTGAGACGCAGTGCTCCATTATATTAATGCATTATCATATTAAGGCTTCTGAATGAATCTCTTAATTCTATAAAAACTGGGTAACAGCTTGATGGGAGTGTGGGTTCTGTGGTTGGTACTGACTCTAAGATGCATTTATCTGTTTGGACTTTTTTATATTTAAGAGGGTAAATTAAATTTATTTTATTTATCTTATGAATGTAGAAAATGAGACTATTTGTGCTGAAGCTCTTTAAGTCTGGTCAGAAAAAAAAGCTCAGCTGTACCACAAAAATTCTATCTCCAAGTGATTTTTATCATAAGCAAAAAAATGTTATATTTTAGCAGTGCAAAATTTTGTAGTTTTACAGGTGTTTTGTATAAATCTATGCTTTAGGCTGTTAAGTTTTTCATTAGCTAAACTTTAGCCTGAGTATTCGTTCCCTCTCTTTTTCTAGTAAGACTTTATAATGTTGAATAGAAAAATGCCTTTTATTTTTCTCTGCTGAATTGCTTGAACAAGGTGGGTTTATTTGTCAAGAGCAGAGAATCTACTTGATAATATTCTTTTTATCTGATTCTCTTCATGATGTTTGATGATCTAGGTGACAAGAAATGTTAAAAAAACTGCATTAAATTATTTCAGACTTTAAACAGGTTGTTCCAGTGACTTGTGCTTCTATGCACTTCTGATTTGCTATTTGTGCTACGCTGGTTTTGGACCAATATAAATGACATGAACCTGTATTTAAAGATGCCTATTTTGAGTCATTGTAGTTTTCATTGCAAAATATGGAACAGAACTGCAGAATCCCTACTGCAAAATGCAACTTTTGCAGGGAAACATTTCTGCCTCCTTGCTTGTCTGGACCTGGCAGTTTCATGGGTGCTCTCCATGTGTGTTTTTGCCCTCCCAAATTGCTCACAGGAGCCACCTGTGCCTGGTGCCACAGGTTTGGGCAGCAACTGGCTGGAGATTTAGGAAGAAGATGTTTGAGCTGTCAATAGAGATGTAATGAGCCACCTGAAGCCTTAATGCTCAAACTGCTTCCCTTATCAGCCGGGCCTGGAAGCGCCAGGAAAATGTTCTTTCAGCTCTATTTATGTGGAGCATCCAGATGTCTGTTAGCTAAATCACAGCCATATATTCTCCAGAGAGGGTTTAGGTCTTGTTTCCAGTTAAACGATACAGCAGGTGGTAATCAGGATTCACATCAGATGGCAGCTCCACCAGAGATTTTCCTCATCTCTCTCTCTCCCCCCCATTTTTGCGGTGCTTGTTTTTGCATGAGGTGGACAGAGGAAAACAAAGCAGCGTGGGAACACTTTGATAGCTACAGTAAAACAGGACTTTAATGTAAGGAAAAAGAAAGGACATTTCTTAGCCATTTATTTTGGTTCTCTTAGCTTGAAGAACTGACTTAATGACCTCTTTTAGTAATTAACACATTGTGGGATCTAAATTGAAGAATAAAAAAAATTATAAAGTATGTGTATAATATATTTTGAATTTAATTAATTGGTTGTTCTGAATTTTATACAGAACCAGCAAATTGCATGTTTTCTTTCTCCCTCACTACTTTTTTCATTTCAAGTGTGTAGTTATGCACTTTACCCTTAGTTTTTTTCTAAAGGTAAAGCCATCATTGCTTTTTGGACATTTTTTAATTTTGTCATAAAACTTGAAGATTTTATATGTTTGAAGTCTTCATGGTTATTCAGAATCTCTAAGTGTGACTTTATTGGGAATGCTTGGTGATTGAGCAGGTCAAGTTTTAAATTTCATTAGGTAGGAACATTGCTAGGAACATCTTTACTTGTAATTCTTAATTATAAATTGCCTGTATTCATTAACCAACTTTTTATATGAAACTATAAATATTCATTGATTTTTGCATAGTAAGACCATCCCAAACCCACAACATTGTGCTTTTGTTGATACAGAGCACCACTCATTAATAAACCCAAAATACTGATGTTAGCACAAACATTTAAATATTTTTTGTTAGAATTCAGAGGTAACTTAAGGCATTGAATCTTGGTTCACCTCTTTTTGAAAGGCCTGAATATACTGCGTTTCCATGCTGTTACATTGAAGCTTTCATGAATTGCTGGGCTGGGCCACTTCTCCACCTCGTGCAGTCCATCATTCCACCCAGAGGAGCAGGATCTGGGCTGTGCTTCCTCCTGGGTGGTCCCTGGTGTGTCCTGTCCCCAAGGAGTTTGGATTTAGTGGCAGTGTGGCAGCTGGATCTCGGGATAGCCAGAGCTCAGGCTGCTCTGACAATTGCCCAGCTCAGGCAAAGATTACAATTTGCATTATTCAAACCCAGGTTATTTTGTTCTTGCATAAACCAGTCAAGAATTTAACACTTTTCAAGTGTTGTAGTGATGTAAAGGAAACATAAATGCTCTCTGGGACTGTGTTACCTCCTGGGATGGAATTTATTGTCTGAGTAGTGCCTAAATACCTGCTCTTAATCTGTGTCCTTTAGTGGATTTCTCTGCTGGGCAAAGAGGTTTTAGTGCATGGCCAAATGTGGGCAAGAGCAGCCAACGAGGACACAGGTAAAGATGGACTCTTGGTACTCAGAGAAAGGGAAAGAAAGAGGCAGTAAATGGAACATACTTATTTCAAAACTTTTAGACCAGTTTTGTTTCTGGTGCACATGTCAGCTGAGTGTGAGACCCGAGCAACAAAGGGAAGCTTTGTTCCAGAAGAGAGAGGCTAAGGGGTGTGCTCATTAGATGCACTGCAGCATTCCTGGGGAAACAGAAACAAGCCACAAACTTTTTTATAAAGGTAGTGCATAACTTAGGGCTCTCCCTTGATGGCAGTAACTTTTGAACTGAAAATTTATATACATTCCACGTGCTTATTTTCCTCTGCACTTCATGAATAAATGAACTGGTAGTGCAACAATGCTGTAGCTCAGGGTACTGCTGTTTTTGTTGACTGTCAAGAAGATGGTTTATGCTGTACCACAAACCAGTGTTGTGTGTGAGCTCCATCAGCCTCTTGATCACCTCGGGATGAATATGGCTAAGACTCAAATGCTACAGCAGTCAATTTAGTATAATTTTCTCTTTTGCCCTCTCTATTAGTTTCTATGAGAAAGGAAAGCGAAGGAAAATTGCTGCTGCCTGATTTTGCATCTTTCCCTCTCCTTTTTCTTGTTGACATCACCCCACTGTGGGTTATTTCCCATTAATACAAAGCATGGCCTCCAGCTGGAATGTGCCATCACAAACTTTGAGCCCAGCAGTTCAGCCAGTCTCAAACCTGCTCCACTGTCTGCTCCTCTGCCTCCTGCCTTGGCAGTTTGTCCATAAAACGGGGAGACAGCGTTGGAAGCCTTGCTGAAGCCAAGATAAGCACCAACCCTGCTCGCCCTGTACGGAAGAGGGCTTGGCACTCATGTGGTGTCCAAAGCTGACTGCTCCCACTCATCAGCCTGGCTTTATTTCATTATTCCCAGTGCTACAACAAAAGTAAGTCTTTGTTAGAAAAAGTTGAGACTAGGAAATAAATTCTTTTTATTTGGTATTAATGCCCTAGAGAAGTAATATTTTATAATATAACCTGTGTTACTGTAGGTCTGTGATTTCCAAAATTGGAGGAATGAGTAAATGTGGTCATAGATCTTTACCTTCACATGTTATTTTTTAACAAACTTTATTGCCACATAAAAAGTGCAAAAAAACGTATTTCCCGTATCTGAAAGAGATTGTCATGGTTAGATATTGTGTTTGGTTCCACAGCTCTGCTTCACCTACCAGTGTAAATCCACATTTCTGTTCGTGAAGAATTAGGACTAAAGGAGCAGAGTTGGTGGTTTTTATTTCTCATATCAAAAGAGGAGGAAAACTGGTATTTTCCTGTGTTTATAAAGGTTGTTATTTAAGTATGTTAATTGGCCATTTCCACCCTATTTATTATTAACAGCCTGACAAGTTTAGAAAAACTTTTCAGGCTCTGTAACAGTAGCTGTTTCTGAATTTTGCTAATTAATAGTGTCCGATGCATTAATTATTTATTTTAAAGCGTGTTTAAAATGCCCCAAGCGAGATAATTCCTGCTGCCCAAAATTAATGTGCAAATGTTACGAGGCTGAGCATAGCCAGAAGCAAACTCTGAGACAAGGGCTGCAAATCTCCTGTGTGTGTGTGAACTCCAGAGCTGCCATGGATGGCTTGGAACCGCTGCCTTATTAATGTAATTGTCTGTATTAAGGGAATCTGTGTTCAGGGGGGTTCTCCCCCCCGAAAGAAATGCTGATTAGTGAGTATTTAATGAGGTTTTGTACTCTGGCAACTATACAAAAGTCAAATGGAGTCACACTTTCATGCATTGTGAGTCAGAAGTGCATGGACTTGTTTCTTGTGGTAGTTTTATTAGTACAGGTAAATTTTTCATAAAGCCCATGCCTGAAACAGAAAATATATTAAGAATATAGTCCAAAATGTGCTGAGAGGAGTGGCTGTGATGAGCCATGGTACAGAAAAAAAGGGTTTAAATATTATGAGGTTTTTCCTGTAAGCCAGTAAAGCTGTGTGAGGATCTTTAGAACCACAAGGAAGCCCAAACGTGGTTTCAGGGCTGTTGCAGTGACAAGAATCAGAAGAACCTCAAAAGGTTCTCAAAATTTGATGGTGATTTTGTGCTGGTAAATATCTTTTGAAGAAACTAGACAGTGGCTTGTTTTCTCCAAGGCAAAAGGAGTGGATCTTGCCCCCTCTCATTTAGAGGGGAAAGGAGTTCTCTGTGATTGTGACATTAAGAAAAAAGAAAACCAGAACCAATGAGGAAAAAAAATGTAATCTTAGGCAGGGATTTTTTGTTTGTTTGTTTTTTACAAATGAATTTATGCTTTTTGTTCTCCTTTCCCATTGTATACACGGACTGAGAAAGGCTTTGCCTTTTCCTCACAGTGTGTTTCTGGGAAGCAATATTTATTTTCCATACATGCAGTGAAATTCTGACATCTTTCAGGTTTTCTTAATTACACCTCTATTCATTCTTAAAGAGTTCTTAACAGTTCTTTCCCTATTCAATTTTTAAATGAACCTGAGAAGTGCTCCTTTCCTTCTTTGATTTTTTCTTCCTTTATGCTGCTGTTTATTTTGCAATTTTCTTATGAAAAAATATATTTCAAATTCCAGGTACATTGAAAAATGACATTGATGCTTTTCAGCTCCATAACCTTTCTTAGAATAATCTCTGTCCACATACAGGGCACTGACAGCACTTTTTAATTTACTTCTGGAAGCTGGACTATTTTTCCCTGTCCTTAGTGTGGCCATTCAAAACCAGCTAAACCTCTCTGTGTCTTTTAGATAATTTAGAAAATGCACCAATGTTTCTATTTGTTTCTAAGGTCACTGAAATGTTCTTTAATAGACATGCTTTGGGGTTTATGGCACAGGCCACAGGAAGGGTCCTGAATGGAAAGGGAATAATGCATTAATGTTGGGTTTGGTCTGCTTAACACGGAGCTGCTCTGGCCACACAATCTCCATCCAGTCATGAATGATGCATTTGTGTTCCTGTTAAAAGAATATGGTCAAAGACAGAAGCAGATGTTCTCCTGCTTTGATACCAACCAGAATAATTTTGTATTTTCTTATAACCAGCTATGCCTGGCCCATATCATCTTTGCCATGACATCTACAGTTAGTCAAAAATAACAATGCAAAATATTTGAAATTTTCTAGTTGAAGACTTAATCCCAAATGGTTAATGGGACAAAAAAGTGAGGGCATGCACTGAGAGGGTGAGAGTGAATTATTGTGAGGGATGAGAAGGCTCCCTGCACCAACTCTGTAATTCAGAGTGGTTCTGTTCTGACAGGAGTGCTCAGGGTTTGGTGGGTTTACACTTAGGTGTTCTTGCCTCCTGGGTTGCCACAGCTCAGTAGTTCCTTTATTATTTGAATGCTGAAGTGCATGTGGATGTCTATAAAATAAATAAGCATAAGATTTACAGAGTAGGAGAAAAAAATAAAGTGTGCCTTAGTTATGCTTTGGAAAGAGACACTAATTTTCTTTGTTTCATCACATTGAAGTCACAGAGGTATGGGGTTTTTTTTCTTCTTTCTGTGGCTGTTAAGTTATATTTACTGTGCTTGTACCTGGATAGGCAATGAAGTGTTATACTGAATTCGAATATTGGCTTACACTGACTTTTTTTTTTTTTTTTTTTTTTGGTGTGTATTAAACAGTTTAATCTTGAATTGTAGCCCAGATTTTACTGGCACTGAATGAGGTTGATGGATTCTGGAGAAAACTCTGCTATCAATCTTTGAAAAGTAGCAGTAGTAGCAGTAGTTGGAGTGCAGCTGAAAACTATGTTCTAATTACTACTATTTTCTAATTTAAACAGTGCACTTAAATCAGGAGATGCCTATGCCTTCTGGTATTTTAGATTTGGGTTCAAAATCACTTTGTCTTCCAACAGTGAGGGCATTACAGACTGTAATGTGAGTCCCACACAGAGTAATCCAGACAGCAGTTTAGCTGTTATCCAGGCTTGCACTAACCTAAACTAGATGGCATTTGATTTTTTTTTCTTTATTTTGTTCAGATCTCAGCAACCAACCAAACCAGTAATAGCCCCCAAATATCCTGCACTACTGACAAATTCAGTGTACAGTGGTTCAAAGTATTTTTGTGTGCAAACAAAATGCAATGGAAACTTCTATCTAATTGAGATGTTTTAGAAGATTATTTTTACAAATGGACCATTTTTATTGGCAGTAACATGGATTTACAGCAAAGGATTGTCTGTCAATATGTTCATTCCAGGAGATTCATACCATTTCCTGTCACAGGATAAGAACTTGCTGAGATAAAATATTCTGTTCTCTATCCAATATGGGCATCTCCATATTTTTTTTTGGAAAACTGGAATTTTTAAGCTGCTAGATCTCTACTTTTTGTAGAATTGTGGTCAGTGCTGAAGCTCATTAACTACCAAACTTCTTTAGCATCTCCACCCTGCAGACTGGGATGGATCCTGGTGGGAAGTTCACCCAGCATTCAGGTGTCAAGGCTGGCAGCAGGAAGGAAACCCCCCATGGGGGTGTGGGTTGGCAGCTCAGCCATCCCCTCCAGACCCTGGAGTCTGCTCTGAGGGCAGATGTGCCACTGCTGGGTCCCCTTCTCAAAGCAGAGCTCAGGGATGGGCTTTTGTCCCTGTATAAACACTCAGAGCTCTGTCAAAGGCACTTGTTGGGAAAACTCCTAATTTTTATTTTTAATTTTTCTAAACAAAATCCTTTTGCTTAGCTGCAGCAAATTAATTTATAGAGGTTTCAAAAAGAGTTTCAAATCAGAGTTTTCAGGGCTCTGAAAATGCTTCCAATGCAGTGATTATCAGTAAGCCTGATTAATTGCAGTGTTTGTGTTAAATACATCTCTACTATTGTAATATTCTACATAATTTTAAAAGAGTGATCACTTAAACTTTCACTTAATGCAGCTTCAATGGAATGAGTGTACAAAATTCTCCCTGCAAATAAGAGTTTTCTGTTTCTCTCTGCCTTAGACTTGCTTTTCAGAGGGTTTTAGAAATCTTCCCAATGTGTTTTGAGGACGTAGGCATTCAATTTTACCTTGCTTTCCTGAGAGCAATCAATGCAGATTTTTATCTTTTGATTGCTTCAAACACTTTTCTGTCTCTCTCTTTGGAGGAAAGGGCAACATACAATTGAGTCAAACTTGTTTTATAAAAGTTTTCTGTTTAATATCAAACTGGTATTCCTGAAAGAACGCTCATGGAAACCATAAGCACACACAATACAAACATACAATACCATAAATGCATTCAGTACTGGGAAACCTCGACGTACCTTGATACTTGTTTGAATTTCTTGCGTCCAAACCTGCTCCCTTTTGTCCTTGAATTTATTTGAACTCCCTCAGATGAGTTTAATTGCTGGTATTGATGAAGAGCACAAGCCAAAAACTTATTCTGTAAAACGTGACAAAGAAGTTAAAGAGGTTATGACTTTTGAGGGATACTTCTGACACTGGAATTCAGTAGTGCGGTCACTGTATTTTTGTCTAGAATCTCTTCCAAACCAGCCGGCCCAAATAGTCCAAACTGCCCAAGGACTCATTTTATCCTACAAATGTTTATGCAAATGTGTTCTCTACAAGTTAACATATTACATAAACTGAGTTTTATTCTCAAGTTTAGCATTTCATTTTATCATTCTGTCATTAAAAATAACCAGTTGCAAATTAGCAGTGCTAGCTGCCTCTCTTTAATCAATTTCCTTAGCAATTGTGAGGTTCAGAATTGCTTTCAGAGGCAGTTAATAATGCCAGTGTTACATTTATATGGCATCTCAGGACAAAGGAGTTAATCATGACACAGAGTCTAAACTGCAGATTGACAGAAATAAATCAGATGAGGGAAAAGAATTCCCACCAATATTATTTTACAAACAGTGGCATCTAATTGCCTTCTGTGTGTTCACCAGGACGGCTCTGAACCTTGTTTCTGAATGATTGATTGCTCAGCTCAGCTGTTAAACTGGATTTGCAGTTTATCTGAGCCTGTGCTGAAGTGAGTAAGCCTTGAAAATGGCTGGGATGGCCTCGTCCATTCCTGGTGGTGGCTGCTGGGTTGGTTAATGCAGCACATCCAGCCTGGCATTGTCACAGGCACTGGGACCTGCTGGGGCTGCTGGCAGGAGGGGGCTCAGCCCCTGAGCACTTGGGTAGCAAAAGTCCTTGGCTTCCTGAGGCTGGTGAGTGTGTTCTGGGGCTTCCTGTGGCCTTCAGAGGGCCTTGCAGACTGTTTGCTCGCTGTGTGCAGCTGGAGCAGCTGAAGAGCTGCAGCCCCATTCCTGTGCAGCACTCGGGTCTGACCCCCTGCGTGCTGCTGGCCCCACCTGCAGTCTGTGGGTGCTGACCTGGAAGCACCTTCTGCATGGCCTGTCCTTCCCTCCCTGCCTCTACAGCAGTGCTGAACGTGTGTCCCGTGGTCCAAAGGTCCCCAAGGGCAGGCAGGAGGCTCCAGAGTGCAAAGCACGTCCCTGTCTTCGGCTGTCCCCTCATGAACAAGCTCCAGGACAGGGCTGGGGAAACACAGGGTGATGGGGAAGCTTGAGGGGTTTGGTTCAGAGGGTGCCACCCTTCAAACACTGCGGGAGGGACAGCAATTTTCTGATTTTTCATCAAGCTGAGAAACCAGCTGTACAATGTGCTCCCTTGCTTTTCAGTCTAGGATTAG
The DNA here is from genome assembly GCA_013397235.1 of Lanius ludovicianus. Lineage (NCBI taxonomy): Eukaryota > Metazoa > Chordata > Aves > Passeriformes > Laniidae > Lanius > Lanius ludovicianus. The sequence continues at coordinate 1,416,074 of VYXG01007384.1, forward strand.
CTAGATGGGAAGTAATGCTGTATTTCAAATGGCTGGGTTTAGGTATTTCCCAAGCAGGAAGGTCTATTTGAGTGAAACATCAGCTGAACACGTGCCCAGTCCCAGATTTGGGCTGACATGTGCAGCGTGTTTGAGTCCAGCTGGCGGGACTAATAAACAATACTTGTCACCTTGTCTTATTTTTATTTAGAGAGAAAAAACATAAAAGATTTAATGCATGTGTGTAATATACAAATATATATTTGTGAAGAGACAGTGTTTGTTGTAGAGGTCAAATGTCCAATCTTTGGGGAATTTGGTCTCTCCAGCATTTACCTGTGTTATGGCTGTTTCTAATGTTTGCTGTAGGCTGTCCTGACACCTCCTACTGTAGCTAAAGAATTATTCAATGTCATTTTAGGTCACTTTCACACAAGAGCAGCACCATCATGTAGTGAGAACTATATGCACTGGCACCTTGCCCAGCAACAAACCCAAAATATTAACTGGGAAACAGAAATTCAGGTGGGGAATGCTGTGGGCACTGTGCATCAAATGGGGGNAGGATTTCTTTTTCTTGAGTATCCCAAGATTCTGCTTGTTTTAGTTTGATGCTGTCTGGCTAAAATATTTTCTTCATGATTTTACATTATAATTTAAATAACTCTTCTTGCCATGGTCATTGCTTATGGGCATAATTTGAAGCATCTGATTAATTTCTCCATCTTTTCTATGGAAATCAATAATGGACACTGGAAAGATTAATATTTGTGAAAGAAAAAATGATATAACAGTAATAAATCTTTTGTGGGACTCATATGTCTTCTTCAGTTACCAGGACAGAAATGATCCAGTTAAATGTGGTGCATATCAAGGATTGGTTGTTGGTTGTGGGGCAGAACCCAGCAGTGCTGGGAGAGGCACGTGGGGTCTTTCTGGTGGCATTGTGTGGCCCTAGTTCTGCAGCAGAGCTCCTGGAATTCCTGCCTCATCATCACATCTGGGACATGGTACTGAAGAATTTATGCAGGACTTTTAAAAGCTCTGTAGAAGTAAAATAACTTTTATATTTTCCACTGGTTTTGGGGTTTTTTCCCCAAACCCACATAAACTTAAAAAAGAAAGCCCCGTTTGAAGTAATATTTTGAGGAACATGTTCCCTTCCAATTCTTTTATCATAATTGACAGGCCATAGAAACTCATCTCCCAAATGTTTCATGACAAATGCTTTGCCAGGATGGCTGAGCAGGCTGCACTAAAGCTGAGTCCCAGCTGACATGTGAATAATCTCCACCCTGAACAATTTGGAGCTGCAGTGGAAGTGCTGTCGGATAACAGATGGGTGAGTCCATGCCACAGCAGCTGAGGGAGCTGCAAGAAATGCCATGTGGCTGGATTTTAGTTTTTATTTTCTTTTTCCAAAGGCTCTCTACTGCTTCCTTGCCACAGAAACCTATTCCCCCAGCTTTCAAAGTGAGAAGGAAACTTTATTGTCCCCTTAATCTCAAAGTCCTTTTTCCACCAGCAGCACCTAGAGAGCAAGGGGACAAAATCTATGCTGAGCCACAGCAAAGCAGTTTTCCTTCACTCAAGAGGTTTTATTTGTGAAGTCAAACATCCATCATAAAGGTTGTTTTTACTGCAGTGGTTCTGGCTCCCTCCTTCTAACTCGGTAACACTGTCAGGTAAGCCCAGCTGCACAGAGCAATTCAGATCTCCTTGCGAGGTCCTGCACTCCTGTCTCTCTTTTGGGGGTTGCAAGGCTCTTCTTTGGCCATAGATTTCCATATGAAACAAAATTCAGGCTCTATGGACTAGGAAGCTTGACTTTTATCCTTCACTTTCATCTTTGTAACATCCCTATAGGCTCTCTTTAGAGGTTTTCCTGACGAGCACTTAGATGGGAGAAGACTAAAGCAAAAAAGAAATCAGAAGTCCAAACAAAAACACTCAGAATTGTCTCTGGAGTGGGGACTCCCCATGGCATAGCACAGGTTCCCAGCCAGTCTTCTTAAATCTTACACCAAAGAAAGATGGTTTTGTGCTGAGCCAAAACACAGGAAAAAGCCTTAGAAAGTTGACCTCGAGAGTGTTGATTCCTGCTGGGCTCATAGAGGTGAGTGGGATGAAGCCAAGGTGCCAGTTCCTGAGCTGGGAGGTGAGCCCTGCAGTGCCCCGTGCAGGCAGCAGCCTGCCCTGGGGAGCTGGGAAAGGGACAGGCTTCTGGCAAGAGCAAGGAAAGGTTTTCACTGGCACCAAAGCTGGCTAATTCCTGAGACTGAGCAACTTTGAGGTTGCTGAGGGTGCTCAAAGTAGAATCTATTTGTGTTTCTTTGGCAGATTTCTATTCTTCTTCCTCTACATTTTTTTTTCTTTTTTTTTTTTTATTTTTTGAGGAGTATGGTGATGTTTCCCCAATCTGGAGCCAGTGTCCCTTGGCAGACTCAGAGGAGCTGCTCTGCAGCCTTGGCCCTGAGTGCTGCCCTGGGCTGTGCTGATGGATGCCAGAGGGCAGGGAAGGGCAGTGCCAGAGTGCTCAGGAAACTGGGGAGCTTCGAGTGCTTCCTGTGAGCCTGTGTTTCCTGAGCTGGGCTTCTGCCCCTCTGGAGAGGCCGCTCAGAGGGGAGGGGATGCAGAGAATCCCAGGTGCCCCCTTGAGCACCTTTTTGCCGTTTGACTCCTTTTCATGGAGCGCTTCAGACTTTGAGCAGAGCTTTTAAAAACATGGATTGTTTCTGTGCTCAGACAGGACTGCAGGAGATGCTGGATGGAGGCAGTTGCAGGCTGTAGATTGACATTTTATACTGCAGGTTGTGTGGGAATAAAGTTTTTCTTTCCAGGTGCAGCCTGCCTGCAACCATGAGATTAACTGCACCAAATTGCCATTGGACTTTGGAAAAAGCCTACGTTGGCTCATATGAATTCCATAACATCACCAGAATCATGCTAATGCTGTTTAAGGGAAGAGCTTTTAAGATTTTTACAACTGGAATTTGGTTGAATTTTTGCAGTGTTATAATGCTTTGAAGATTTCTGCATCCACACTCATATTTTTTTCCTTTTGTTGCATATCAAAATTACTATTGAAATAATTACTGAACAGATGTAATCTGACAGCTTTGTGGACCTGTGCTGCCACTAGATCACTTTTAACAGGATGTAAATGTCATTACATGATTCTTTTTTCATTGATCTACAAAATCAGAGGTGCCTTTGTTTCATTCTTGCTGTGGTATGGTGTTGCAAGCAGAAGCTCCTCATACTTTTGACCTGAAAAATTACTATAACATTTTTATTGTGAAGCATTAGGCAATTTTAGCTTTAATTATTGGGAATCTCAGGCTTCCATAGCTTTAATCTTGAAATATAAATGAAATATAAGCATTAATATTTATTTATTGGTATTATTTATAAAGTGCAACACAGATGTCTGTGTCCAGGGATTTCTTTCAATTTTTAATATGTACTTTTAAAACAGGACAAAATTAATAATTAAGAAATTCCTCACATATCTAAATTACACCAGATAATATAAAGATGCACATTATAGCAGCTCACGAGAGAATACTGCTTGAGAAAATTTTCTACATAAATTTGTCTGATAAGGTCAAAGTAATGCTGCTGACAGTAGAATAAGGAAGAGAAAAATATTTTGCTGCTTCCAGGCATCTTCATGTTAAGTCAAATAAAGAATAAGAAGAACAACTCAAGATATGTAAGAGGAAAAATTCACTCAAAGGAAAAACAGAAAACGTTTTTGTGTTTTTTGTACCCTTGTATGTTCTGTGGCTGCTGCAGCATATGGAGGTTGTTTGCCTTTTTGGGTGAGGCTGGATAAAGAAGCAGATTTAGTCATCTTTGGGTTATGTAAAGGCATCCTTTCCAACCCAAAAGCACAATCAGGGTAAGGGTTAAGTCCTGGCAGTCACTCTTACAATTTAAATTCACTTTCATGTTTACCTTCGACTTTATTTCTTGTGGATAAGCCTCAAAACTGAACACAAATTGAAGGGGTGGTTTTTTCCTTAGCATCCCCAGAAAGAGCAGAATTTGGAAACTACCCTTGTGCTTCTGGGTATTGTGTAAATGGGGACCAGATCTAAACTTTGCTGGTCTCCCGTGACTTGTTTAGGAACAGTTTTTGGAAACTACAGAAGGATCTAAATGCAGATATGAATCTCTGAAGGAATTTACGTGGCAGATATGAATATTCACTCACTTGTTCCTAATTTCTGGACTGCTCTCTCTGTTCCTGTGTATTAGACTGTACAGACTTCGTAGCTGAAACATTTTTCCTCTAGAAATGGAAGCTGGCATTTCCAGGCCCGTTCTGCAGAGCACTAATTGTGTCCCCATTGACATTAATAGAAGTGGTTAGCACAGCACAGAGTGCTGCTGCTGCTGCCTGAGTGTTCAAGAGCAGGGCTCCTGCTCCTCGGTGGCTGAGGCCTTTCCAAAGGATGTTATCTCAGATTAACCTCAGCCTGTTCACCTAAGAGAGCCCTGTGTCCTCTTAGGTGAGCAGAGTCCTTCTGCTTTTCTGTCGTGCTGCGCTGCAGAAACACGGGGGGAGAATAATTCAGAGTAGCTGTGCTCTTGGAGCCTCCAGTGTGCCGTTCCTTGGGACAGTTTCTGAACTTGTTTTGGGGGAAAAGGAGCGTTTCTGGGCAGTGTTCTGGCGATTAGGGAGGGTCAGGTGCAGGGGAGCCACAGTAAGTGGAGCAGAGCAAGGTGAGGATAGCAGGGAGCACGAAAATACAGCAGCTCCAGAGCAAGTGGGAGGGAGCAGTGAAAGGAAAAAGTAGCCCAGATCTTAGGAACAGAGCAGGGCAAAGTTCCCTCAAAGCAAAGTTGATCCTGCTCCTCTTTTGGTGTATTTTTCAGCAAATGCAGCCTTTCCTGAGGCAGGAGTTGTAGGCTGTAAGGATGTTTTTCCTCAAGTTTCTCCCACCATACAGATTGCTTTTCTGATTCTTTGAGTACATTAGACATTTTTCACTTTCAGAATCTATTCCCATTTCATTATTTTTGTCTGTATTTCCTGCTGGTTCATATGGACTTTATGCATATTTCAGGATGTTTTTCATATGATATGTGAAAATATCTCTACTTATTTCCACATCTAACTTGGTAACATGGCATATTGATTATTGTTGTGGGTGCTTTCAATCCCTGTTACAGAGACTTATGGACAGGCAAGCTGAAGTTAATTTTATAAATAAGATTTATGGAAGAGCATATTTGTTGGAATACTGTAATTGATTGTTAGGGATTGGACAGATTTTTCTTTTATTGGGAGTAATTATATTCAATTCTATGCCTGGCATTGTATGTTAAATCCAAGTTGTAGGCTATGTTTGGGAGTCATGACTGAAACCTGCTGTGTGTATTCTACACATCAACCCAGTCTGGAAGATCCTGATTGCTCCTTTTGCTCTCAAGTACCAGTGCCTTTTTCAGCCAAAACTGGAACCATTTTAGTGAAAACTTCCCTTCTGAAACTTAAAACTCTGCAATAAAACAGTGCTGTCAAATTAAACCATGATAAAAATGTAAGATCTAGCCTTGTGTATTCAAGTAGCATTTTGTATATCCAAGGGCCATTCCAGACTGAGTTTAATCCTGTAGCATTCCCTAGGCCAGGGATTGAAGCATGTGGGAGCACCCTGAGGGATAATCCAGGACTCAAGTGACTCCTAGAGGATTACACATAACAGGTTTATGTTCTGAGGGAGAGTTACAGTGAGGCATGCTGCAAAATAACCCCCAAACTGCTGACACTTGTGGTAGCTTTCCTGGAACGTGTTCGGAGTGAGTTCCTCTTGTGCTCCCTGCTGGTGAAAGCCTTGGGGCTGATTTCCCACTGCCCAAAGCCCACTGCCACCAGGCTGCAGTGGGGCTACATTCAGGAGAAATATGTTCCCAGAGAGGAGTTAATGGTCTGGAATGTCTCTGATCTCAGTTCTGCTTGGGCTGATCTTTTAAGAGGCAGAGGGGAGAAAATGGGCTGCTGCCTGGAGTAGACCCCACTGCTCTCCACCTTTTTGATTCAAGGAGGACCTCGTTGAACGTGACTCCAGCATTTGAATGCAGATTAAACCCTCAGTGTGCCCCCCATGTCTGTGCAGCAGCAGGATGTGCAAGCAGTTTGACAAAGCTGGGTACAGATTGAATTCACTCCTCGCTGCAGGGCTCTCACACACCGAATCCTCTCAGTTCTTGGCAAGAAACGCAGAGGGCTGAGGCTCCTGCCTGCATGGCATTGCAGAGAGACACACGCTGCTCTGCCCTTGACTTTCATGTTGTGCAAACTTTAGGGGAAGTTTTGAGACTCTCCATGGAAAATAAAAGCGGAAAAATAGCTAGCTGGAGCTTTGGGGTTTGGTTTTTGGGGGGTGTTTTGTAACCAAGAGCAGGGAGATCAGTTATCATTTTCTATAGGAATGACTTGTAGGCATTATTAAGAAATTAATAAGAGCTCAAGCTCTTTTAGGCAAGAGAAGATTGAATGATACCCTTTTCATTTTGGATTAATTTATGTAGTGTCAGGCCTGACAGCATGGGCTGTCAAACCTGCTATGTCAGGTAACTCACTTTTTATTCAAGATTAATTCTTTGAAGTTGAATCATAAGGTCTTTGTTCTTACATGACTCAGATTGTATGCTGGGATTCCAGCACTTTGTCAACGTTTTTAGACTTCTGATTGAATCATTTGTATCTTCATTTATGCTTATTTTTTCATGAAATATTTTCCCTCTATTTGATTAAAAATACTCAGCCACGGTCATTGAATATGAGAACATTTCTAGATGTTTCTCACCATGATGAAAATACTGGATTATTATACTTAAAGACTAGATTTAAAAAATAATAATTGAGGGGAAAAATCCATTTTGTTTGTTCTCTTCGCTGCTAGACAGGCACAAAAAAATCCAGAATATTTTACTTTGTTACTCTCTTTTAATTTAGGTTATATATATATATAGACCACATATTGTGGGGTTGGTTATTTTGGGGGGAGGGGGTGATTTGGGGGAGCTTTCTGGGTTGGTTTTTTTTTTGTTGTTGTTGATTTTGGGGTTTTTTGTGTTTGGGGAGTTTTTTGTTTGGTTGTTTTGGGGCGTTTTTAGTTGTTTTTTTTGTTGTTGTGGTTGTGAGCTGAAAGAAATTGTTAAGAATTTCTTTCTGTTTAGAAAAATAATGGGCAAAACTTCAGCATGGTTTTAGTCCTAGGAATTTTCCCATGGAGGTATGAATATTAACAATGCTGAGGAAGTGCTCAGCAGAAAGAGATGTCTGATATCCTGAAAACCCCATGCTTGCACCACGCTGTTCCTGTGTGCAGCACAGTTGCTTATTTAGCCCAACCTATCAGCACTTTAAGTTTGTCATCCTCAGTGCTTGTGTTTTCCTTAACTTTCCACTGGTTATCACAACATAAACTTGGCCCAAACAGTCATTGGATAAAGTAACTGTACTGCTCATTTTATTGCTGTGTGGAGAAGTGAGCTCTGCAGGGTTGGAGTGAGAGATGCCATCTGTGGGTTGTAAAAGCAAATGCAATGATATCCAGGGAAGTTTGCTCCGTGTTCAGTTACTGGTAGTGGACAAAACTGTGGCTCTTAATTCTTTGGGTTTGGCCATCAGCAGCGTCCCTGGAAGGGTTTGCAGAGCAATGGAGGACCAAACCCACAGGGTGTGATGGAGTCAGCCCTGAAGGGTGATGGATGGAGTGTGACCCAGCTGTTTGTGGAGCATCTTCCAGGGGTGGACAAGGTGGTACTTCCTGCCTTCCTTAAGAAAGATTCCACTTTTAGCCTTGAAGTAAAGAGAAGGGCAGTTGCAAGATCACACAGAAAATTAAAACCTGCTTTTCTGCTGAGGCTGTTGAAGAGAAGTTATTTCAAGTAATATTTACGTACCATCCTTTAATAAACAAGTATTTTCATTAGCACATTTCCATTTTCATTATGCCTCCATTAAAAAGAACTCTAGAAGCATTTGCTCTGTGTCCAGCAGTGATGGCAGCAAGTAAGCACATTAAAAACTGTCAGCCTGGTACATTAAATTGTGAAATCAGAAAACAAGAGACAGACACTTTGGGTGTTTGTCAACCCCTGACAATTTGAAATCCAGAAGAATTTGATCATGTTGGACTATACTCAAGGACCATTTCCTAGCTGATTTTTCCTCAGCCTTACTGCTTTAACCATATTTTCTTCTTAGCTGAAGAAAGAGAGCTGTGAAACAGAGGCTGTCTTGGTATAATTAACAAAAGAGAGTGTATTGAGTGGGATAAAGGTAATGAGGAGCAAATGATCTTGTTTATAGCTTACACTGTCCAAACCCAAATATATTTTACTGGCAGTCTTGCAAAGGGGGGATTCCTTTCCATTTCTCAGTGGAGCCTGCTTCATGTGAGGTATCCCATTAAATATGAGATTGCTTTGGTAAGGAGAGGTAGGTCAATAGCACCATTTAGGAAACAGGGGTTATTTATCAGTTTTTGAGGTACAAAATGCACTAATGCTTTGGGAAGTTTGGACAAAACAGTGATGGTTATAAAACTCTAAAGCTTCAGAGTTAGAATAGGTAGTAAACTACATGTTAATTCATTAATTAAATTGTATTTCTGGTGGCTGTGCTTTGCATGTAGGTGTTTGCTCTTTATTATTAGGGATATCTTGTCAGAGGCATCTCTTTAAGTGATTTACAAATCAGGAGTCCTTAATAATACATGAAGTTTGAAAAAAAAATACACCAAACTGCCAATGCTTGAGAGTGAAGCACACAAGGCGGGGTGCACACAGTGTTATTTATGGTTATCTAACACTTATTTGATTTTTTTTTTTTTAAGTGCAATTTGCATGTGTTCCTGAGAGGGAAATTAAAAACTGAGAACAATTTAAGTATAAAAATAGATATTTTCAGGGCAATTTCTAGAGCAACTATCTGTAACTTTTTCCATCTTTGTGCTGTTTGGCCACTCGAGGGACTTATACAGAGTGGCCTCAGCTAAACACAGCAGCCCTTTCAAAGGATTTAGAGAATGAGAACAGAAGGAACAGAGGATATGAATTCCTCTGAAAAGCAAAATATATTTTAATATTAAATGTATTTAACAAGAAATTGACTGGCTGCTTCTTCTGGTTGTTTATAATTAGAAATTACTTCATATCTCCACTTTGGTGTTCAACTGACGAGCAGGACACATTTCAGATCACGAGTGTTGTTGACTAGAATGGTAAAGTTCGATGATGAACGTGTTCCATGGCAAGGTAATATTAAAAAAAAAGGAGTTTGTGGAGGATTAATGTTCATTCCTTAATTATATTCCTTCCTGTGAGTCAGGCTTTGAGTGAAAGCAGAACTGTTGGTGGAAACTTCTGGTTTGCTCCGCAGTACCTGTGTCAGTCTTGATGAGATGTGAAGCCATCAGTCTTTGGTTTAGACTGAAAAAGAGGATGCAGGATTAAACTTCAGCCTCTTGATTAACAGAATTAATTATGGAAATGAGGATGCAGTGAGGCCATTAAGGGGAACCTTTGCTCTCTCTGGAAGCAACTGTACTGTAGGCTCACTAGCTTTGTTGAGATAAAAAATGTTCCCATCTGTTTTGCTGATGTGAGGACAGCTGCAAAGCCCCCAAAGGGGGAGAGCAGTTACAGAGGACTGAAATCAGGGATCTGCAGGTTGGGCACCCAGCCTTGCTGGTAATTCTGTGAACTTGTGCAAATCAGTCATTGGAAAATGGATTTTGATAATACAGCTTGTGAGATTGCAAGGTCAGACCTGCTTGAAAATTATGGCAATGGTATAGAACACAAGTCTGCTTTATAAGAGCAGCCCTGTAAATCCTGATGGTTTCTTCCATGTGCTCATTTGTTTTGAGTTACTCTCTGGCAAATGTGTTCTATTAGTAGAGGTAATGGAATTAATTTGCTTCTTTCTTCATCAGCTGGCAAGGGGACACTGGAATTTGTTAAGACTTGACAAGCACTGCTTGGCATTCTATTGTTAAATGGAAAAAAAAAGTGCCCATTATTACCTTTTCTAATCAAAACTCTCCTTGCCTGTGGATGAACTTCAAACAATCTTGCTCCAAAGCTCACCCAGCCCAAGCCCAAGCCTGTGGTGGCTCTATCCTGGTTTTGTCACATTCCCACGAGGACACCCCAGGCCTCTGCCCAGCTGTAAATGAGCCCCTCACTCACAGCCTCTGGGATGGCTGGGGCTGGAAGGGGTGTCTGGAGGTCATCTCAGTCCAACCCAAGATTCACAAACCTGTCAAGTCCATGCTGAGCTCCTGTGGGTTTGAAACATTCTAACCCACTCCATGGAATCTGCATTCTTGCTGAGAACAATGCATAGTAAAAAACTTACTGTTTTTTGAAAGGCACTTGACACATTATGAGATCAAATCCTTAATTACTACAGTATTCAGCAATGTTTTTTTGAAGTAGTTTCTTTGAAAGAACTATTTCAGAACAAATATGTCAAGCAAATAGGCTTCTAACTGAGGCCTGGTTTGATGTTTCAGTCATTCACTGTCACTGTTGAACCTTGATGAAAAGGCCTTTCTCTTATTGTTCTTTACAAATAAGCTAAAATAACATGTTTAAAGTAGTTCAGCTGTGAAGTAATGCAAGTGAATTTAGATTCAGTGTCCTGGGAATATCAGCATCAGTAATTGTAAGATATGTTTTAGTTTCAGCAGTTGTTGAGTTTCCACTATTACAAAAGCTGTTCAGAGATTGAATCCCCAGGTGCTCTTTCCTGGCATATGATTACTCAAGACAGCACAAATACAGCGAGGTATTGGTTAAGGATGAGCTCCTCCAGAATGGTCATTTCTAATCTCTGTAACACTGAGACAAACTGCACTGAATTTCTGCTACGTGATGTGGTGGAAAATAAGATGCAAATGAAAACCTAAGGTGATGAGTGAATGAAAGGACTCGTTGTTGCCCAAGATTGCAATAATTGTGTTGTTCTCAGCAAAATCTTTTCTAAGCCAACAGCAGTACAAATGTTTCTGGAACATCATTTCTCTTTTTCCTCAAAAAAAAAAAAAAAAATTCTTTGAGATTTTGCCTCCTCTTTGGGGATGAAATTATTTCCTTGACAGTTGGCAAAGGCAGAAGATTCACAAGTCTCAGCAACTGTTTTCCTGGTGGAAAAATCTAAGTGAAATGATTAGAACATCTGGCAAAGCTCTTAAATAAAACAGTACTTTGAAACAGAACTGATTCAGTGTATCCTAGGACATTACATCAGTGACATTAGAACAATTAATATTCAAGGCATGCTTAATTATAATTATACTCCACAGATGCTCCCTAGGAAGAAGTGGAACATTGTGCTTTCAGGTTGAGCTCTCATGCAGGCAGACTAATACAGTGGCACTTTACTTTGTCCCTATTGAAAATATGAACAAGATTGACTGTTAGCCCAAAATTGTGCATGAGAACCTCGGCAGCAGCACTGGGGACCCACAGACAGTGAATGCATTGTTTTATCAGCTGCATTGGGCTGAACAATTCTGCACTTGGTGGCAGATTTCTGACAAACCCTTTGGGCTTCAGGCTTGTCTAATGGAAAAGGAATAGGGGATCTCTGGGCTGAGGGAGGCATCCTGACACTTCTAGCACGAGTCTCTGCGTTGTTTCTGGGATGCTCTGTAACATTCACTTGATATTGGCTGAAATGGAGACTGCTGCTGCTTCAGTGGGAAAATGACTCCCCACTAATGTGGTCAGTGGGAAAAAAATTGGGATATTAGTAGCCTATTAAAAATTAACAGCATTTAATGGCGCCTTGGAGGTAAACCAAGGTTGAACAGGAAACCCTGGGGACATTTCCTTGCCTTCAGTACTTGAATTAGCAATTTCAGCACCATTTTTAGCAGTGAAAGAAATTGGTTTGTATTAGGTGGTTATGAGCTAGGTATAATTCAGCTAAAAATGCAGGATATGTGTCATTTAAGACAGCTGTGAGAAATCTTTACAATTTACTGTTCAAAATTAGTAGTTGCCAGATCAAAACATGTATAGGTACCTATATTACTGAGGACAAAGAATTTTGTGCCTTCAAACCTCCTGTTCTCAGGAAATTATAAGATAACAAATTCTCAATTAACAGACTATCAAGCAATATCCATTTCTCCTTCTAAGAAAAAGAAGTCAGTCAGTATTTTTGTTACTTGCTGAGGTCAAAAGTACAGCTACCACTCTGGATGAAAAACAACTTCATGAAGTCCCTTGGGAATCCTGTAAGTGAGTTGAAGTGCAACCTTAACTCATCTGAAAACAAAAAGGGCTTTTACAGGAGATCTGCACTTGAGATTTGATTAAGAAAAAAGGAAATAATGTACTCTGACTCCATCAAGCTTCCAGTGAAGAGCTGTGGTTAACACACTGCTAGCCCTGTTCCACTCCCATTTAGTCACTTGTTAATTGTGGACAAACTGTTACCATAATTCATGCTTCATGGGCAAAATTTATGGGCATAGACATTTAAAGTCTGAGAGTGAAATATACTTCTGGGTTCCAAGAAATGAGGATAAATTATTAAAAACTCCTGATTCCAAACAACTTGAAAATATGTCCAGTACTACTAATTAAAATTACTCAGCTGAGCATCTGATTTTAATTAACTGAATGAGGCTGTGATAGATGTGGTGTTTGTCATTTTGTCTCATTTTTCATATCTAATAAAACTTCACATTTGCTTTCTCAAACTGAGAGAAAAATAAGTGCTCTATTATTTAAATAGATATCTGTAAACCCACCTTTAATGAGATATTTCTAAAACCACTTTAAATATACAGGATGGGTTTTTCATAAAACTGAAGGATTCACCACACAGAGTATCTTAAAGAAATCCTTTGGGTTTAAGACCCAAGGAATTAGGAAGGTGGTGTTTCTGCAGATCCATATGTTCTTTACTTTCAATCCCCAGAGTCTCAGGGGCGTAGAGTGTAATATATCTGCTTGCAATAATGTTTAAATGGTAACAGTTTTCAAAGAGTTGGTGATTTGTGCTGCATTTGGCTTGCTATTGAACTAAAATAATATTTACACCTGTACCCAGACAGTGATTTCTCAGTAAATTCTTTCTTTCTTAATTTTTTACCTAAGCAAGCCCTGAGATTTATTGCTAAGCTTCACGTTGGAATGAGGGGAGAGAGGAAGAGAGAATGGAAAAAAGAATTTCCTCCTTTAACTTTTACTCTTACCTAGCAGTTACTAAACTATGTTGATGTAGAAAATGGTGTATAATACTGTTTAGTTCTGCTGGCTGCAGTTTATAGAAAGGCACTAAAAGCAGCAGGGGCTTCCACAGTCCCCTCTTCTCCTGCAGACAGCCTTGTGGGACTTCTCTTTGAATGACACAGCTTGGATTAGGGTTTTGTGGGGTTGGGATATGTTTCAGAGGTCTCCAGCTTCTTTGTCTCATGACTTTTAAGGTCAGAGAACAAAAGCAGTCATTTTCAAAATTGCTAGCTTTTGAGGGGATGAACTCTTCCTAGTGGGGTGGTTTTCCATAAGCCTCTGAGTGGGTTTCAGTCTCATCAGGCTCATCTCCTCAGGGTGCTGCTCACAGCATCTTGGGACTCGATTTTATGGATAAATCCTGAAGAAGTCATCCTGGGCAGGGGGTGGAGAAGCTCCTTCTCAGGGGCTGCTGCCATCGAGCTGTGACCTGCAGGAAAATGTGCCTTGGACAGTAAGCTCCTCCTAAGCCTGTGGTTGAGCACTTGGCTGGAGATTTTAGGCTGAAGTATCTGAAATTTGATGCAAGAGCTTATCTGGCCTGCTCTCAAGTGATATCAGGAATCAAGGTTAGTGAGTTTTCTTATGCTCCTGAGCCCTTCATCTGTAGGTCAGAGCAGGGCAGAAGCTTCTGGGAGTTAATGGATTTTCATATGTATTATTTCAGTAGTAATTCAATAAAAAATCTTATTTGCAAAATGAGGAAATAAAAGCCCAGACATGCCAAAATTCACATGTGGGTTGTCAAATACTGTCAGCCACGTATGCTTGTTGACAACTTGTAAAACACAGTAGAGAAATGGTACTATTTAGTTTGAAGTTGTCTCCAAACATAAAAGAAGGATAATTGGAGTTTAAAATAAAGGGTAGTTATGTGTTGTGCTCTGTTGTGTGGTAATTGCACCTGGAGACATTTTAGCTCAAGATTTCTATTATGGTTATTAGAAGCCATTTCCTCACTCTGCAAGGTGGTGGCCTGCATCTTTGAGACGCTGTTGCATAAGATTCTCCACCTCCCTTTCTTGGACTATATGACAGGGACAGTAATTAGCACTAAACTCCAAGGCAATCTATTTTCATAAAATTAATAATAATGAAGATAATTTCATTTTTGAAGGCAGCTCTGTGAAAAGCCATCTCAGATCTCTGCATGGAGATCTGGATTATACAGTGAAAAGGAACTATTCACAGGAGGGAGTATTAGCACAGCCACATTCCACTAAAAACACTCTTAGTCTTGCCAAGTTTCTGTGCAGAAAATGATATGCATGCTGTGCTGATGTTATTAGTTTCCATCCTTCAAGCTGCTGCAGTCCCCTCTGTATAAATCTATACTGAAGAATCTTTATGTGCCAAGGAATATGATCCCTAACCACTTTAAAGTGTGATGCATTTAAAAGAAGGCAAAACAAAGTATGTTAAAATCCAGAATGGGAGACTGGGCGAATGCCTATTTGAATTATTTCTGTTTCCTATCTGTGAAAATTGAACTGACTGACAGTAGAAAGAAACATTTAACTGGCTTTATTATATTAACTTTTATTTCAGTTGCTTGTCTTTAAATTCTATGGGTTCCATAATCAAAATCTTGACGTGAAAAGCATCTTGAGACATTATGGTGGGAATGTATAAATTTTAACTCAATTTGAAAAATACTGCTCTTGTTTTCTTTCAAAGCAAAGTATTATGTGGCTCACAATGTCATTGCAACGTGTAAAAATAAATCACTGTATTAAATTAGTAGGCTGACAGAGCTTTTAGTTCATGAATTTGTGGTGCCTGAATGCCTTCCTGAACAGAACATATTGGTTCAGAAATGTTTTGTGAGTCTACTTGACAGCCTGAGCTCTGAAACCCTCCTCTCCTTGGGAAATGAGGAAGAAGCTTTGGTCTCCCCCATTTATTATTCCTGGACAGTGAAACTGCATCCACAGCCTCACAGTTCTCATGTCATTCACGTGCTAAAACAAATGCACATGGATGTAAATATCATCAGTGGTATTTATATATTGATGAAAATGATTGATCAGGTGGAAGGTAAAATATTAATGAATGCTTGTTGAAAGATTTTTGTTGATCGTGAGGTTTTCATGAGTAAATGTACCAGTTGTGGCATAGGGTATTTCCAAAATTTAGACAGCTTATTTTATTGCTTTTTCTATTTACAGCCTTTTTCATTATTTCAATAATTTTTTAGTCTTCCTTATTTCTTCCACAGAATCACCAGATGTCATTGGATCGTTGTCTGGAATTTTAGAAGTGATATGTGAAATCTTAAAGCCACTCCAGATTGTCACAGATGCAGGTGGGACACACTACCCTGATCCTGCTGAAGGTATGTGGTGGAAAGATTGAAGCTGCAGGCAAAAAAAAAAAATCCAACCAAACATGTTAGCAGAAAACTGTTTTGTTCCCATTGCTCACATTTTATTCATGCATCCAGAAAAGTTAATGGTCAGGATATGTAGCTGCACATTTGACATGTTTCACGTGTTTATTATAAATTTAATGTGACTAAACTTGGTTATCTTCTACTCAGGAATGCCTGTGGTATGTGATTCGTTTTGATTACTTAGTACAAAAGTTTCTCATAATATAACCCCCATTCTTCATTGTCCCAGATTCTCATTTATACAAATTTCTTGTATCATGAATTTTGTACAGATTCCTGACAAGGTCCCCGATGTCACTAAGCTTGTTAAGGTCTGTGCTGCTCCATGTGGGACATCTAAAACCAATTTCAGTCACATTTGACCACAGTGCAGATGGAACATTATTCATGCATTAGACTCCCTAAGTGGGGTAGAACAGAGCCTTACATTTATTCCTTACAATTTTATCTGCATTTTTGTATTATATGTGGTTCAGTAACCTTTTGTGGAGGACCAGAAGATGCCTCTGGAGGCAACACAATGTGCCTCAGAACTGATTTATCCTGTAACATCTGTCAGCTTTTCCCTAGGCCCTGGGTGTGCCAGGATCCACATGTCATCTTTTCTAAGGACTGTGGGGAGGTGATCACAGGAATGAGTCTGATACTGCTTACTGCCATTTTTCCAGGAATACTGTTCAACATGCATTCCTTGGTTCAGGGATTTATAGCTTGCAGTTCAGAGTGCCTTTGTCCATCAGGTTAGCATTTTTATTAATGAACTTCTGAAAATGAGGCATATAAATGCTGTTGGAAAACGAGGAAAGTACACATGTAAAGAATTTTGAAAATATTCCAAAGAACTTCATTTTCCTGCTGAAATTTAAAAAATATCCTCCAACCAACATCCATATTTCTCCCTGTCCCCCAGAAGCAAACAGAAAATCTTAGAATAACCGATTTCATAGTGCTGGACTTGGAAATGGATCTGTTGAATCTCGTGGGAACACTTTGCCTGCGTGGATCCTGAGTGTCTCCATCATTTTGGATAACCTTTATTGAGTGTGCCAGGTGAGTGACAGGTACTCAGAGGAGTTACCTGAAGTTGAAAAGGTATAGAGCCTACAATTCCCCCTCTCAGTTTTATATCCATTGTCCCTTTATTCTGTGGTTGTTTTCCTACTTGTAATTGAATTACAATTTCCATTCTAACTTCAGAACCCTTCCTTAGCAAACACCAAATACCAAAGCACCCTCTACTATAAAAATTCACATTTTAGCTGGTGAGCTCAATCACAGACAGGAAACTGAACAATGCTTCAGACCCACAAATGTTCCTTTACAAAAGAGCTGTTCACAATATTACAAACATGAACAGTGATATCTTCTGAAGGGTGTGTTTGTATTAACGTGATTAATTTAATATTTGCAATATTACATAACCTTTTTTTAAGGTTCTGTTGCCTGTGAGCATGAGGTAAATATGAGCATTTTGTCATGGGAGGTCTAATAATGTCTCTTTTTGTGCTTCAGGTAACCACCAGCTAAACTGGAACACTTCTGAATTAAGTGTGCAAATGAGTAGGAATTTTCCCTTTTCTTACAGATGTTGAAATTATAATTTAATATAGAGAAGTCTCATTTTATTCTGTCTAAAAATATCTTTACTCCTATTTGTAAGTAAAGTTGCAAACTGTAAAATGACATTTCATTATAGTTTGCAATTTAAGATATTTTGGTTAATATTAGTTAGACCAAAGAATAATTTTTAGAGTTATCCTTAGTGCGTGCATACGTACAAAGTAAAAATGAAAATGAAACTGCAATTTAAGCCAAGTATGACTCCAGTTGTCTTCACAGATTTTAAGTCTGCACCATGTTTTTTGTCTTTTTGTGGTGGCTGTCTTTACTACGTTTAAATGAATTCAGTTTAGCAGATTGACTTTTGTGTTAGAATGATTTAGGGTGCTATATATTTTATTTTCCAATTTAGGTCTCTCTTGTATGTGGGAACACTCTGTGTGATTGTAGGGCATGCATTTATGGGTTAAGCAGGCACAGCTGCATTTTGGGGACTGAACAGAATGTTGGAGTGTAACAGTTCTGTGTCTGTAACAGGAATTGAGGTGAAACTCCTGTTCCACCTGAGTTGCACTGGCTGTTCAGGGGATAGATCATCTCCCTGCCTCCTGGCAGCTGACTGTGTTTTAAATGATCTAATATGCATCAGTTCATGGGAAGAGACCTGATCTAAAGAGCTAATTAGCTTAATTAGTGAAGCTTTTTAGGATGGGAGGCCTGGCTTCAATCTCGGGTAAAGGAGAGCGAATGTGAAAGAGGGAAGGGAGTTTCCCTGTAATGGGAAGGGTCCAGGACTTGGCACATCTCCCTGGAGTATGGTGGGGTGAGTGATGGGAACTCAGACAAGCCTTTTTCTCAGCAATTCTTGGTTTTCTCTGTGCAACTCTTCCCTGTGGTGCTAAAAGCCACGGTGGCCTCAGTTAACAGTGAGGTTTCTCAGTTTGTCCCACGGTCTCTGGGAAGGAGTTTCCAAAAACACTTGTATACTAAGAAACTTTTGCCAAAACAGTATCCTTTAGGCAATCGACCAAGTTTCCTTGTGTCTGTTCTTTAATGCTTATTCATTTTGGAAAATGTTAGAGCACAGGGACATGACTGGGTCCTTTATGTCATGAAAATGGAACCAACTTGTGGAATCAGAGTCATTTAGGTTGGAAAATATCTCCAAGATTGAGTCTAACCTTTGAACCAGCACCACCATATAAACCACTGCACTGAGTGCCATTTCTAGTTGTTAAGTCATTTTGCTATAACAAGCAAAAAAGAAATTTAATTCTTTTTCTTTGTTTTTTTATAATCACATTTTTCAAACAGCTGACCCATACAATCTAGTATTAGATCACACAGTGGAAATAATTTGCCACTTTGGGCCCATAGAATCATACTTTGCTCAATATCTAGCTCAAAATCTGTGGAAAGTGAATATATTAATGGCTTTCTAAATGTGGTTTAATTTAAATCTGTTAATTATTGCCATTTCTACAAGCATCCTTTCTGTTGCAATGCCAAAAAATAACATTTAAGAGACATGAAGGCTGTGGGTTTCTCTCCTGAGATGTCCCCAGCTGGAATGAATAATGGTGCCACATTACCCTCAGAAGGTCAATGGGTTTGGAATGTTGGATGGAGCTGTATCAACCAACACTGACTTTCCATTAACTTTCTGCTCCAGCTGTCCTATGTACAAATCTTCAGACCAAAGCTGTGGGTATAATTGCTTTTATTGTTTTGGTCAAGGGAAAGGATTTTTGTCTGTAAACATTCTGAAAAACTTGTGTGTGGCTGCCAAGCCAATGCTGTGCCTGGCATTTGTGAGTTAATGAAAGAGCTGCTTCAGCCTTGGAGCTGGATTTTAAGATACAGAATCTGGAGAGGGATGTTGCAAATGGAATGTCACCCAAGCCTCTCCTAATGAGAATTTACGTAAGGAATGAGCCTGTGGAATTGCAGCAATGTATGGTGCTGCTGTTGGGGAGAATGCAATCGTGTCTCCAGCCCAGAGCAACTTAAAAGTGGGGATTGGAAGGCTTTGGTCTCGGGGGACAAAGTAAGTGCTTTTTACTTTCTCAAGCCACTCACTGTAGACTGTCTTCTGTAGGTAGCTGCTAACAGAGAGAAGGGCTGAGGTTGTTGGAATATGCTCAATACAGTGAAAAAAATGTACAGGCTTATTGTCATTGTGCTTTTCAGTCAGTAGAGAAATAATCACAAGGTGAAGGCATTTTTAGAGAACTGTGGTACATACAAGTAAAGCAATAAAAGAGTATGAAAAGCAAGCTCTTATGCCAAAAACTTTCAGTATTCCTAGGTGGTGACTAATCCAAGTACTATTATAAATTTAATTCTGAGACTGATATCGGCCACATTTAACCTGCTGAGGGCACATGGAGAAACAGACTGGAAGATACAGAAAGTGGGAGAACAAGGATTCTCCCAGCTATCCACAGTTGCCAGATGAAGAACTGTGTGACCACAGAGTCTCTCTATAGTTATTAAGGGGAAAGATGCACTTCAGGAGAATGGTGGTGATGTGAGAGGAATTGTGCTCTGCAACTCCTGCATCTTATTTTTGGCTGGGCACCGAATCTGCAATTCCTTTCAACTCCATTAAATGCTTGAAGTTTGAAGGACAGCTCTAGGTTTAGCAATGTTTCACTACTATTCCTGCCTTGTCAGCTTATGAAACAACTGTTTGCTAATTGCTTTAGGAGAAGGGATAAAAATGAGGGCTGGTATAAAATGCAAAGCAGTAGCTCGGAGTTACTGGCTGGAATCCTTTTTGACGTGTGTGTTTCTGTAATGTAAAACATGAAATGGAAATATATGTGCACCAAAAATAATGTAAAGAAATCATTGACAAACTCATCTGGGAGACGTGTGTGTATAAATATACACACACACCCCCCAGAACTCCTGGACTGGGAATACTTGCTAAGTTAGGAGCTTGCAGTGGTGCTAATTGATGCTGAGAAATTTCTCCCCAGCCGCAGTGAGGGTTAATGTTTGATATTGAAACAATTAATCTGTACATCCTTAGGTTGCTTTTATTTCAGTCTGAAAGTATATTCAAAATCCAGGTAAGTTTTTCTGGTGCCATGAGCAGTTTGGAGGCAGATTTATGGAAATGGCAGGCTTTTTAAAACACACAGCTTGATCCAAACAGGTTTGTTACCTCAAAAAAGCTTTGCAAGTTGTAATTGCCCACCTCCCCTCTGAAACAGGTTTATAGGAAAATGCACATCCTCCTCCTCCTCATAGAAATGAAAAAAACCTGAGATAGAAATGAAGTGATTTCCACAGGGCCATAAACTGCGACTGGAATCCAAATTATTCGGAGTAGTTTGTGCTTCCTGCCCGCTGCCTGCAGTCCCCCAGGCCAGGCTGTCACTGCTGGAATTACTGGCCCTGGGAGCTGTTTCTCCATGAATGACGGCCGTAGTTTACAGCCTCAGCTTATTCAGAAACAAGTTTTGTGCATGAGGTCCCTTTTTTTTTAATCTGTCCAACATTTCACTTCTAGATATAAATTGTGATTGAATGATTTGGTTCAGATTGTTTCCAGTGAAAATGCCGCTTCTATAAATTGCTCCATGAAATATTTCCATTTCCTTCAGCAAATATCAAGTGTTTTCTCGTACTTGTGGGAAAAAATTCTTCATTTCAATGAATATTACTGCTTCAAGCAATTGCATGCTGTAATACCTTTTATTTAGCTGACTTGTAAAGGTCGAGGAGAGGATCAGACTTTCATTTCTTTCTGCTTCTGGTGAAGTCAAAAGTGATACTTTCAGCAAGGTTAAGGGAAAAGGGTTTTGATCCTGACTGAAATCAGGGGGCTGAAAATGTTCAATTCAGAGGAGTTCTGCTAGCAGATGGAATGTTAAAATCCTGGCACTCCTTGATTCCTGTGACCCAGCTAATCACCCCTTTCCTGAGATGAATAAGGCATGAAAATAGTACCTGTCCTTCATGCCTTCCCCAAGCTTCTCACACAGAGCCACTAAAGAGATCAAACAAACTGTTTTGGAAAACTGAGGGATGATTCAGTGGCTATTTTCTTTGAGCCATGCCAAAATGGAGCTGCTTGTGCACCTTAATTATCACCATTTTTGATGAATGCAGACCTTAAGCAACACCTTCTGTGAGGAACTTGGAGCACAACGAGACTCACCAGAGCTTGCCTCTGGCAGGAGAAGGTTTATAGCTGCTTCTCAGCATATTTGAAAGAAGATTATTGCTGCTGACGCCTTGCAAAAAGGTAACATTTGTGTGCATCAGTGACTTAATTGCTTTCTATTGTACCACATCCCATAAAATGACAAACCTCATCAATAAAAAAATGCAGTAAAGGAGGTACTTTGGGATTTGTCTAGCTGTGGGGAACTAGAGGTACTTAATAATGTTGAGTGCCTACTTCCAGTGGCAGGTAGGAGGAGTTGCTGCTTCTTATTGGAAAATTGCAGGTTGTGCATGATTTTTTTACAGTTTTTCCTTCTTTTCTAATTTCCCAGATAAAGAAAGAAATCAGTCATGACACCACTAAAAAAAAAAAAAAGATAGAAAGAAAAATCTATTCAGAAGTGAGCAAATAAAGGACAAATGCCAGAGGGAAGAGAACTTTTGAAAAGTTATCGTTAAATTTTGTCCAAGCTGTGTTTGGGGAGGGAAGGGGGAACTCTTCCAAGGAGAGGGTTAAATCATAACCATAGAGACAGAAAGGAGGAGTGGTCCCAGCTGAGAGCTGCTGGTTGCAGGTGAAGGTGAAGGTGTCTGGCAGAGCAGTGGTTGGAGGTTTTCATCCCACCCTGAAGCAGCACCTCGAGTTCACTGGTGGTTAAACTGCCTCGTTGATCTTGTTAAGAGCTTTAATTTATTATTTTTTCAATTTCTATACCAGCAATGCTGTTGGTTATCTTCAGCTGGGACAAAAAGGTGCAAGTAGTCCAGTCTGAGGGAAGTCTCAAGAAGAGCAAAGTGTGTTTCCCTCACCTGTGACTTCCTTTTTTCTTCCTTTTAGCAAATCCAAGAACAAATAAAAATTTCTATTTGAGTGCTGTTGAGCACACCTACCAAGTGTGCACTAGTGCTTCATTCCAGGGGGATAAAACATATTGCAGAATGAAGAAAATTAAAAAGTAGAATAAATTCTGATCGCCAGTTTCATTTAAAGATTCTGTATAGTTCTAATTACCTGAGATGTAATTAGTCATATTCTTTTCAACATTGACAGGAATAATCCTGTTTATTAAAGCTTCTGTTTTTATGTCTGTAAATGTGCAGCTATGACCTAGTTCCACCAGAAATAAAGTGTTCTTAATGTTACGTTTTTGCCTGCTACAATAAAGTGATTTTTTTAACTATAGAACAAGACTGACTTACACAATTTTGCTTTCACAGTAGTATTGTTCCTGCTAAAGGAAAATATCAGGTGTTCAGGAATGTTTTTTTTCTCTAATCTTGACATAGAATGATATAAAGAATCTGAGAATTAGGGAAAAAATAGAGCATCTATATTATTTATCTACTAACAGGTGCCTTTGCATTTAGGACAGGAACTCTTTTGGACATTCATCTAATAGGACATGAAGAACTTGCTTTGGAGTGGATGGGCTTCAAGGTACACGTTCTGTACATTTAACCTTTCTTTGTTAAAGCAAAATTAATCTTTCCTTCTTCAATTTTAGCCAAAGGTTACCCTCTGTACCACGGCAGGAGCGCAGTGCAAAGTAGAAAAGGCAACAAAAAGGGATATTGAGAAACAGAGCAGGAGTGAAACCCAGCACGAGCCCTGCAGAGGTTTAACTTTGCAGTTTGGCTGCAGAGCTGCTCTGCCCCTGGGAGTGCTCTGTAAACTGTAACATCCTGACTCCCTCACTCAGCAAACAGTGGAGAAGCCTTGGAGGCAGCACCGGTGCTTACCCCCCATCTGTCCCTCACTTTGGGGTTGTGTTCTCCTCCTTCATGGCAGAGGTTTCTGCGAGCCAAGCAGGCTCATCCTACTGCTCTTCCCAGATTTTCTCTGCCCTCATGTGGGGGTTTGGAAGTTTCTGTTTTAACAGTGAGTTACAAATTGACCTTCACTTTCACTGAGCTGCAAAAACCCTGTTAATATTACATTTTTAGGGGGCAGGTATGAAGGTTGCTGTTGGAATTCACATCCATAGCATTCAGTGATTTTGAGTGTTGATTAATTCTGTTTATCTGATAATGCCTCTGAATATCAGAGAGAATTATGTCTTCATTTAAACTTGTCTGAAATACTGAGACTTTACGAATGTCATAACAGATAATTAATGGGAAGAGTCAGGAAGGCACTCATTGTTTTCTTGCTAGTTGCAAGCTTCACTGTGCCAATCGCCATTTTACCAGACTTCTACAAATATTAAAAGATTGTTCTTTTTTGTTCCCTGGAAAACACATTTTTTTGATTGCATTAATTTTTGGGTATGTTACCAAATCCTCTGCTATTTTGTGGTGATTATTAGCAGTAAGCTTTCTTTCTGATGTAAAATAACTTTCAAACATGTGACTTTTGAGGTGGCAGACTGCTTTTCTGGCTGCCTCATGTTGCTTTGAATTAACTTCTAGTTTTTAAATCAAGGACTTGAGGAAGGCTGCCCTTACATAAAGTAATCACTGATGAAACTGCCATTGATTAACTGTTGGGCTTTCATTGATTGCACATTTTCAGTTCCACAGGAAGATTTCGAACTTTATTTGTGTAGTATTTCTAGACCATGAAAGAGTATTTTGTGTATTGTATGCATTATGGCATTATTGTCAGATGTAAATCAGGAAGAGGGAAGATATTTTCTTCCCTTGAAGTGCCAAGAATTTTTATATACTTTGTTCCAGATTTGCTAAAATAAGGTTTTTATGCTATTCTCTTAAAATGGATGCATTCAGCTCGGGTCCCAGTCGGGCGCTGGTGATCTCTGCCATCAGAAAGGCAGCTGGGAGGAGCTTTAAATATGTGCAGAGGATTGTCTGAACTCCTGTCCTTTGCAGGTGAGGCTACAGAGTCATCAGTGCTGCCAGAGCCTTCCAGACCTTCTTGTCCAGCTGCCAGCCCAGCACATCCCAGGAGCCACGTGCAGAGGTCTCCTCTGCAGGCCCTGCCAGGAGGAGCCGTTTCTCTGCATCTCTTGCTGTCCAAAATGATTTCACGTGGGTGTCAGCTTCTCTCTTTGGGAACCCCAGCACTGCTGTGTGGCCAGAAGCGAGCAGGAGACCTTCCCTACAGCTGTTACCACAATTATCTAATCAAGGTTAAGTCAAGGGGTCTTTTTTAACTCACACCTCCCACATCTGGATGCAGCTGGCTATTTCTGCACTTTTGAGTCCTGGGCATTATTTTCCTCAGCTCTTTGGTTCAGGTAATTATTGTGCAGCCTCCCAGCTATCTCCTTGGCTCTTTGCAAACCCATGCTCCAACAGAAGGCCAAGATTTTTCTTTCCAGAGGAGCAAAACGGGTTGTGTCACTAATAAATGGAGGATGCATGTTAACTGCTGACAAATACCAGTGGGGAGTGGGGGCTTGTATTCCACCCCAGAGTTGCAAAACTGAGCTTAGTTTGTGCTGCTTCATTTTCTCCACTTTCATTACAGAAATTCTGCTGGCTTTTTGAGAAGGAGATTATTCCTGTCCTTCGACTTGTGGGTGTGAGCAGAGCTCTCCAGTGTGCCTAGTGCTTGGAATTCGATCTTACAGATAGACTGCCTCATTAGTGCACTTTCCTAAGGGGACTCAAATATTTTAAGCTCTGTTCTGTTTTAGACACTGCTCTGTTCTGATCCTGTTCTGCTCTGACAAGTGAGCCTCAAAGCCAGCACAGCTGTGCTGACTGCTCCAATCCCAGCCCTTCACTTCTGCAGATGCAACTCTTTCTTCTCCAGAATTGGCTGTGGCAGAGCCATCCTGGCCAGAATGAGCTGCAGAGAGAGCAGCAGCTGAGCCAGGCTGGGAGTGGGAGAGCAGCCTCCTGAAAAGCACAGGGTGCCCCTTACCCCTTCTCTAAATCCACAGGGTTTGCCTTTTCGTGTCATCTCATCTGTGTGCTAATGAAGTGGTTCATTGGTGTTCCACCACTGACAGCTCCTGGACCACCACCTACAAATACTGCACACATTTAATACTTTTTTTAAATATTTACTTATTTATTTTACATCCACTTTGCCTTCCTGCTTTTGCTTTTCAGAAGGTGGCCTGCTCTCAGGGGGCAGTGACAGGAGCCTGCAGCTGAACCTGTGCATTCTCCAGAACAGAGTGGAAGGGCTGTGTGGCACTTTGGATGTGCAGGATGCAGCGTGCATGCATTTCTGAAGTAATTTCAGACAGAGTGGCTTTGACCAGCACTTGATCATGTTTCTACTCTTTGTGGGGATTCTGTTCCACTGTGGCTTACTTGGGTGTGGTTTTTGTTTTTCCTCTCAGGCAGAGACGTGTAACCGTTTTTCAGAAAAATAATGAATTAAAATTAACCAATAAAAGCTCTAAGTGATTCCAGGACTGCCATATGGGTATCTGAGATCACATGTGGCTAATCTGGAGATTTTGGATGGATTACTTTTGGTGGTGATGGTGGCAGGAGCATGTGTTCATTGGACTGTTATTGATCACCTGAGCTGACAACTGGTGACAAAATGGGGTGACAGAGGCAGATGAGCCCAGGGAATGGTGCAACACACAGCAGTGAGGAGATACAGCTACAGTTTGTTTTGGTTTTTGTGGGCTGTATTTTTTTCTTTTTCCCTAGGAAAAGCAAGGAAAACAGTGGAGTTACAAGGAAACAAATAGAGGTGTTGGTTTGCAGAAGCTAAATAAATAATGAGCAGCTCCCAGCTGCACAGATTTTATTATTGAAAGGACGGATTTCATATTATTGGGTTGGCTTAAACCCTTTTGTTTCATAATTTATGACAGAACTTTATAGTTAGCACTTCTATAAGGAAAAGAGTGGCAGAGATTTATGACTTTCAAAACCACTTAACGTATTTTGGCAAATAGTGTGGAGCAACTATCATTTCAAATAATGAAGATACTTAAATAAGGTAATAGATTATTCCTGTTATCATGTTAATGCATATATTTTGCCCAGTAAAGTTGACATGAAATGACAATTTTATTGTAATCTTCTTCACAAAATTTTATTGGTGTAATTTGTAGCACGGTTATAAACTCGTGACTGGGATAGAAAATAGATGCTGGAAGAAACTTTTAAAATCAAATAGAACTGAGCAGATATAAAATTATGGTCATATTTTACAACTTTTCTTTATTTGAACATATTGGCTTTGGCAGATTGTTAATTTTGCTTTTAGGGCTTGCAATCAAAGTTTAAAAAATGTTTTTATTGAGGCTGTTGTAATCTGAATCTGTTACAAGGGGCTGGTAAGTCACCTTTTTTTCTTCTCAAAGTAGTTACAGTCCAGATCTGAATTGCTAAATAATATGAGAGGTTTCTAAATAGAATAATGATTTTATTATTAAAATATATGTGGGAGACAGCGTAAAATGGAGAGATTATACCTTGCCAAGTGCACTTACAGAAGAGAGACATTAATTATCTCTCATAAACTGTCTCTGATTTCTCAAATCTAGCAACTTTAAAACAAAAAGTCTGACATAAGCAGTGATTGTGCAGCATTTAATTGTTAGTTTCATAAAATATGTGGGAGGCAAAGGAGAAATTGGGCAGAAATACATAGAGAGGACATGGCCTTGAATAACTGAATCCTTTGTTTCACTTATTTCAGAGTACATTTATAGCACAGTCTGCAGTCAGTAACAACAAATGTACTCTACGAGAGAGCATTTGGAATTAATTGCATTAAATAATTACTGTTATATTCTGAATCATGAATTCTTAACCAAGTAACCAGTTTGTATGTAATGATGCTCAATATATATCCTTAGTTCTCTCAATCTACAGAATTCTTTAGTATTCTACAGTACTTAGTGAAGCCTTTTCAGAGTGATGCCTATTAAAAATAAATGTTAATGTTTCAGGAAAGTGTAGATGTTTAAAGGTGATTCATGGTTTCTTTCTTTTAAAAAAATGAGAATTGTGTACTGCAGGACGAGTTCAGGAAGTATGAAAGCACTTTACAAAGGAAAGGGATTGGGTTTGGTGTAAAATATTAAAGCTTTATACTGACAGATCTGTTTTTATTTAAATTTTTATTGAATTTTTTCTTTGAAGTAACAACAAGAGACACATACTGTTGGCAGATAAACGATGCTGTGCTGAATGAGTGGCTACTTAACCCGAGAACTGTCAGACACCATTATTTTCAATGTCAAGGAGCTGGGAAGTTTTATGCAATGTTTTCTGTTCTTCAAATTAAATTGGTCAAATTTCTGTTCTTTTATACATTTCTCTGCCACAGTTACATGTGATATCTAGACTAGCTCAGCAGGGAGTGCTGAATTTGGCTCCAGACCTGCTTACAACACAAAGCCAAATTATGTTTCAGGGTATCTTGAAAGCTCAAGCAGCAGAGCCTGAAGCACTGATGTTGCTCTCCTTTTGCTCCGAGTTTTAAAATATCCTGATATCTGCAGCAGCCATGTCATTATCCTAATTAATACATAGAACAATGGAAGCATCTCTCAAGAGCACAGAGTGTGATTCTATGAGGGCAAGACTTTGCAATATGTGAAATATCACTTCCACAATTGATATTTACCTGGTAAAACTGAGGCCATAGCTGTGTTTTAAATTAAGAGTGGTCATTACGTGCATTTCTGGTGATTGCTGTCACAAAAGGCTTGTGCACTCCTTTAGTATTGACTAATATTTCAGTGCTGGTATTCAAGTGTATATCAGGGGAACCTTCAGGAGGATTAAAGTCATTTAGTGTTTCTTGGATGGTGGTTGTAGTAGCTCATTCTGGCAATCGTTTTCTGGTCCTTATTTCCTTTTCACTCACACTTGGCAGGCCATCCACCCGTTTTGAAATTCAGTTATTTTACCCTGAAGTTCTGTGGTTATCTTCTAATTTAGCCTTAAAATTCTCTGATCAAAAGCCCTGCATAAATTCTTGTCATAAATTCTAACGTGTTCTCGCTGTTTGCTCACATCCTTCATTTACTTTCCAAGAAAAAGTCATCACAGCAGTGAAATGATGAAAGAGGGTGAGTTTTAAGACCTTGAGAAATCAAGACAGAGATGTGGAACTGCCATTTGAGCAATCCCTGTCCCAGCAATTTCCATTCCAGTGGCACGGAGTGTTAATGGCTGAATTCCTTGATTGCAAACTCATGGAAATCAGTGGGTTGTGTTTAATCTGAGAATTGTTGTCCAAGCATGGTCAGGTAACAACCGTCAGAGCACCAGTGTGTTTGTGGTGTGCAAATTGATGACAGTGGCCACAAGGAAGTTCCAAAACTGATGGGGACACCCTCCTGCATCAAGTCAGTCCCTTCCCACTCTCCACAGCTCATTTGCTCTTTTTTTAAAATATATTAATAAAACTACTGGGAAAAAGTAATCAATGGTTACTTCATCCATTTCACTGCTCGAAATGGGGACAGAATTTTCTCTGCTACCTTTTCAAAACATCTGATTTCCTCTGTAAGGTGGTGAACTGCTCTGCAAACCCTGCAAAGGCAGAGTTGTGGTTGTTGAGTGTTGTTCTTGAACAGCAGGAAAGGAGAAAACAGGTGCTAAACAGCAACAATTAGCATATGTATCCCAACTGATGAGGTGTTAAACACAGCCTCATGCAGAGGTGTCAAAACCCCGGCCAAAGGATCTGTTATAACCCGTTCTGTGAAATAATGCAGGTGATATAAACCACAACGGAATACAAAGGGCTTCCGACAGCAAATGGCCAGGTCACGACCACAACGACTCATTTAGCAGGACATGTGTTTGCAGGAGATGTGCAGCGTGGGTGCGTTCAGAACCAGTGCCTTTCTCCGCCTGGTTAATGATCAGATAATTCTGTATTGGTTTCTAAACAAATGATTGCTTCATCGTGTGCTCTACCAGCGCAGCCTAAAATTCGATGTCACGTTTTCTTTTTTCACTTCTGTCATTTACTCCGTGTATTTTTTTTTTTCCCTTTGCCTGCAGTGAAAGCTGGAATGCAAGATTTAGTGTTCTTAGTTTAAATTGTTGTCATGGTCTGCTGCTTTTCACATTCTGAAATTATCAAGTTCTATTAGAGACTGTGATCTTCTCTTTCATTTTAATGTCATATATTCTTTATGATCATTTAATGAATGCACTTAACAGTAATACATGTGAATCTGATAGTCATGCATCTTTCATGATTTTTTCCTTCAACTTTTGCTCTCCATTTCATGCTCCAGGCATGGCTTGAACTTTTTTCCTTCCTATTATCAATATAACCTTCATTGTCTCAGTTTTCCCGTTGTTGTCCTCAGGAAAACTGAAGGTTTCAGTCCCCAATAGAAGAGTTTGCTACATTTGACTATTAGTATTTACTTCTTATTAATATCCAAGTATTTTTAATTACAATAGAGTTTAAAAGGTGTTATTAAAATGAGATACTGCTTTCACTTTTTGCCTCTCTTCCTTTCCCTACTTTTTTTTTTTTTTGGTAATTTTCTGAAAAGTTAGAGAGTTAGAAACTGCCAATCACCCAGAAGATGACCTTATGAGAGCTGTTGTCACAATGAGACACCATCCTGCACTGCATCAAACAATTCCTCATCCTCATTTGCCAGTATCCCCTTGCACAAAAGCCATCCACCCTTAATCACCCAATTCTTTATTATTGTTATAGAAATAAATGTTCGTAAAAGACTTAGTTCTGGAATTAACTTGTGAGTCTCTCTTGCAAAAGAATCAAATGTCTAAATGCAATGCTCAGTCTCTAAAATGGCCTTTCCCATTTGCTCTTGCCTGACCTTGCTTTGTGCCCCAGCAACCCCTCCAAGCAGATTCTGGTGCACGTGAGAATCTCAGTGTGATCTTGCCCATGGTGGCTTTGCTGCCACTTTGACTT
This sequence comes from Lanius ludovicianus, assembly GCA_013397235.1. NCBI lineage: Eukaryota > Metazoa > Chordata > Aves > Passeriformes > Laniidae > Lanius > Lanius ludovicianus. The sequence goes on from VYXG01007384.1 coordinate 1,446,259, forward strand.
CACAGCACTTTGAAGGTGTTCCCAAAGTTGGATAACGGGAGGTAGGCTGAGAGCTGGAATCCTGTGAGCACTGTGGGAGACAAGCCAACTCTGTACTTTGGATCATCTATTAATCAAATGCATTATCCATCGTGGTGTCAATTGCACTCCAATCTTCTGATAAAATATTACAGTGATGGCTGTAGTAAATGAGAGTATAATAAAGTTTAGAGCAGGTACACTGCTCAGTAGAGTTCTTCTCTGCCCCAAATGGAAAGCAAATATTCTCTATTAAATTCTTTATTTTTTTAGTAGATTCTGTGTATTTAAATCAGCTCTCTGTAGGGAGGCTGATTTTGGGGGTGCTGACCATGTCCACATCTCACTGATTTTTGGCACGGTGACTGAGGCAAAGAGGCCCCCATTATTTTTCAGTGACTGATTATTCCCAGTTGGCAACAGTACAAGAAACTTCGAAGCATCACCTTTTCCCCATTTGCTCAACCACAGAAGAAAGAATTTAAGGGAGGGGTCGGATGAGGTTCTTCAGATCTTGCCACCCTTGAGGCTCGCAGTGAGTCAGCTTAACCTGCACAGAAAGGGGAATTTTGTTTGACTTTACACTGAGCTACAGCCTTAACACCAAGCTCGTGTCTTAGAACGAGGGTGTGTGTTTACAGGTGAGAATGTAACCTGCATATGTGCAGACTTGGTTTTTTTTCATTATTTTAATTTTTTAAGATTTTTGCATTTGACAAATGAGCCATTCATCACCATGAGTTTGCCACATTCCTGGCTGATTTACCGGTGTGAACTGAGAATTTCAGAACTGAAAGCTTATTAGGTTACAGACCCTTTATATAAATCAATTCTTATAAAATTGTCTCAGAAAACTACTTTCCTGTAGATTCAAAATTAATTAACACCTTCCAATTAATTAGATTTCTGAAAATATGGTGAGGTGGGCAAATTGTGCTGTACTGTTATTATAAGAAGGCTAAATGATTTAACTGTTAACTCTCATGTGAAAGAGAAAACTGAAAAAAGAAAAAGCAGGAAAGTTACATGCTACTTTTCCACAATAACATTTCTTTTATTTTCAAAAAAATTAGTTGCCTGGTGAATCTTATGGTCCCTGAAGCAGTATAATGGTGAGGATTGCAAGAAAAGTAGCCAATATTTTTATTCTGCACCGTGTTCCTCTTTTTGTTTAGATTGTTAACAAATAATGTGGGTACAGATCAGGGTTTGCACATTTCCAGCACAGCATCAAAACCTTCCTCATGAGATGGGCTGGGATTTTGGAAAGGGAAGGAGCACCAGATGGTGTTCTTTAGTGTCCACTCAGATTACAGCAGAGCCACTCATTGCCAGTAGGCCTTGAGACATTAAATAATAAATCTTCCTTGTGTAATTAACTGTTAAAATGTTAAGTGAGGTCTCCTTGGATACTTTACAGGAGATTTAGAATGTGGGTAAAAGGGTTTGGATGTTTTCTCCCAGTTACTGCAGGAAATCTTGACTGGTGGATGGCTGAAGTGAAGATTTGAGGCACTTTACAGGGAGTGGCAGAGAATTACATAAATTAATTGCCCTGCCCTGTGCCAGTGGTGTTTTGGGCTACTTTCCTGTGCAGGAAGAAGATGGATGAGTTGGGGTGGCCTTAAAGCCTCCTGTGAGGGAATCTGTCAGGAAGGGCTTCTTCAGCACAGCTTCCCTGCATCAGTGCAAGGTTTAATATCTCATTTTTCCAATAATAGGTCGCTCTGTTCCCACACATGTTAACCACAAAGTTCATTTTCTCCTTTCTGGTTGCGTTAGAGACGTGAGGCAAACTTCCCACCAAACCTAACTGACTAATGTTCAAAATCTGCTGTGAGGGAGTTGGATTTTCGTAGCTTAATTAGTGTCAGCAGGTTGCCAATTAATTAATGGAATTCTTTTGTGCTATCTCCAGCTGTATTTCATTAGACTGGTTTTAGAGGAGAGAAGGCTACTGGATGAATTCAGCGAGGTGATGAAGCTTTTTTTGGAAATTGTGCTTTACACCTTGTTAAAGGCGTTTTGTTTCCTTTCAACTTCTAAATTTGTCACATTCTGCAAATGAGGACGATGTGTTCTGTCAGCAAAAGAGTGGTTAGCAAAGTTATTAGCTTTCTGATATGACATGGAAGTATTTCTGCATTACAGTGTTTTAGACAAACCATTGAAATTCACGAGAAAAAAAAAAAAAACACCAAAAAACCAGCAGCATAATTAATTAAAAATGTATTTGTTAAGATCCAAGTTAGATGCTGGTATAATCCAACCTAAAGATACAGCATTTTAGAAGAGCTTTGTATTAAATTACAGCAGGGAAGACCAGATCTTTCTCTTTTTTTTTTTTTTTTAATTTAAAAGACTTAAAAATATATAACCTAAAGGTCATAACTGTGAGTTAAAGTTCTGCACAAGTCAAGACTTATTAGAAACATCTGAATATTTATATTGTTGGATTTATAGTGACAGAGTTTGTATCTTATGATAAAATGAACTTTTAGTATCTCTCCATAGTTCATAGTTGGCCTTCCATTTACTCCCAGCACACCCATATTACATTTAGTGATTACTGTCAGCTTTGTTTAAAGTAGAAAATGTCTTTAAAACAAACAATTAGAAACAACAGCAACAAACAAAAAAAGCCAGAACCAAAAATACAGAAAACTAAGTAACCAATCAAAAAATGCCAGAAGAAAACAAAATGTAGGCACTTTTTTTCTTGGTGATAAAGTAACCATGATGATCACAAACATCTTTCTTTTTGTAATTTTCTAATAAATATAAGCACCAATTTTCTGCATTTTACTCTTTCATACTTATGGACCTTTTTGGTTATTCCAAGTTACCATAAATGGAAGAGCCCACTCTGGGCATTGATAACAGATGTTGAAGATTTCAGCATGTCAGTGGAGAAAAGATTTCATACGTTAGCAGCAGGCATCACTTTGTGCACTTTGAGAGCCATTTTCAAACACAAGGCTACTTAACTCCATTTTTGTGTTGAAAAGTGATAAATCAAATAGCTGTGAGTGCAAATACAACTCTGTGTTTACAGAAAATTAAATTTAAGGTGTAGCTTTATTTCCTTTCCCAGACTTAACTGTGCATCACCACCCTGTGAACTGTGAACTAGGAGTGGGATATTTATCCAGCTGAATGCTTGCAGAGGCAAAACTGGGCCTTTAATTCAACAATCACAATATAAATGGCCTCAGATCGGGGGTCAGATGTTACATTTAGGGGGTCTGAACACAAGTCTGCCTGTGCCTACTCACACATGCATGGAGAGATCCCAAATTAGAATGGGTTTTAATGGTTTTGCTAAATTGTTTAATCTGTATTGAGGAAAAAGAGCCATGCCATTGTAGAAAGTGCCTTTCCATATTTATGTATTGATGTTAATGTCTGCATGATCATGCCAAAACATTATTGTTTAAAAAGCCTGTGCACAGCTGGCAGCAGCTATTTACATCCTGTGCATTTTGTGATGATCTTGTCAGTTCATCACAGAGTTCCTTGGGCATCTCCATCCAGGTGCACTCAAATTGCAGTCACTGCAAATTATATCCTTACCTTGGCAAAGCCTCCTTCTCTCTGTACCAGCACAAGAGCTCAGGCTAACCAGAAAATTCACTCCACTGAATTTTTTTAAATTAAACAATACAAGTTTTAAGGTATTATTTATATCTCTCAGGGAGGGAGAGTAGTGGAAGGAACACCCTGCATGATTAAATCCAGTTTCCTACTGGTGCAGTCAGGCATAGGAAAGGGGTTGTAAAATAAATTGATCAAGCTACATCTCAAAAGCAGTCAGGATGTGTGTGTTGACTCTGCTGCTTCAGAATGCTGGAATGCTGCTCCAGAACAGCACAGCCCGAGGAGCTTGCATTTCACTCCAATTTATTCCTGTACCCATTGACCTTCATTCCTCTCACTACATTCAAGAGGATCATTGCAGTTCCTGCTTTATGGAATCCCACATAGCTGCTTCTCCCTTAAAAACTTCACTTTTTAGGCCTCTCTAATATCTCTGTCAAACTATTAAACTATTTCCTTCTGTGTTGCAAAGTGTGATGCAGCCACGTGAAAATGGCTGGAACAGAAGGGTGTGTTTTAATTCCTCCTTATTGCTCACTGCTGCAAATGCTGTCAGAGTTCCCTCTGCAGTGTTAATATACAGAGCCCCTAAAAGCCATTGTTTTCAATTAGAAAATCATCACTTTTGGACTTAATTCAAAAGCCATGTGTATGTAAGGGAAACAAAACTTTCAGGTGCTGCTCATCACGATTTCTCCACCGTTGGCAGTCCCTCATTTGCAAACGGGGTTGTGATCACAGGTAGGCTGGTGCATCTCTGCTGACTGCAACCAAATTGATCTTGCTTAGGCCAGCATTTAATTTGGCTTTCTGCTGCAAAGGTCTAGGAACAGAGTAGAGGGCTAATAATGTATCCACTAAATCTGTTCTTTATAGTTCAGTGGGGAGGTCGTTGACTATTTTATTGTGAGAGAGACTTATACTTAAAACTTAAAGAGTCAGTGATAGCTTTTAGGCCTCACATTTAAGTAAAATCCACCTCTTGGCATTTATTTGTTTTATGTTATAACTTTATATGCTCTAGAAATAAAGGTTTATTAATATATACTTAGTTAGAGAGAGAGAGAGGTGACTTATCTAAGTACATATTTTGTTCTCATTTTAAAATGGAGTTGAATCTGAAAAGCTGTGTGACTTTTTAGAAAACCTTGCTGGTTTTTTTTAGGAAGTTTTAGAGCAGAATCACTCAGTGCTGCCTGTGCTTCATGCTGCCTTTATTAGAGTGACTAGGAGGTTTTGTTTTCAGAACTCAATAAAGGTTATGGGAGTTGTTTTATCTTTATTACTAAGTCATGGAGTGCTGTTTCAGTCCCTGTGTTTGGGAATCATGCAGAAAACTGTGAATTAGGGGGAGCCAAACTGGAGTTTTCTGTGTAAAACAAACCTTTTTTTTTCCAAAATGAGGGAAGAGCTAAAAATCTGTAAAGGGCAAAAATCTGCTCGTGCTACTGTTGTGAAGAGTGGCTTGGATATATAAACATATTAAATGTCTTTCCAGATGGTCACTGCTTCCCTCTGCTATTTGCATGGTTTACTTTGCCTGTCCCAGGTACAGCAGTGAAATAAAAGTGTGTAAAGGGCTGAGGCTGAGCATGTCCTCCTTACCAGATCCAGCTGAAGTAATGCAGCCCCCAAAAGCAGAACAGGAGAGGGATTCACTTAGAGGGCTCAGTATCAGAAGGCTGGGGCTGTTTACTGGTGGTATTTAAATCACAGATGATTTATTTCATTTGCAGTCCTGTTGGCTTGTGCAGTGGGTTTAAAACCTGCTCATAAAGTGGAAGTCCAGTGACTTCCCCAGCAGGACACTTGGTGCACCAGGACAGATGGCTCCCTGTAACCTCTCTGTTGCCTGTTTACATCTCTGAATCAAACATAAATGTTGCTTTTTCCAGTTCCTGTGAGATAAGGTGAGAGAATTCGGGTTTTTCTTCTCAATAGGGACTTGATTTTTGTTCATGGTTATAACAGCAGTACTGGGTTACCTTACCATTTCCTACCTGGCCTTCCTAAACATTGATATTTTGACTTCATCATTACCACTAAATGGCAACACATACTAATATAAACTTGAACAGATTATCACTAGTGTTCCTAAAGAGATTTGATGAAATTTTTTCAAACCCAGTCAAGCCAAAAATAAAAAATAGTAATAACATTGAAGTTATGTTTAACTCACAAAACTGCAAAGTCAATAACTTGCTTTTTAAAAATGCAAAGAACCCCAAAAAATCTTCCCTTTACTGTTATAAATTCTCAGGAGCTGCATTATACTGGCTTTGGAGGTACATGGTCTGTTCTGAGTTGCAGCTTTTCCACAGGTGGCAGAGTTTCAAACCAAAAATGGAAGAAAATGGTTCCTCTCTCTGCACTCTTTATACATATTGGTGACAAACGTGATAAATTGGATGTTTTGTGGAAAACTGCTGTTTATTCTCTGTGTTCTGGATGCATTCTGTGCAGAACTACAAATAATGTAAAAAAAATTGCAAGTGCTGCCAAATAATAACTTCTGATTTTTGTGGTTGATTATGAGTGGCTCCCTTCCTCCAAAATATAAAATCTCCTTCCCAAATGTCACACAGACTGTTTGGTCTTTCAGCTCCAAACCTGTCACATTTATATTTCCTTCTACCTGATGAGATTCAGACTGCCAGATTTTGCAAATATTCTTAAACAAATGAAAAAGAAACCATATTGAAAAGCCTGCCCATTGAAGAAAGCAGATCAGGAGAATCACACCTTTAATCTGACTAAAAGATCCACAAGAGAGGCATTTTCCATTAGTATTAAGGAACTAAACTGTCTCAAGATACAGAAGGTTGCAGTTCTATTGTGTTCACTGGAACTGGATGAAAAAATTACAGTAAAAGTGCTTTGCCCTGTTTCTAAAATGCTGTTTGGCAAACAGTACTGGTCAGAGTAAAGCTGTTGAGATGCATTATTTCCTTTTTTTTTGCCCAACTACTTCACAAATTTTCAGTTTCCTGCTCAGTTTCTCTCTGGAGGAGAAGTGAGGGATGAATTTCTGTGAATCCCTGCAGGCAACAAGGCCTGGACCACAAAGTTGCCTCTGGCTGATCCAGGCTGCTCCTGGTCAGGCTGTTGCCCAAAATTTCCCATTTTCTCATGTTCCCCCTGCTCCTCTGGGCTCTTCAGCATGTCTTCTCCAAGTTTTTCCTGCTCTTCATCCATCCTTCCTCACTGGTCCCCTCACTGCCTCCATGCCCCACAGAGATCAGCTTGGCAGTGATTTGGGGGCATGTGGGGCTTTCTGGTGGCACTTTTCCATGTGCAGGTGTTTGAGATGGTAATTCTGCTCTTTCAGAGGCTTCTGGATGGAGGCACGCAGCTTTTAATTGTGCCTTTAGAAAGTTTTGACGGGTTACAGTGCTGTAAGATGGGGGAATTGCTCCTGAGCTTCAGAAAACAGGTGCCTTTTATTTTTTTGGCATCTGGTCCTCCAGCTTGGAGCCAAAGTGCTGCAGACTCATCTGTCTGGAAAAAGGGAATATGTGGTGATGTAATAAATGAGGCAGTGCTCAATCTAACCATGAGTTTTATGGGTTTTCTGCAGATGAGCACTCACCTGTGTTTCATGAATCATTAATAACTCAGTTCTGAAGATCTGCTCATGTGACTTAATCATACAAATATATATATATATATATATATACACACACAGTCTCAGTCTTGTAGAGAAGATAAAAAGAGGTTCATATGATGTAGATAACTTGGGATCATCTGAAGTGACACAGGTAGGTTCTTGTGCACAGACCCCACCTTGCCAGGCTGGAGTGAGAGGGTGAAAAACTGAGAGGATGCACCTGTAGGAGAGTTTGCTTTTGGTTTCATTAGAAAGCCCTTTCAGCTTTCAAGACAAGTTGCAAAGGTTATTGAAAGAAAATGTTGGTCCTGATTTGTGGCTGCTGACTAAGTAGGTTTCATTCTGTGTATTGGAGTTTCCATTAGTGTCAAATTTTTAAATTTAAATTTTATAGCCTGCATAATTTGTCCCTGACAATTGCAGTCAGTTCATTGTAACAAATAAAATCACAGGAAAATAACTTTGTCTTTTCATAGATCACAGATTTTTGAATTGATGCTTTAACATGAAAATTTGGCATTTAAGATGTATGTTATTACTGTTATTTGGGCATTAAAGAAGCTTCTCAAAAAGTCCTTTCCCTTTAAAACTGCCTAAGTGCTTTACACTACCCAGAATAAGGTAAATCTAACTTTGAACTATTGAACAACAGGACAAAACCTGCCCATTAATAGACTGAGGAAATGATTGGGAGAAAAATGGAGTAGCTGAGTTTAGAGAAACTTGTACTTTTTTCTTAATGAGCAGTTTAAGTGCCAATTGATCGGCCATTCAGCATTACAGTAAATGGCCAATGAAATATATAATGATGCAAGACTGCTCTTTAGCAAGACTAAACCTTGCAGCAATCAGAAATGCTTAAGGCAGAAAAATACAGACAGAGCAAATTTCTCTCTGCTCTTAATTTAAAATATATGTAAATATAAGGAGCAATAAGAGCCATACAGGCAGGTAATCTCTGGTGTTCCTCATCGTGGTGGTGGCACACTTGCTCATGAAATTTCCATTTTGGGTTTTTGTTTTTTGATTGTTTATGTCATGCCAAAGGATTTTTTACTGTTGGATTTTAGTCAAACCTGCCTGCTAGGGAATGGCTGAGTTCCTGAGGTCTTGAGCTCACAAATCTCTAGAGACCACCCTTTTATACCTGGCGGCTTGAGGCAGCTATCCAAATGGGTGAAACTAAAAATATTGCTATGAGTTGCAATATTAATTCCTACATCAACACTTAGGTGGGCGAAGACTGAATGCGGGGCAGAATTTCTAATTTTATAAATAAAAAAAAAAAATTAGTTATCACAAGGAAAACTTAGATTTAATCAACTAAAAATCAGAGCACGCAGCTGTCTTATTTCTCAGCAAAACCATGTTATCACCAGACCTTTATGACATTTGCTGGTGTGAATAATGGCAGCACAAACAAGGTTTTTTTCTTCTCTTTGCCTGGGGTGTGACATGTACCGCTATAGGCGGCGGGCGGTGGGAATGGGGTAACATTTACCTAATTTATGGTGTGTGAGAATAGACACCTCTGGGCAGAGCTGGAATGGTTAGAGAAGAGGCTCCAAAGAGCAGGGCTCGGGGAATGTTTACCCCTCTTTCCTGACTCAGCTGCTCTGGCGCTGAATCCGCTCTTTGGAGGGTTGGTAAATATTTGGCTTTTGCGTTGTGACCTCCGCTTTCCAGGGAGAAGGGGAATAGAAAGGCTCCTCATCAAGAGATCAGGTGGAGCGATGGGCATCACTTCCCTTTTTGATCCCCAGGTGACATTTTTTCCCTAATAACTTGCAGTGAGTGAAATTGCTCTTCTCCACCGTGATCCTGGGAGGCTGAGAAAGTCACAACCTCCGTGTGAAAGCAGCTTTTGACAGGAGCCAGGTGAGTGACTCTGATGCATCTTCCTCTGGAAGTTTGGATCTTCAGGAAGGCTCAGGTTTCTGGGCATTATCTACTTATTTCTGGGCAAATTTTCCAGCGGGGTTGGAAGGTTGAGAGAAGTTCTGCCTCTGCAGTCTCAGATATGAGAGCTGTACATGGCCAGCCCACCTGGCTCTTCCAGCAGGTGCAAATAATGGATTTAATATTCAAGTGCTCTGCAAAATGTACAGAGGAGTTTCCAAACTGCAGTATTAAACAAACTAATTATGATAGCATTAAAAACTCTTCTGCATGCACAGCTTTAATTAAATTTGATTTTGTACCTCACAGAGCTGTCTCTGGGCTTTGTGAAGAGTAGTAGTTCTGGCATTGATTAAGACTGAATGTGATTAACATTAATTATTGATTAAACTTCCCCATATCTTCATATACTATCAGAGATTTATTGATGAACTCTGAAAGGTCTCACAACTGCAGTTATTATGCTGTAATTCCTTTCGGCCACAGCTAAAGTGGAGCATTCACAAGATATCTCCATTCCTTTGGAAACTGAGTGTAAAGTCCATCCCCTCAAAATTATCAGACCAGGCAATTGAAATATTCTTGAAATATCTATCTTTATTGAAGCATAAGGTTGTGTTGTAGGGTGTTTGGAATTATTTTAGGGGTGAGGGAGGAAGGAAATGAAGCAATGCAGACACTGGATCAGGACACACACCTGAGATACAGGAGGGGCAGTTCTGATTATATGCCTGGAATAGAAAATTCCACAGCATTTCAGGCAGTCTTGTGGCTCTCTTAGTGATTGGCTTCAAATATTTTCTCTTGGTTTTTTAACACCTTAATGGTGTTAAAAAAAAAAAAAAGACAACATTGTGAAATGATTTGCCTTTGACAAATCATTGTATTGGAGCAGAAAAAAACCCTATTTAAGATGACTGCATGAATAAATAATGCTCGAGAAAAATACTATAAAATTGATCTTCTGGACCTTTGGGAATTGGAATGATTGTTGCATTGGATTGTTAATTATGGAAGTCTGTTGCAGAATTCTGTCTTCAAATAAATTTTCATTGTTTGTAATTTTTCAAGGGAAATGAAACAGAATTTTACGACATTTTCAGATTAATTGATCCACCTATTTATCAGCTATCCCCTGTGCTTGGTAAACATTCAAACCATGTCTTCTGAATGAAACAAAGAGTAATAATTCTGTTAAATAAAGGAGGATGCAACAGTGAGATAAAGCAGATGTTGCTTTAAAAGGGTGATTGTATGACCAGGGCAGCTTCAGGCACCAAGCTCCAGATGGGAATTACAGATCCAAACAGGAGGGGATGGATAAAGGTGAGGCAGTGAGGGGGGAAGAAACATCCCTTTCCTGCTGGCTGTACTGGTTAGACAATTTTGGAGTGGTATTCATGACCTGCCCGATGCTTTCTATAGAGAACTCATCACTCAAATTACTGAAATTCCATAATACATTTATGTTGTGTTCTCCCCAAATGGGAATAAACATACAACTAGGAATTTTGGACTGTTTTCCAAGTATGTTAATTTTCCTGCTCTTTGGGTGGAAAGAAAAAAAAAAAAGTGAGTGATTTTGAAGTTGGCTTGTTTGTTTTGCCTTGTGAAAAGCCAGAAAAGTAGAGAAAAAGGTAACTCTCACTAGCATTGTGTAAAGCAGGATGATTACCATTTTTCAAACTATCTAGATAATGAAATATTTCTTTGGGAATAAGTGCATCAGCACTGGCAAAACACAATGTACTTGCTAACACCATGGAAGGTCACCAGCACACTGCTGTAACTGCTGAGCTGTGGTATTATTTTAATTGGGTTTTGCCCACTGATCTGCATGATCAATTCACAGAACATGCCAGAGAACACGTGGCTTTGACTCTGAACCAGACTCCCCACCCAGCACAATTAAAGCTTGTGTTAATCCCAGTGTAGGACACGGGATTTTGCCGTGGACAGAAGCAGCTGGACACTTGACACTGAGCACTTGCAGTCAATTATTCTTTAATTATGTTTAAGGTACACAGAGAACAGCTGCGTGGGCCTGGGTGATTTGGCCAAACGGGGCCATTGAGTTCAGAACAGAGGCATTCAAAAGGTGAATTATTTGTGCCCTTTATTTTCTCCAGTTTTTTGCTTTTGTTCCATATGAAGTGATTGATCTGCAGAGCTCACATATAAGAAGAAAAATGCCTTTACTTTGGATTCATCTTTGAAAATTAAATATCAACCCCACATTCACTTTTCCACGTCCACGTGAGCCCAGGCTGTAGCCAGTTCCTCCTTCTCTTTCCTCCTTGTCTTTCATTGCTCTGTTCCGTGATGAAATTTCTATTTTTCAAGCTCCTCTTTTTCTGGGGCTTTTGATCATGTGGAGTTATTTCAGAAGGAGATGTTCAGCAGGCGTGTTGGAGGGCTTGTAGGAATATTTCAGGTAAAAAGTGTGTTTATCAATCTGACCTTGTAACATCAAGGCAAAATTCTTTGCATGGAATCTCTAGACAATTTTTTTATATTTCTATAACTGGTTTTAACTTCTGTAAACAGAATTCTAAAAAAATGTGGTTGGGGTATTTTTTACAATTTCTTTAATCTTCTGCAAGTTGGCAATAAAGAATTTTTTTGTGTTTTCCTTTCCAACATTTCTGACTTGATTTTCCATGTCAGCATAGCAGCATTACCCATGTTTCTGCAATTGAGTCATTCTTACTTCTGAACATTCTGTAGACTGCAGAAATAGATCCTTCCACAGTTACAGCACCCATGTATATATGTCATGGCCTAAAAGGGAATCATTTTTCCTGATACATTTTTATGTACATTTAAAACAAATTTTATACTCTGAATAGAAAGTACCTTAACAGGGAAGACACTGGGAACGTTTCATCAGTTCTGCTTCTGGTTTCTTTGTTTCCTTGTTAATGTGAGACATAGCTTTTGGTTCTCTATGTAATTAGTGAATAAATGATGTCAAGCAATTTGCTGAGTTGAAACCGTCAAAAGCAGAGTTTCTTAATAACAGGAATTTCTTAAATTATGTGGCCAGTGTTTATTAGTAGAGATAGAAGTGCAAATGAGAGTACAGGAGATGAAGGGTTCTTAGTCAGGGAATAGCTACAAATAATGAGAGAACACTCTCCGATGGCTTAAAGGATTACTGTGTTAATCTGGGTCCCTCTGAGACAGGGGTTCTGTCTCCCCCAAGGTAAGCAGCGCTGGATCCGATCTGGGCCCCTTGCAGGAATGCCAGAAACACCCCCTCCTTCAGGCAGCAGCATGTTCTCAGTTAAAATGTGCCAGATGCCAAAGCTCCGGCACTCTGGGCAGCTGGAAGGGGCACGGGATGAAATGTGTGTGCAAGGTAAGGCAATGCATCAGCTCGCTCCTGCAGGGCCCCCACCAGGGCTTGTGGGCAGTGCCAGGAGCCCACAGCTATCCCAACAGGGAATACTGGCAGTCTGCAGACCCACGAGCACAATGTGACAGATTTAAACAGAAATGTAAAGCATTTTCTCTTAAAAAAACTCGTGTGAGGTGGAAAGTATGAACGTATCAAATATTTTAACTGTTAAAAGCTCTAGGGAGCTGATGTTCCTAGGCAGGCTTTTTGTGTACCAATGAGTGGTTCAGACAAAGGAAAACCAGAATGGACAGGTTTAGCTTGGAGACTTGGAAATAATTATATTCCAACCAGTCTTAAGAAGGAACATAGAGAGTATATTAACAATGGATCATGACATAGATTCTGGCACTTAGATGTAACTGCTCATGTAAATTACCAGAAGCAGGTTTTGTGATCTTTAAGTTTTGTATAGTCATTCACAGCTCATTAAACCCTCAGCAGTGCTGTCATTCACTAAACACAAAGGTAGCTTGGGAACTGCATAATTGAAGTGTTTTAGGCAGACTGCTGTAGCTAAATTTCCAAACAGTAACCACTTCACCTGGGGTTTTGTGGAATAAGGGGTAGTGCAGATAATGAATGAGATCCCAGGGCGCCCCAGAAGCTTTGGCCTTTTATTCAACCTGGTAGACCTTCCCAATGTTTGTTTGAGCCTTTGAGGTCATGGAGTTGTGGGTACTGAAACAAACTGTGGTCCTGCTGTCCTGCTAATGCTTAGATTAATATCATAAGTATATCATCAGAATATGATATCGTGGTCATTTGGCAATAAAGTTAAAAGCAGGTGAGTGGGGGGGCACATAGTGACATACTGATAGCATCTGAGCCGGTGCCCAAATGGCCTTGAATTTATATTAAGGAACAGCTTGCCTGTCAGAACAAGCTGACAATAATTAGGTGTTTTTTTTTTTTTTTTGTATCAAAATCTTAAGATTTATAAAAAGGAAAATTTGCCAAGAAAATGCCTTTATGTGGCTGCCTGCTCCTGTCCACTTGGCTTCTCATGTGCCGCCCAGTTTGCAGTGGAGAGCCTCGCCCATCCCTCCCAATCACCCTCCTGATCCCGTGTCCTAAATGAGCATCTGCACCCATCGCTGCTTCCTGACAGCCTGGCACCCTTCCTTGGGAAACAAGAACGGATGACAAGACGCTGATCCCTAAAGAGGGGACAAGTGGCCCCAGACAGCCCCACTTTCAGTGAGCCAGGAGCTTTAGAGCAGAGGTAGCGCTGCACCTTCACACTGACAGAGCCACGAGGTCTCTTGACCTGGGAGGAGTCTAACCCAGCTAACTGAAGAATTTTTGTCCCGAATTCTTTTGTGCTTGTCTGACAGAAAATGCAGATGTCATGGGTTTAAGGAAATCCTCAGAGCAGCTGCCTTGACTTATGCCAGGTTGCCTCACCCTCACTGTTCCTGTAGACCTTCACTACAGCTCTGACAAATGTCCTAGGAGGGACTGTGTTCTCCAGGACTTCATCACCCCTTTCAGTCCTGTTGCCTGCTCCCTTGGTTGCCTGTGTTGCATAAATATTAATTCAGTGATAATCTCTCTTTTGATTTGAGCTAATTAGTTTTCTCTCTCAGTTCTCTCTGACACAGGTGTGGTTTTGGGAATCCCTTGCTGCAGTGACTTCTCCCATTCAGCGCTGTGGAGGAGACTGTCCCTTCCCTGGGACCCCACTGTGACAAACTCCCGTGCTCTGCAGCTGCACAGAGCAGACCTGGCATTGTAGGGCATAGACACCTTTATTCAGGTGTGCTGCAAGAGTTCTCCCATGGTACCAAACTCATTAAAAAGCCCCCCAAACCCCACTGAGGGATTGGGAGCCCTCGGTGCGGAGCCCCGGAGCCAGGGGCACTCGGCAGGAGCTCTCTGCCCTCCGTGATTCACTCCCTCGGTAGGACGTCGTCAGCACTGCAGATACAACAGTGAGGTTTCTTACAGGGTCCAGACTAAAAATACTCTTTCTGTTGTAGTTCCGGGCTGTGAGCATTGTCGGGTCACAGCTGGAATAGCGGGGTTTTTCCTTTTCTCAGGAGAACGTTTGTGTTCCTGAGCGTTCTGCTGGGCACCTCCTCTCGCTCCTCTGGCAGCAGGTTCTGTGCACACCTCAGGTGCAGTGAGGTGTCCCTAGAGTGGTTTTGTCCTCCAGGTGATGACTTTGCTTGATTTTACCTACCATGGTCATGTAATTTGAGCACCTCAATTTGCCCGTTCTCTGCTTCCCCGGATCTAAGACACTGCTGCTGTTCAAAAGGAGAGTTTTCCTCCCTGGTAGCATCAGCCTGAGCATGACCTGGAGCAGCCTGGAAGAAAACAAACAAGCCTGAATAAAAATGGCTGTAAGCAGGAATATTTGAGCTCAGGGGTCACCCCTGGATCAGAGGCAGCCCCAGGGACAGGGTGGGAGGCAGCAGGAGTGCCCAAAGCAAGGTCCCAGTGAGGGTGCGTGGCGTGGGCAGCTGAAGCGGATTGTGCAGCTCAGGCTCTGGAGAAAAGGAGTTGGGGGGTCTGGAAAGAGAAATCATTGTCCCTAAAGCATTCCCCATCGATTCAGCAGTCCTTTGTTCATGTTATTGGGGATATGTGTATCCCAAAATACTTCATCACATTTTCTAAAGTTTTCAGTGCTTGAGCAGAGCAGGGCACGCTCCAGTGGTGCTGCTCTGTGCTTTAATTCTGCATTCAGTGCTAATGATAAAATCTTTCTTTCCTTACTCAGAGCAGGTTTTTATATGTGAGAATGTTCTTGTTTTCCATTGCTAGTCAATGCAGTGTATTGTTTGTCTAATTAATGTAATTATTGCTAATTATGTAATTACTGTAAATATGTATAATCAGTGATTCTAATTTGCAGTTATAGAATTTTGATGTTTATTTGTGCAAAAGTGCTTACAAAACTTAGAAGAAAAATTGGTCATATACAGCAGGTAATTTAAAAAATTTGTAAGAATGAAATTGCACATTTTTTTTGCCAACTGCCAAAAGGAAATTAGTTCTCATTATTTACTAATTGGGCATGCTTTTTTTTTTTTTTTTTTTTAATAAAAGGTAATAATTACATTACAGAAGCCTAAAACTAATTTTCTATCCTCTTATGTTATAGCTCAAATGTGTTAGCAAAATATTGGATTAGTAGAGTGTAGGTGCCAAATTTAACCTGTAATTACAGTGGCCACTTGAAGTGAAATTACAGCACAAAAATTCTAACCAAAAAAAAGATAAAAATGCTTTTGCTAAACTCCCTTCCCCTCGTCCCACTGTAAGAAGTAGGTTATTTGCACAGAACTGGCTACTGCTTTCAATGCAGACACAGAGCTTCTGCTGGGGAGAGTGTAATTACCCAGTGGAGAAAAAAAGTCAGATGGAAATTAGCTTCTTACCATCTGCATATCATGAAATACTTGGCCTATTTGCATATTCTCAGTTCTCCTCCTTCCCCATCCATGGAAACCAGAGGAATTCCTGCAGCCTTAAACTCTGCTCAGATTTCTTTAAGGGGAGATCAATAGCTTTGGGTTTCAGTCCAATTTTTGTTTATTTTTGTTATAGCTGGTGGTTGCTGATATTTATAGCTTCTTATTTTGTCAAAGAGAATCTGTTCTGGTGCTATGCAAATTGTCTGCATTTTTTATTTGTTAACCAAACTGGAAGTCAAAGAAACCTAATCAAATCCATCCTTACTCTATTTTCCACTTCCAAGTAATAAATAATAAAAGGAAGCCTTCCCTCTAGTTGTCCTTTGTGTCATGGACTGCTTCACCCAAGATAAAGTTTACACCTTTTCTTTTTAATTATTTGTAAGAAAAGGGAAGGAAATAATGAGCTAGATGTGCACAGGACTGTGAATTTATGAGGATGAGGATGCTTTTCCTAATATCCAAGTGATAAGGTGGGGGAGACACAAGTTCAGATTTCAAATATTGGTCTGACTGGTTAAGATTTAAAAGAGAGAATCTTCAACTCTTCATGTTGAAGCTGATTCACATTTACATCTTCAAAGAGAGGAGAAAAGCTCTGGCTGTAGCTGGTGATCAGGGCACTCTCCAAACTGTGCAACGGGGTGTGAATTTATGTTGGGATTTTTTTTTCCAGTTTTTTGAAGTTCTTCCACTTTGTGTCCAGTTTAATTCCACAAAATTTGTGATTTCTTCACGAAAATCAGCTTCAAAAAGTATTTCTTTTTCTTGACAATTGTTTTCCTGAAAGTGGATGGTTTTTTATGCTCCAGTTTCCATTTTATGCTCCAGAGTTTGTTCAAGGGTAAATTTTTCTAGGCCTTAATATTATAAAAAATATCTAAGCTTACTCAAAACTCTTCTCATGTCAGAATAGATGTGCTTGGGGTTTTTCAGTGGTGGTTCTTGGTGCCAGTAAAATAGCACAGGTATTTATAATAATGCTTAATTTATGCTAAACACATACATAGTCTAATTGGACATTGAGATATTAATTATACAGAGGCCTAATACATGTTTTAGTATAATCTTATATTATTGAAATGGTAGTTTAAACAACCTGGAAAAATGTTTTTTACCTTGAACCAGTTCCTGAAGCAGCTTGATAAGATCTATAGATAGAGTCTCACTGTACATTCCTACCTGTAATCCATACATTTCTATTGTCCTTAACATGAGAATTTCTTCAGATTGTAAGGAAAAACTTTCCTTAGATATAAAAATGGTGAATTCAGGAGAGCTTTTAAATAAGAATTCACAAGAATTAAAATCTATGTTAAATATATTTAACTTCATGGTTTTAAAATGGCCATTTTGAGCTGAAATAACAAATTTGGAAAAGATGTGTCCTCACAAATCCTGGGAAAGGTTTTTTCTTCTCCCTATTCCTTTGCATCTGACAGACACAGATTTGTGTACCTGTATCCACACCTCTGTACTTCCTCTCACCTCCACTTCTCACCTGCTCAGCTGTGATCTGAATTTAACCATTAATTCCAAAGTGTTTTTATTCTCACTTTTTCTTCCCCCCTCAGGAATCTTTGCAAAAAAAGGCTTTGTGTGGTGTTGGAACCCTCTAGAGACACTTTAAAAATACCATTGATGCTAGCAAAAAATATTTGTTTTCCTGCTGTAGGCAAAAGTTTAATTTGTTTTTATTGATAATCTATGCTTTATTATCAGTTATTTTGCCTGACCTGTTTCTGTTAGAATAATAGTTAAATGCTAATGTTAAAAGATACTATTTGACTTTTCCAAAATTCTGCTTGCATCTCTCTCCATAAATCCAATATGTTCTCTTCAGACCTTAAATTTACAAGAATAAATAAAAACATCTGGGGGGAAAGTGATTTTACAGATGAGGCCAAAATTTAGACCAGCAGCTATGGCTGGAGAAGTGGCAAATATTGTGAAACTGCAAATTGCAGCTGAGGTACAGCTCCTACAGGGAAGATTTAAGATGCAGTGCAGTTAAATGGAGATATCTGTGTTTGGAAAAGGATGTTTCTCTTAAAAAACAACCTTCTGCTTCTTATTTTGCTATGAATACTTAAAGTATACACGTGTTCCAGAAGAGACTTGGAAGGTTTTTTGGGGGAGAGTTTATCCCCCTTTGCAGGTGGAAAAGGCCTCAGAAATTCAGGAAGGTTTGGAGCTTCACAATGATGGATGGTGGAAGCATTTTCTGTGCAAGCTCTTCCTTCAGTGCTGCACAGAGACAGACAGGCTTCCACTGAGGGTCCTTTGGTCTCCTCCATCTGAACCCTCCTTACCTCCTTCTAAGGCAGCTCAGCACTGAAAAGCTGGGCTTTATTAGTGGAGTCTCTGGGCATGACACACAAAGCCTTGGCTAATCTCTTTTCTGGAGTGAGCCATGATCTGTCATTTTGCTCCCTACCTGATGCAGGAGTGGTTTTTATACGATGAAACACTTCATAAGTGTATCTATTTGTGACTTTTAATGATGAAATGCACAGCAGTTTTTTCATGGGTTTGTGGATTAAAACCCTGAAGTCTTTTGAGTCTTGCCTTTTAAATGATAGCCCTGGTCTTTAGCTTGGGGCAGCACTTGCCTTCTGGATTAGATGTGAAATTTCCTGTTACCCACCCAAAGCTTAAAACTCCCCAACCCTACAAACATCTCCATTAAATGATGCCTGGAAGCAGTGACTTCCATGTGTTAATTATGTATTATATTACCAAAAAATCAGTTTTAATAATTACTTCCCAGTTTCCATTAGCTCTCAGATCATTTATGTTGAGATGGTGAATTTTGATTAACATAATTCATTATCTTATATACCTGTCATATCTTTTCTTGAATCAATGCATGGAACATGATTTTTTTTTATAACTTCTTGTTGAAAAACTATGTCATTAGTTTGATTGATTAATTTAAGGAACAGAATTATAATCTAAAAAATGCTATGAAATACAAGGTCTGAACCAGAACAGCATTGGTGTAGTAAGCATGGATGTGATTTCTAAATTCTTAGCATCTCACTTTTGTGATTTGACCAAAATGTTGAAATATTTAATATCTCTGAATACCATAGATGGATCAAATGACCTTGTAATGCACCCTCAGTAGATTTTTATAACAAAGTGAAGCTGAAAGTGCTGTTAAACATCTTCAGTCAGTGTTTTCCATGCAGATTGATAACAATTTGCAGATTGATAGTAACTTGCTAGTAAGGCAAGCCCTGAGAGCACCCTTAGCTGCTCAAGAAGCTGCAGGGGGGTGTGACAAAACCAAGCTGCTGCTCTGGGCTTCCCTTTGTTTTGCCCCACTGGGATCTGCTTCTCCACAGAGTCATGGGCTAGAAAAGAGTTACTCTGAATATCTGGATTTTGTGCATAGAAAGAGAATTTTTTCATTTTAAGCAGAATTTATGTAGTGCTCTGCATTTACTTAACAGTTTATAAACATTGACATGTTTCCTGCCCTGAAGAAATGAAGGAAGGAAAATAACATAATTTTTTTGATTTTTTTTTAAAGTGGGTCAGTGCCTAAGGTGCACTAATTACAGAACAGCCATTGGGTAGAGAGTTGATGTATTATTTTGTAGAAATCTTAGTGTCTCACATTTCTTATCTCCAATATATTGCAATTCTTTTGGAGTGAATGGTAAGTCAAAAATATTTTTCTTGAACATTTTGCCTTCATCCAGTTTGCCTCTATCACAAGCTACTGTCTCTTACAGTTTTCTTGATGGGTGTGTTTGAATTTCCTCTCTATTACCACAGTTCAGAAATTCTCTGGAAATAATACACAGTTTTGAAAAGATCAAAGCATATAATTTTTGTAGTTTGGGATGAAAGACTGATTGCAGCACAGCATCAGCCTATGGAGTGTAATGAGTTAAAGGACTTGAAACCAGCAACCACAGCCAATATTCATCTGTGTTTAAGCCCAAAATTTGCTATGAGTTACATTTTTATGAATTTAAGGCTTTCCTCTGCAATCAGCAGAACAGCACCATTGCCAAGCAGCAGGAAAAGGGAGAAGGGTTTGTGGGGAAATGTTTTCTGAGCTGCCTCACCAAACCCACCAGGCTCAGCTTTTCCAGCTGCTCCTGCCAGCTTTTCACCAGGTGTGGCACCCAAGATTTGGAATATATGGAATTGCTGCATTCTGTTTGTGAGAGTGACCAGCAGCATGGGACAGAGGGAGCCCAGGCCAGGGGGTGCAGGAGCTGCTGGGTGTCCCCCACCCACGAGGAACCCTCTCATCCAGGGACAGCTGAGACCCAGCTGAAGGGGCTGATGCATTACAGAGCCTGTTAACCGAGTGAGCATGAAAAATACAACCAAAGGTAAACAGAAGTGACAGAAAGAATCCAGTGAATTGAGTGTTAATCTTGCTGGAGACTCTGCCTTCCCACACTGCTCCTAAGGAGTATGGACTATTGCTCTCCACCTGCCTATAAATGTGCTCAGAGTGTAAATGCAGTTACAACCTGGGCAAAAAGGCTGTTAACTTGAAAAGCTTATGAGCTGAGACCTGCAATTGCTCTCAAACACTCCGAGAGACTTAGATAAATGGTATATTAGCAATTTATCAGATGGTGTTTAATCCCACAGCTTTCAGACCAGATGGGTCTGGTGGAGGGAAGGAGGAGGTCAAGCTCAGTCTCTGAAGAAAGCAAGAACTTCATGGCTGGTGAGCAAAAGTCACTCTCATAAACTAAAAGTGCAACGTTGTTTGCATGGTCATCAGGGAAATCTGGGAGGAATCATTCAGCTTTCAGGAAAACACTCTTTGGCCACAGACTGATTGAATTGCAAGAGGCTGGAAACCATAAAGAATGAATGTGATGCACCATTATATTTATGTTTTAGGAATAGTAAACATTGGAGTCTTGAATGCTTAGTTGTTAGTGTGAAATTATGCAACTATTAAATGTCTTAATTTGCATAATTTTTCTCTCATACAAGCCCAGTTTTGAGCACTTCCTCATCTGTCCATTTAGAGATAATGTGAGTTTTGATTACCTTTGAGCTTGAAGGGAGGGATGGTACTCAGAGCATGCAAACAGCCCTGCAGAAGCTCCTCTTCCTGCACAAATATAGGAGCAAAACCAGAAATGCCTCTGTAGGTTGGGCCGTTGCTACCCAGGCATCTGTGAAAGGACAAACATGCACAAACCATGCCAGGCACAGCAGGGTAAAAGTAAGACTTTGAGGTCAGGGGGGCATTTGACAAGCTGGCAACAGAAATTTTGCTTTTTAGGTATTATATTAAATGGGAGCAATCAGAAGTGCAAAGAAAACTGAGGAAAGAGAGGAGAGGATTGGACTATTTTGGTTTTTTATGTAAGTTCATGTCTGAAAGTGTTTCACATGGGTGGGAACGTGCATGTTTCCCTCTGTGAAATAATCCAAGTGCATGTATGTAAACGCTTGTTTTTCACTCCAGCCAGTTTAGTCTGAAGGGGTGTTGTGGTTAGATTCATGCTTTGAACTAATCCTTCCGAAAGTCAGTTCCTGCATGGACAAGATTGGTGACATTTCTCAGGTTGCAACAAGCACAGATCCTTTCCCAGCTTTGGGAAACACCAGAATAGTTTGATAGATAAAAGATACACATTCATTTCAGCTGAACTTAAACAAGGAATCTCTTTTGTCTGTCTCTAAACTACAAAAGCACACAGAGCTGCACGCAGCATCCTTGCAGATAGCCTTTGTCTAGTATTTAAGAGTGTTAAAGCATCTCATACTGAGCCTGCAACTTAAGAACTTGTACAAGTCAACAGCTGTGACCTCAGCCAAGCAGGCAACTGAGTTTTCAGATAGCAAGCTGTGCCTCATTCTTCCTTGGCCAGAGCTATGTATATTTAATTAGTGTCCTCTCACCTTCACGCTACGTGTTTTCCCACTTGACGGTTCCTGGCATCAAAAGAATGTCCTTGAGAAAAAGTCAGGCCTATTGACTCCTGAGCATATTATTTGACTTGCTGTTCAAGTAGTCTGAAGAAAGAGCTGGAAATAATGAAAGACTCTGCAGTGTGGAGCTGCCTTAACTGACAGTGTCAGGTGGGTCGAAGCTATTGAACAGTTCCTATTAAATTAGCTTACCTTCATCTCAGCTAGTTAAAGTTGGCATGCTGACAAATTAGTTGCTTTCTGTATATAAAAGAGGAGAGGCAGGATGAGATTCCCATTTTGTAGCTTGGTGACAGTAGATCTGTCACATCACAAGGTCAATAACAATCTGTCCACGGAAGAAATGTAAATGTGTGGCTGGTGTCAATACATTCTGGATTAGCTTGTGAAATATTCATTCCTATAGCAGATGAGCTCATTTGCACTAATAAAGACCACTTTATTCCAACCCAGTTAATTACAATGCTTTATATTGTCTGTTTTAAAATCTGATTACAGCTTTTGTTTAGCTTTTCCAATATTAGCTCTGTGCATTCTCTATGCTATTTCTGCCCAAAGAGTGTTAATGGAGAAAGTTAATAGACATGCCTGGAATGTGAAGAGGGTTAGGGAGTTATTTATCTATCTATTTATTTATTTTTGCTCTTCAGAACAGATGGATTTTACAGTTTTCTTTAGAAGGAGACTCTGAAACCGTCATGGGCTGTGTTTGACATTCAAGCAGAAAATATTATTTTGATTGGTTGGTAGCTGTAGCTGTAGATTTTCTCATATGGCTCAGCTCAGATTTTAGGAATAATAATGCTTAAGAAGGTAAAACTGTTTTTATCACACTGTGATGTGCCATCTTGGGGGTACTTTGTTTATCCTCCTGACATACCCACTCCAGACTTCTTCACTGCTGGGTTTTGATCCTAAATTACTTTCTGCATAAGGGGCTGAACTTCTTTTAGGAGTAATCTCTGGTAAGGACATCATGACCTGTGCTTAAACACAGTTAGAGCACACTGCTAATTACTGCAGAAGTACCTGCTAATGTTCTCAGTGCAGCCACTGTTTCTAACATACCAGAGGGAATGTTTTAGATGTGTTGAAACAAAAGTATTTTGAAATTTAATTACTGAAATCACCAGTTCAAATGACTATATCATTTTTGGAGGGCTGGGAAGGTTTCTTCTTTATAGCTGTCCTTTGATAGGGCTGTTCAATTCTGTGAGCAATTTCTGTCTCTTCCTCTTCATAATTTTGTTTTTTTAAATTTTTTAAATGAAAATATGTGAGTGCTGTAATTATGTCCTGGAGTACAGTACTAAACTTGCTTCTGCTGTTTTCAGGATGTCTGTAAATCTGTGAAGTTTCATTATCACTGAATTTAGTCCTGCCAAGTAATTTGGGCACAAACCAAAGCTCCAATTGTGCCACTTAACTTCTGATCTGAAAAAGTGCTGTACTGCACAGGGTTTGGTTTGAGGAGAGGTGAACAGATTTACCATCTCAGTGGCTACCAAACCTAGAAGAAAGCTTTAATATCTAACTTTTAAAGTCATGGCATTCTTTTTTGACATATTTTGAGAAAATTTACAGAACCACAACATTTGAATCTCATTTTCCTCTGAGGAATATTATGCCAGCTCTAAGTGTACCTTCAGATGTGTACAGTTTTCATTAGTTTTCCTTTTAGTTTTGCATCCATTAAACTGATCAAGGTCACTTGACTGACACCTATGAAACACTTCTCAGAAAGTCTCTCAGTGTCTTTCACTTCCATCAACCTGTGAGAGATCTGTAATCAAGTCTCTAAAGAGTTTAGAAGGTGAAGTTTGTTTAGTAATAATATTTTTTTTTGCATCATCTTGCTGTAGGCAACCTGAGCTGTTTTCAGTGCTTTTTGCATCTATTGCAGGGCCTGGTTTCTTCCTGAAATCACACAAGGAGTTGGTCTGTACTGGATAAGGATAATGGGCAAAGTTGGCCTCAAGAAGACACAACCTCCAGTTAACACCCTCATTTCTCTCATCACAAGTCTCAGTGAATCTGGCATGACCCCCTGCATGTTTTGTGCATCCTTTCATGCCAGAGAACCATTTGATGTTGTGGTTTAATGTATGGAAGAAGCAGGTCTCTGCATTTCCACCGACTCATGTTCCAAACACAACCTCAGAGCCCGTTCTCCAGGAGCTAAGCCCAGCAAACAGCACTCTTATGTGCAGTGAAGCACTTCCAGGTAATTGGGACTGGGCTAATTAATGTGGAAGGGAAAATATTAAAGCTGCTCTGCAGTTAGACCTTGAATATTGAGGATTTTTCTCACTGGGCTGAAAAACAGATGATGTGCAATACATTTCCCAGGATTTACCTTTGAAAACTCTCCTTGTATGACAATCTTGCTCTTGTGTAAGGAATGTTTTATCAATATTCGTGTCCATTTAACAATTACACATCTTTAGAAACTGAAAGTGCAGTCAAATTGCATCAACATCTAACTGGGAAAACACAAGAACCTCATTATAAATAAATTATCTGGAGTAATAAGAGAGCTGGTGCTGTACGAGCCAGCCATCAGCCTGATGCCTTGGTGTGTACCTGGAGGCAGAAAAGAAATAAAGTCACTGCTATTCCATGCTTCAGATTCTGATGAACATAGAATAGAATATGGAAATAGAAAGATATTAAAATTATAAATTTTTCATCTGGTGTGCTCAGCAAGCTTGTTCTTTTTGCTTTATCCCTCCTTTCAAGCCTGTGAGTCTCTTTACTGAGGTTAGTGAGCTGTCTTAATATTTTACATCAGCAATAGTTGGAATGAACACACATAAATTATCCACAGGTAGTGGGGTCTCTAAATGAACAAGGTCTCAGAAGATATTCAGAACATTTGTGATCCCCACCTCGCAGTTCTTGATGTCCTATTTGTATGTGTCCACCTATTGCTGTCAGAAAATATGGGGGACGTGCTGGCAAACACAGTGGAAATTTTTAGCTTGTGGAGTTATCTATAAAAGCTGATTTTAGTTTGTACCTGACAGAGATTTATTATTGGCAAGCAATTTTAATCAGAAATGACATCTGCTGTAGAGGTACGAAAGTGCATAAATATTTTTGTATTCTCAGTAGAAAAAATAAACATTCCTGGAATGTCTAGTCTGTAATTTTACTTCTAAAACATGCCCCTACTTTTAGCAACAATTATTATTGACAGATACCACCTATACTGTGTGGCACTCCCTTGAATCCAATTAACTGCACAATCATGCCCTGAGGTATTGAAAATAACAACCCACACAAATATCACTTTTATTGGTCAGGAAAATGCTCCTGCTATTGAAGTTAGCAAAGAGTTGATTCTTTCTCACAGTGTTGCATGCATTGTTTTGTACTGAACCTCAGCTTTAGACTTCTCTCTAGAGGGAAAGCACAGAAGCATATGGAAAGAAGCAGAGAACAAATTCCAAACTCTCCAGCTGTGAAAATACAGTTTCCTTGGAGTGTGTGTGGAAAAGAAGGCATATCCTTGAACTCTAGCTGCTTCTCAAAAGCTGTTTGGTGGTTAAGATCCATTATTCCAGCAAAATCAGGTAGATTTTTGTTTGCGATGCGGATTTTCTTCTCCTTTCCTTTCATGCTTCTCATTTCATCACATCCTTCTCCTCCTGTGAAAAACTAATCAGAAAGAACTAAAAAAGGGACTAGGTTTTGCATGCCTTCAGGAAAATGACTCTGGTGCTCTTTTTAATGGATGTTTTGTTCAGCTTTTCTTGAGGTTTTTATGTAGAAATAGAGGTATCAAAGTGACATGAAAGTCATGTACAGGAAATTTTCTTGTGCCTCTCTTTTCAGTAGAGCAAGGTAAAACAAGATTGTGGTTCTATAATTAACTAATAGAAAAGAAACCAAATTATTGTAATATGGAAAGATATTTCTAGCTTAGACCACGATGAAATTCCCTGTTGTGGAACATAAAAGAAACTTCAAAGTTAGTTTACTACTCAGCAAAACATGATCACATGATCATTGATTTTGGTTTTTCATAGCTATTTCTGTACTATTTGAAAAGTCTTGAGTCTTATTTATTTAAAAAATGCCAGTGCCAAGCTCTGTGAAAGTTTCATGGGAAACAAATTAAGCTGCTTACTCAGTTACCTGAAGTTAAGCAACTAACGTGCTGAGCCCTTGCCTCAGCTGAAAATGAGATGGCAGGTAGTTCAAAAAACAAAATAAAGCCTCACTGCATAGTCTGTAATGAAATTTTTCTGTATCTCTTGAGGGAATCAGTAGGTAAAGGTGGGGCAGCAGCGACAGGAGGCTGCCATGAGTGACAGTTTTGATATGACCAGCAGTGGCTGGTGAAATCGATGTCAGCATGACATGCATGTCTGTTGACAGAAGGTATATTGCAGTCTTGTGATGGAGGAGATGCTGGCCAGAAATCATTGGTTATCCCCATCTGTTTTCAAAATATTTAGTGAGATCTGCAGCAAAGAACCCAAATCTCCAGCATCCCATCCAAAGGGGAGCACAAAATTGAATGCAATGTTAGTTTTGGCCAGGTCCCAAAGCCTGTTTGGGAAGCAGAGCCACCTCCTTGTGGCCCAGGAAGGAGGGCTGCCAGAGGTCACCCTCAGTGCCCCCTGTGAAGTCACCTCTGGGAGCAGAACCATTGCTTCCCTCCATGGAACTGCAGACATGAAGTGAAAACCCCCGAGCTGAGTAATTCACACTTCAGCAGCAGAGCTCACATTGTGAAAGCTGGCAGTTTTTGGTAAGACTGTTAGTAATTGTACTGGAATATGGGTGGGTAAGTGGGAATATGGGCAAGAAGCTGAGGGAATTTGAAGTTTGGGTTATTACCTTGAATCAGGCAAAGTGAAGAAACAACTCATTCTTGAGTGATCAAATGGTAAATGTTTAAAATTTCTCTTTCATTTATCTCCTGCTCTCAGTTTCACGCAGATTTTCTGGTCACAAGTTTCACCAGACTGCTTTTATGTATTCAGACAGTGCTACTGAAGTGCTGCTGCTGAGCTTACAAGTTTTCTCAGAAAAGCCATGAAGCAGGGGCAAAATACTAATGGGATGCTTTGACACCACTCCATCAAATATTTAACCTTTTTCATTTCTTCTTCACACACTAGTTATTCCAGCAGATCTACTTTAATTGTTTAGTGCTCAATTCTCACTTGTGACCCACTTTTAGTGCCATCCTATCCTTGACAGGCCACATGGGAATGGCAGAACTGTGAGCAGCTTCCAGGCTCTTCTCACTGCTCAGAGGAACTGCTGCTCCAACATTCCTCTGATCCATCTGAAGAGTTCCTCCATCCATGTGGTTGAATTTTCACACAGCAGTTTCTAATTTTGCCAGAGGTTAAAGGTAAAAATTTGAGAGGAATAGATCTCCATGTAGCAAGAGGGGTATTTCTGGGTTTATCCTGGCCCCAAATTTACAGTGAACCAGATAAACTTTGGGTACAGACTTCTGTAAAGGTCCAGAGGTTCAGACTCAGTCTCAGTGGGCCTGGTAACTCAGCTTAGCTTCATCCATGATGTCTGCTGTTCTAGGTGCTTATAATAACCTTAATGGTAATAATAACTTAATTAAGACCTACCAATATTAATATTAAAATGTTGACAAGTAACAATTCCTGTAGAGAGGTGTTGCTGGACCTCTCTTTACCCAATACTTTAAAAAATGAAATTACTGGGAAATGCAGAGATTCTAAGTCCATTGCTGAAGTGAGCAGCAATATGGGGCTCCTCTAACCTGAATTTTGGATCCAGCCTCCTGGACAATGTGGTTATTGGCAGTGGGAGGCTGCCCCCCCTTCCTTCTAATTCCAGATGGAAATTGCTTGCCCCATCCCTGCTCTGTGAAGTGCAGCTGGTAATAAACTGCCAGCTTGCTCACATTTCCAAATGGCCTTCTAAACTGCAGAAAATGCCTCATGTGAGGGAACAGTACCACTGTACACTTATCTGAATAGAACTGACAATTATACCCAAATCTGCTGCTCTTTCCCTATTATATACTCTTGCAAGACAGAGAAGTGCTTATGTACTGAGTTTTATCTGAGTCTGCTGATAGTACTAAAATCTTTTGGAATCTTGATGGAAATTCAATTGCTGTTCTCAGAGTTTTCTCACCAGCTTTGTACATGTTCTTTCAGCAGTACTCTTGTTAAACCTAAAGATATGGGAAGATTTTCATTCAATGGTCAATCAGCCTTCCCCCACCTGAAGATCTCATAATAATTATTCTGGGGAAAGAGTGGGTTGCAAAAAGGTTTTTTTTTTTGTGCCAGTTCTGATATTTATTTTACAGTGTGCATTCACCTGCTGATAATTATTCAGTGCTCTCTACTAGGATAAGGTATTCTGCTGAATGTAAACAGTGGTGCAGCTTCTGAAGGAATTAAACAATGGCAGCTTCTTTGAAATGAATAGGAGTTGCAGGTATTCTATCTCTGCTTACATGATTATGTATGAATTTATATTTTATTCTGCTGTCTGCGTGGTACCATTATGGTTCAGCAAAACTAAATCTATAGGGAAAAGAACTAATCAGATAGGAAGCTGAAACAGGTTATAAATGAGTTCACTATGCAGTCAGAGAAGAAATATAAAAATCATATTCATTGTGGGAAGGGAGAGAAGATTAAAAATAGGTGGTGTGAAATGTGTTACCATTGTTCCCATCCAAATTAAAGTGAGAACGTGGACCATTCATGAGCAAAAGTATAGAACATGATTTCAGTAAAAATTATCTTGGCTAATCATACTTTGCAGATTATATAAAGTCTATCCTGCAGATTAATTCTGCAGAATTAATCACACTAAATGTTAGGGCTAGAAATAGCAGGTATCTTGCTTGGGAGCCCAGGCCCCTCTATCATTAGGAATTAAATGATATAATCCTATTTGCAAATGTTACGAGCTTTATTTTACAATTAATTAGATTTCATCCCTGACTATTGCTGTGAAATTGTTATCTAAACACTCTAAAACCTCCCAGTGTAGGTGTGATTAGGTAAAATTACAGAATCACTCAATCACTTAGGTTGGAAAAGCTAAATGATATCATTGAGTCCAACCTGTGCCCAATCCCCACCTTGTCCCCAGCCCAGAGCTCTGAGTGCCACGTCCAGCCCTTCCTTGGGCACCTGCAGGGATGGGCACTCCAGAGCTCCCTGGGCAGCCCCTGCCAAGGCCTGAGCACCTTATCCATGGGGAAATTCCTGCTGGTGCCCACCCTGAGCCTCCCTTGGTGCAGCTGAGGCTGTTCCCTCTCGTTCTGTCTCTTGTTGTCTGAGAGCTGAAGCCCACCTGGCTCCAGCCTCCTCTTGGGGAGCTGTAGAGAGAGGCAAGGTCACCCCTGAGCCTCCTTTTCTCCAGGAGAGCCCAGCAGCTCAGAAACATGGATGAATTTCAGGCACGCTGTTGTATTCTGTGATATTCATTTACCCAGTATTGGCTCAATGAAATTTTGGAGGTGGTGCCATAAGGTCCACTAAAATCTCTAAATTGTGTATAATGCATCCACTGAAAAACCCACAGCGTTTATGAAGTGCATTAAATGAAAAGGAAGAAGAAAAAAAACCACACCAATTAGTTTTCTTGGCTACTCTTACTGTGGACTGAGTGTCAGAGTTACAGAAATACTACAGGTAAGTTTAAATATTTCACTACTCCTAATTCATGATGTTTCACATTTAATTAATATCACTTTTCTCTCTTGCTATCATACAAAGAGCCATCATCCCTTTACACTTCTGTTAAGGTTGAAATATACCTCTAATATATGTTTTATTCTGGATGTGAATGTGATGCAATTTAATGACACACAAAAAATAACAAGGTATAGGAAAAAACTGAAATAATTGCTAAATTCTTCTCAAGGAGGTTTCTTTATATCAGTAGGTGCACAATAACTCCAAATTCATTTGATAGTTGCCTATCTGAGAATGATAAAATACTTAGCAGGGACAGAGCCTTTTTGTCTCAGGAAATGTTGATGTATGCAGTGTGACGTGGACTGAAGTCCTGTGAAATGTGAACTGAGAGGTTTGTTCGTGTTGGAGGCTGATGCACCAGTGAATGCACAGAATGGGATTGGACTTCTGTGCCCTCACATGTCACAGTGATGGCTGCTTTGTGCAGCTGGCCAGATATTCAGCTGTTGGAATGCAACTGAGCAGAATTGCCATCATTTCCAGAGCCAGCTACTTAAGGCATTGCAATTGTTATTTGAACTAACAAGAGCTGCACTACAGAAAAGGAGAGCAGAGATAACAAACATGAAATGTGTTTGCCAAAAGACAAAACTTCAATGTTTTTCTCCTTGTTAGAAATTGAGATGATTATTAATTCCTCTAAAAGGAAGGATGCCATTCTCCTCTATAGGTTTTACAGAATATTTTTTAGGGTAATGTAATGTTTTTCATTAATGGCTATCTTTGTTATTTATTAGGCACAAAACCAGGAGAATATGGAGTTGTTCAAACAAAAATTTCTGAACAATAATGTCTTTCTGTGTATAATCTCAAGTTTACTCTGAGTCTCAGATAAGGCTAAACTTCAGTCCCAGAGGTTTAGCCTTATCAACTGTGAATTTAATGACAAAATTAATTATGGCCCCTATTAAAGAAGTCCCTGCTGCTCCAATGTTACAGGGCCTATCTGCTCGATACAATTTGTGTCAGCACTGCATTTGATGCAGTATTGGGGAAGGATGGCTGTGCTTCAATAAATCCATAGTTTCCAGGATCAACAAAGCCTGTGAATGTAAAGTGAGTGTGTGCAGGTAGGATTTGTCCAGTAAAACATTTTTAGTTTGCATTGTAAGGAGCAGAGTTTTTGAACACCAATGTAGCTCTGTGGGCAGGTGAATGTGACAGTTCACAGTGCTGAGGAAAGAAAATTCAACTAAATTGTGTGTGGAAACAGCTTTTCAGGTAGTCCAATGTTGTAAAGACAAAGGAGTAATTTTTTATTCTAAAGTCATCCTTGAGGAGCCTTACTAAAAGATTTATCAAGAGTTATGATATAATTTTGCCACCCAGACTCTGGTTTTAAAAGTCATCCATGACTGTCACTTTGATTACCAGAATAGAAACAAAATATTCCAGTAAACAGATATTTGCCTCCTAGGAACTAAATATAAAGTTTTGAACTTCTTAACTCATATGGCCTAGATTTGGGACCCTTTTAAAAAGCTTTTCTTTCACTGATACTCAACCAGCCAGAACAATAAAGTAATATCTTTTTTAACTAATGAACTCAGATTTTCAAAAGTATTTCAAATGGATATTTTCCTACAATGTATCCAGTTCTATATCTACAAGCTATTTAGCCTGTAATTTCATGATAAATTTGTTTTGGTGAACCTCAAGATTACATTTCAGGCAAATTTTAATATTTCAGATAGCCCATTTCCCAAAGGCACATGTGCTTTTTGTTGTTTCTGCTGGAGCAGCGTGGATCCTGTTCCCACAATCAGTCTCTTAAACACTTCAGGACTTTCCCTTTGGGTTGTTAAATGTGTGGGATTTGCAATTCCTGCTAAACAGATCCTGCTTCCAAGTCAGAAGGCACCAGTTGGCTGTGTGGAAATGCATTACCCTGTTAGACCTTATCCAGTCCCAATTAACCCACATCCTTCTAATGTTTGAATCACTGTTTTAAAAGCATAATTTTTCTTCCAATTTCAGCTTTTTTAATTAGATCTCAGAAAATGTGATTTGATTCCAGTCTTAGTGCCTCTGAAAGGTTCCATTTTTTTTTTCACTAAAAGCTCCTTTCTCAAAAGAAGTGAGGCCTTAAGAGTTGAAGCCATAATTAGAGGTAAATTGCTGTCCTAGGGGAAGATTTGTTCCACTTCCTCATTCATTTTCAGTAAAATGTAAGAGTTAGTAAAGTGTTTTAAGTACACTACATGTTATGCCAGTTTACATTCATTTGTTTTGTGCCACCCCAGTAGTGTGATGAAAGGTAACCCAATTTACTGTGACAAACTATGCAGGTAATTAGAACCATGTTCAGATCAAATCTATTACTACACTAAATCTCCATTTAAAATGAATAGCAAATGGACTTCATGGAGTGTTCAAATGTTAGATAGCAGAGCTCAGAATATCACTGTCTGAAAAGAAACCATTTATGAGTCTTCTTTAAAAAGAATTAGAAAATATGAAGCAAAGAGTTAATACAGAAACTCTCAGAGAACTAAAATTTCGTATAAATAGTAATCTCCATTTGGTCCCTTTTTAAGGAATTCATCATTGGAGTGGGGCACAATCAGTTATGTTGGATGTTCCTGTTTATGGAGATGTACAAAAGATTTTCTGCTTTGCTGTTCTGTGTCACAAGTCTTATAAGGGAGAGAACGAATGCTGCACAAACAGTTAAACACACTTTTACTTAGGAATTGTTTTCCTTACATTTGATATGTGACCAAATCTCAAATGTCCCTTGTATGTTGTTGAAATCTTTCTGTTCTAAAGCTGATGCCAGACAGATTCTGTATCCTCCTGAACTTCAGCTAATGGCTGACAGAAATTATTCTATTTTAGGCACCATGATCAGATTCAATAGAAAAGGAAAATATTTTTAAGTTTTGGTGACCACTCTCCTTTCCCAAAAGACTTTTGCCCCTTGTCAAGGTAGATAAATACTGAGCCAGCATCTCTGAGGTTTTTTCTACCCTGCTGAGCTCTACAGGTGACCCAAAGTGCATCTACAGCATTTACATCCAAGGGGAGACAAAAATACCAACCTGCCTTTCTCTCTAGCATTAACAAGAGTTCTTCCCTTCTCCTCCTATTAATGTGTTACTGAGTTTGACAGCACATTTGTTTCCTTGGCTACTGACAGAATTCCAGCTCCTGAGAAGGTTTGGGGTAACCTTTAGCCAGGCCTGGTTCCTCCTCCCTGTGCGTTTGCTGAGCCCCCCGCACGTGTTCAGACACCTGGTGCTTCAGGACAGCGTGCCAGAGCAAGGTCAGCTGCAAGGCATCCCTCTGAAACTGGGATCTGTGAGGGGCAGGGGGGTGAGAACTCACATTTATAGGCTCTCTGTTGAGACATTTCCAGAATATTGCTCATAATACCACCACACTCCATCAATCCTCTTTCTATGGGCTTGTTCTGACTCACTTCTCTTAAAAGACAAGAAAAAGAGATATTTACAACTCTCCATTTGTATGTTTTGCAGGAATTGAAGCTTCATAAGCACTACTTATAGGGTTTATCTTTTTAGTTTACTTGATTTATCATTTTGTGACTTTTTCTGCCATTCTAAGCATTGCTTATTGTCGAGACATACAGGTGGAATTGCAAACAAAACACAACATAAACACCAACTCCAACAAAGAGTGAAGGATTTATTGAATTAGTGCTGTCTGTTCATTCTCAGTCTGTCACTAATACGAATTTGAATATCTTTAAAACAAACATTGTGGACTCTTCCTCCTTTAAAACAAGCTGCTCAGTGCTCACATAATGCACATTTTTGTTCCTCTCCTTGTCCCAAGTTATGATATGTGAGTAAAATCACACTATTAAGATGGAATTAGTTTCTATCTGGCTTTTGTATGGAATTTGAAAAGTCTACTGTCAAAACAAGAAGAGGGAAAATCTCCCTGTAACTAGGGAATTATAACTAGGGAATCAGGGCACAAAAAGAAGATACAAATACTCTCTCAATGCAGGGTGTCCAAACCAGGGAAGCAAATGCAGGTATTTTCAGCACATCTGTAATAATGTGTATCTTTGTATTCTTATGCTATAGCTTAATTGACTTGATTAGCTGTAATACCATATCTATAAGCACAATCAATTTTCAAAGCTATGTGCTTGGGAATTAATGAAGACACCACACTCTCCAGGAGGAAAATGACCAGCTACAGAAAATCCTAAATTAAAGGGATTGCATAGCACTACGTGTGATTTGTGCAACAAAGGCTGTCCTGATTTGTATTTTAGAAGAGCATTCAGCTGTTCTGACTGTCAGACAATCCTCTTTTCTCTTTCAACAATGACACAATTACATTCCAGCTTCTACAGGAACTGAAACAACAAACAAGTGGACAACGGGTTTGTGTATCGTCCTCTAATCAGAGCCCCTCAATATGAGACAGAGAAATCATTCTTTTCAGGCAAGGTTTATTCTTATGTTTTAGAATCTGGTTGGGTTGTTTTGTTTTTGTTTTGTTTTTGGGGTTTTTTTGAGTCCTGGCACTTTCAGTTGTCTGGGTTTCTGACTGGTGAAGTGTCTCCATTGGTTTTTCATCATATTGTTCCTTTTCCAGCACCAGTTTTGGAGGTTTCCAGTGCAGTGTTCAGACTTTGCTGCTCAGCCCAGCCCAGCAGAATGCCTTGCTGAAGAACTCACTGCTGGCACATCAACCAGGGTAGGAGGGAACAGTTTATGGTACATTTCAGATATCTCCTGTAAAAAATGTTCAGCTGGATGTCCCATTCTCATGGAGTGCTTCACTGAAGCCATTTCTCCCCACCTTTGTTGATTTCCTTGTTCATTTTCTACACATGGCCAGAAGGTTTTTTTGCTGGATTAATTTTACTTCAGTCCATCTACAGGGCTCCCATCCCAGTGTCCTGCCTCAGTCCTTCCCAGCTGTTCCTCTCAGTCTGTGATAAGCACAAAAGTGATATTCCACGTCTTCCCATGCTGTCAGAGTACTTTCTTGTGTTTTTTTCCATTGACTGGCAGCAGCATCTTCAATTCTAGAATGAAATTAATTTTTCTGCTTAATTTGGTGATTTGGTTGTATCAAACCCTCTTCAGTGTGCAGCTTTGTCATTGTGTAAGTACCACCAGCCTGGGATGTGTAAAATTTCCTTATGGCAGCCTAAATTTCCTTTAAAATGATCAAGAAAATAATGGCTCTACCTACAGTGAATATAAGCAAATAAATAGGTGGTGTAAAAAGCTTAAAACCCCTCCTAGGTACACAGTTTCTCAAGTTAATTAAGAACCATTTCAGCACGAGGAACAACCCATGGGGCAGTAGGTCACAGTGGCTCTACAGTTATGGTTCTCATACTTCTTTCCCAATTTTATTCCCACATTGCAATGACTCATGAAAATTTCCCAAACATGCATTTCTTGATTCAAACCTGAATTTTGTTTTTACAGAGGTTGTTTTAAGGAGTGCAGAGGCAGTCTCAGGGTGGGTGTGGGGTTGGCAGCCCAGGCTCACCCCCCGGGCTCCCTGAGGGTCCAGGGGGCCCAAAGGCATCGGGTGTCTCAGGGTGGGACTCGTGTGGGACTGACTGACCTGTAAAGACTGAGAGAACACTGAGAGAAGGTTCTCATATCTGCCCTCTGCTTATGAAATATAGTATCATAAATTTAAAGGGTGTTGAGCCATGGGTTCTATTAAATGCAAAGGAAACAAGGGAAAGCACAATTTCAGTGAAAAATACATCCATAAGTAATTCCCCGGGGACTCGCTGGGGCCTGGGGATTAGGTTTGGGATTACTTTCAGAATTTAGCAGTGACTTATTGTGTAATTTTTTGTAAACCATCTAAGCCTGGAATTTTAAATTTTCTATAGAGAACCGAGGTTGATAGTTTTCTGTCACATACATTAGCATTTGTAAAGCGTGCTGGGCCTTCTCTACATTAAACCAGCTTCTCCAGGTGCCTGGATTTCTGTTTCTTTATATGTTTAGAGAGCAACATGATTTCTTTTCTGCTCAAACTGCTCATGAGAAATGCCCTCCTGTCTTCTAACCATGGAACAGAATTAACATATGTATTTATATCTGCATGTGTGTGTGGGTGTGTATAGTATTCAAACCAATAACATAGCCATGTCTATTTTGATTGAGTATATGGGAAATGAATCTGGAAAAAAACACTACAAATAAATGAGTGCCCATGAAAATGAAGAGAGAGAGAGGGAATAAAAGAGAAATTCAGCCAATTGGTCTTGATTTAATGGTTGCTGATACCTCTTCTCTTTAGCAACATGTGGTGTGTGAGCCATCAGGCAGGACCTTCTGGATGGTGGAGGGGGTTTGTTCAGCTGGTTTTGTGGCTGCTTCTTAGTCCTCTCTTTCTTGGTGCTGCATTAGTAAGTACATGACCTTCCAGCAGCCTTGACCTGCTCTAAGTCAGGACCAGGGCACCAGTACAAACCCTGAGCTGTCTGGCCTTCATAACTGTTCACTCACAGCATACTGGGGATGCTTTTGCTGTCCCCACTCCCAATCCAGAGGTGTGTGTCACTGGATACTCAGGCACAAACTTGGACCTATTGAGGGGATACCACTTGGTGTAGCTGTAAAACCCTGTGTAAAACCTCCACCAGCTGTGGAGTTTTCTGAGCTGGGCAGCCCCCTGTAAGATCAAGCCTGGGATCAGAGGCTGCTGTCCTTACACATTTGCCAGGATCAGCAGTCCTGGGGTGCAGGAAAGGAAATGATTCCTTGTTTACCCAAGGTAGGTGAGGAATTCCTCTCTGTTTTAGGCATCTCATCGTGGTAAGCCCACAGACAGCTCCGTGGGTGAACTCAAACACGTCTGTGCTGTTTCTTCATGCTTATACTGCCAAGTTAACTTGTGTGTAACAGGTGTTGGTGTTCACTCGGTGCTTGGGTCCCACCTGCACAGCAGGAACAGCTTTCAGGTATTTCTTGAGGTGAGTGAATAATTCATCAGTATTTTTGCACATCTTCTTGCTATCGCTCCACAAACTGGAAGAACTTAACATTTGTCTTCTGCTGTTTACTCCTACATGCCCTGCCTGTGTCAGATGTCACTGTTCACCTCTCTGTTGAGTATCAGCTGTCTGCCAGGAAAAACTTTCCATTTACTGGAGCAGCATTGCTGAGCAGCTGGAAAATAATTTTTCTAACATGCGGCAGAACAAATTATTGCACAGGAGGGGGTTAATGGAATTGTCTGCCAGAGGAATAAATAATTGAAAGGACATGGATCTGCTTATTAGCTTGAATAGAGGCTTGATGTCCTAAATTATACCTTGTTAGAGGTAGGGAGCCTATGCTTTGTTTCAATAGAAGCTGACTTCAGGAAACAGTGTCAGTATACCTGATATTTTTGTGTGTCACATATACCCTAAGAAGCTGAAAAACTAGAATTTGTAGTAATCCTCGCTCAAAATAAAGATACCATTAATTTTCTCTATGAATTTTTTCTCTGTTATGGTGACACCACAGGGTCAGAAGGGCAGAAGGTAAAGAGCCATCTTTAAAAACAAAGCAACAGATATTTTATTTTGTTCTGCCTAATACTGCTGTTAATGACAGCACTCTGTGAAACATAAACTCCATGCTGGGTTCTTTTCACAATTTTCTTCATGCTTTATTTTTCAAATGACGCTGTTTAAATGATATAGCAAACCTCTCTGCTGTTTTCACACTGCAAACTTAAAATAAACTGCATCATGCAGAATGAAGTTGGAACAGTTTTTCTGGAGTTGTTTGTCAAAATGACATGGTTACTTAAAATTTTATTTCTACATCTTTTTTTTTACATAGAAACACAACTCAATGCTGACTGCTTAGAAGACACTTCTTGCTCTCTGAATTTGTTTATTGCATGCATTTCACAGCAGCACTTGCAAAAATACCCTTGTATGATTTCAACTAGGAAGAACAAAGTATTTTCTTAAAATTAAGGGGATTTTTGTTTTGTTTTGGGGAATTTTTTAAGAAAAAGAAAATTGAATGTATTATTTTGGAGTGTGACAGAGCAGATAGAAGGTAAGGTACAGAAATTGCTAAACACAGAGATTGATTTGGTTATAAAGTTATTATATGCTACATTTGGGCAAAAGGCCTGGATATTTAAAAGTAAAACAAAAATCACCTTGAAAATTTGATTATGTACTTCCATGCATCTTCAAGCAGTAAAAAAGGTTGACAATCTTCTTGAAAGTAAATTAAAATAGAGGTTACAGGCTTCCAAAATCAGCTCATATGAAAACTGATTTCAGCTACCAATGATTTTACTGGAGCCTTGTGTTCTTCATTCAATCACCTTGGAGTGCCAGCCTGAAGTTAATCCTGGGATTCTGATGCAGGACTGCTCTACAGCAGAATTACCCATAATTGCCTCAATTCCTGCTGACTGGTTATTTTTGCACCAGTGACTCAAATTAGGCACAGCTGGCCCTCGCAAGTTGGAGTTTAATAACTGCCAATTGTCAGAAAGTAGCTGACGGTCAATGTTTTTGTCTCAAAAGGGTGAAAGGAGCAGTGACAGCTCTCCCCCCTTCTCCCTGCACTGAACAAGTAGGCATCTACTTTCTGAAGCTGCAGAAACAAAGAGTTGAGTAAGCTTCTTCCTGTGGGGAGATGTTCTGAACACTTGCCACAGTGTTGAGGTGTCTGTACAAGCCACATGAATATTTGATGGTCTTAACAACAAAGTGGAAAAAGCTTCCCTTTCATTTTTGTACACAGGCATTGTACATTGACCCAGTGAAACTGAAAAATGGGAATTGGGTTTAAACTGAGAGGGGTGGGTGACCCAGAGAGCGCTGAAAACTTTACATTTGAAATGAGACTGAGGGTGCTTGTCCAGGCACCATGCTAGCCCTTTCCTACAGCTGTTGGCTAATTTTACCAAAAAATGGCATTGAAATCCAGAATAATGAAATACAGGAGTCCATGGATGAGCCAGAGCAGAGTCTTGCTGCTGAACAGGCACCTGTCTGTGGATCTTGCTGTCACTTCTCTTTGCTGCTTCTAGCATTTTGCATAAAATGGTATCTGATGCTCTTTTCCTCTGTAGAGATGAGAATGTCTTTTGTGGCAAACTTGGCCAGACCACCTTTTCAAAGAGCTTACCATGAAGATATAGTTCTGTCAAACACAGACTGAAGATATTTTGAGAAATCAGCTGCTGAGTAAATCCATGGATTTGTGATGTCAAGTTTCAAGGCAGTGCTTCAGCTGCATTTGATTCTAACAAATTGCACAAGCTTTTGCAAAATTCCCTGTTTAAATTCTTGCTGTCTGTACTGCAGCAGGGTGTGCACACCTGATCCTGCACAGGAGAAGTTTAGATCCATTACCCTCTCTGCTCAGTGCTCCCCTGTCCAATTCAGATGAAAGAACCCCTTGGAGTCAATTAATGTTGCATCAAAAGGGATCACTGATGGCAAAAGCCACGTGTCAAAGTCAGGGAAAGTGGGAATGCTGGTTTTCATTCACTACTCTAAATCTATCCTGGAATAGCAGCAGTGTGCATTCAAAAGCAATGTGCAATGCAAGCAGGTGTACTGAAAATAATGTGAAATATTTGATACCAGAATACATGGCGAATCCTAAGATATTTGCTGCTTGTGTCTTTCTTCGTTATTTTGTGAGACCTTTAAGAACCACAAATGCCAACATAGAGAGAGAATATCAAGACATCCCAAGGGTAAGTTGAATAGAAATTCCCTAGAGCCTAGGGATCTGTTTGAAAGTGATAACCTATTCACAAGTATGCCTGTCAAATCTCAAGGAAAGTGATAAATAAAACAGTATTTCTATGCAATATGGACCTTTACTTATCTGGCTTGACCTTTCCTCCTGCTCTTTAACCCTTCTGCCCTTCAAGTCTCAAAAATGGTTGCGTACACAGAATAATATAATACAGACTTGTACTTGGTGAGCTGGAGATGTTGAGCACTTCAATGCCAGATTGAATCCTTCACCCACTGAGGATCTGTTGGGAAGGCAGCATCATGAAATGAGCATCATGTGGTTGTGTTCAATTCACCATTTGTCCTTTTGTGAAAAGAAAGGTTCCACAGGACAGCAGGCCCTGGGTGATGCTTTGAAGCTCAGTTTTGGAAGGAGGGTGGGCCAAAAGAAGTTAGTTAAGGGTGTGCTGAGCTCTGCACTGCCCTAGTTAGTGACTTTCAGCTTCAGAACTAGGTCACCCAACTGTACTACTGGGGCATTTCTGCACTGCCATCCACAGGGAAATACAGAGAAACCCAAAAACTGAGCAGTCAACAACTGGATCAAGGTCAGGACGACAAGTTGGGTTGCATCACCTTTCTTTAGTCGGTGTTGTCCCAGAACCTCTGGTGACCTGGGGGACACCAGCTGTCAGTGGGAAGGCTTGACCAGCTCCTCTTAATGAGAACCTTTGTTTTTCACAGACGCGCTTAATAAACATTACAATTAAATTCATGGACCAATCAAGGAGCCTAAATGATGGAAAGGATGATTAAATCGTAACAAAGTGATGGAGAAATTAAAAAATACCTGCAGTCCTTAATGGTATGACTTTTTATAAAAGACTGGCAATGCAAATCAAGGAATTGCACACCAAATTCAACACAAACATTAATTTGAAGAAAAAAAAAAAACCCAAACTAGAGATATTTTTCTTGCATTGATTAACTTCTGTTTAGTCAATAAAATAGCAAACATCAATGTTTGCATAAGCAGTATTTCACATATAGGAAAAGATCATATTCACTTGATTTACACTCTCTACTTGTAGTTTGAGTAATGGTACTATGAAGTTCTGCAGATTCATGTCACTCCATTCATGCTACTCCCATTCATACAGCAGGTAAAGTCATATAAAAAACATGCATATAAGGGACTCTGTATGAAAACTAAAAAGTGGATTAACAATTTTGCTTTTAGCTGCTAGTCGGTCTTTATTACAATAAATCCAATATACCATAAATTGCACTCATATATGAGTACATACAGTCTCTCTTGAGTGATAAGTAATTAAAAGTCAGGGGAAAAAAAAAAAATCAGAGAAGGCCCCAGAAGAGCCTATAAGAAATACCTTGGTTTGTCTTTATTTGGCGAGGGGAGAGTGAAGAGGGATGCACATGTGAACGTATGTAAATGTCTTAAGGAATGATTAATGGCCATCCATATTGAAACAGCACCTGAATTATTTAGAATGTATTTGTAGTGAGCTTCCTGGTTTCTGCCTGGCACTTTAGTAAGGGGTACTTGGCAATGATCTGTGCTTGTTAGGTGTGCTGTTGGATTGGGAAGGTGCTGGAGAAGAGATGAAGAAGTTGCAGTGCATTTCTCTTTCTGATGCTCACCTGAACGTGAACTTCCAGTCAAATATTTTTATGTGTTACTATTTGCTTGCTTGTAATGACATATTTGGGCTATGAAAGCTGTACTTGTTAAAATGGGTGATTGAGAGATCTGTTGGTGAAGTCTAGGAAGAAGTGTTCAAAGTCTTTTGACTTGCCAGCCTAGATTGGGATCAGCTGAAGAACAACCTCATTTAAAGGAGGGAGGCTCCCCAGAGCACCTCAGCTGCTGTTTCTCTGTGTTGGTTGCCTGGGGGTCAGCCCTGCTGAGCTTTTGCTGAGCAGTGGAGGCCTTACCTTTGAGTCTGTTGTGTGTTTATTCGTCCATCAGGTAAGAAAAGTCTCCTCTCTGGCTCTCATGTCCTCAGTGTGCTTTGGTCAGGGCTGTTCCACCTCCCTCCTTGCTCTGTGTGCTGCCATTTACCCCAGCTATGGCCCTGTGTTACAGGGGGTGGGGAAATTCCATGTATTGTCCATCACAGGACTCTGTGGTAGGATCAGCTTCTGTCTGAGTATGGTACTGGCTGTAATTTTTACCTTTTAAAATTACTTCAGGGGTCTTTTATCAAAAGACTGGGGTTAAGATTTAAAATGTGGTTCTAGCCAAGGAAATTCTTGTGTGTCCCATTTCTTCTGTCCTGCTCCATCCTCACTACCACCTGGCTATTCCTCCCTCACACTCCATGTAATTATAATTACAGGTAATAGGGACTTATTTGCTACCTGTATTTTAACTGATAGTAAAAAGTCCCAAGAGTTTAAACTTGGTTTAGAGGAGACTGACCCCAAAGTACTTTTCATGAGGATCCAGTCTTGACTCAAAGTATGAGATGGTTCTCCTTATCACAGAAAAAGAACAAATTTCTTCTTCCCAACAATGTGGAAATTATATACTTGATATTTTCCCTGAAAAGTACAGCAGGTGAATAGTTCAGCAGTTATGTTAAAAGACCTCATTAGGCAAGATAATTAAATGTGGCTGGAGCAGGCAGCTCTTTATTTCTGGTGCAGAAGTTGACTTTTAGTTGACTTTTCCTGAAGATGTATCTGTGTGCCTTTTTACATGCCAGAAACTCACCACCAAAAGGAATACAGTGGCATTATGGAATCATACCTATTCCAGAAGTGTGCTGGTTTGGTTTTAAAATGTTATTTTATTTTGGTTTATTTTGGTTTTCTGCTGCAATCTTATTCAGTGCCATCTGCTCTTCAGCTTGCTTTTTTCTATTTTGTCTCTGGTTTTAGGCTGTACTAGACAGAACATAAGTCTTTTAAATATTTCTGAGATGCCAGGTCCACATCTAATGATTCCTGCTGCAAACAATTGGCACTTGCTCGATCTCCTATTACAACTGCAAAGAGAAACACCCACAGAGACTCATAAACAAAGGAAATATTTTTCCAGACACCCCTTTGGAGAGTTCAGATACTTTGGCTTTTCAACTACAGACCTTTTTAAACTAAATTTATATAAAAGTACTATAGCTTAATCAACATATTTCTAAGGAAGTCTCCTGGATTTTATTAAGTTACAGAAAATCCAAATGACACATGATTGTCATGCTCTTTTCAGATATAGATTGAAAAATGCATTTATCAAGTACTTAAGGCCATCTCAGCCATCCACCTATCCAGATGGAGGATATTCCTTGTTGTCAGAGGTATAATAAAATAACAGGATTATTGCCATAGCACATTTTGCTTTCTTAAGTGCAAGCTTTTCTCCTCTTAGCTTGATTTCTGATTGCCAAAGCTTATTTCATCAGGAGAGACATCTCCTGAATACTGTACTTTATCTATTTAATTGTGTTTAGGTTTGTGAGGGTAAACCAGATTGTAATTACCTTCCAGGAATAAGAGACATTTTATGATTTCCAGTAGCTGGGAAAGGACAGGCTCCCTTGTAGCACACATTGCAAGCAGGCAGCTGAAAGTCCTTGAGAGCAGAGCTGCCCCTCTCCTCTCCTGGAGAAAGCAATGGCCCAAGAATTCCCTTTGCCTCTCCCAGTTTTAACTGGAAAATTTGTAAAATTATATTAAAAATGCTGTTGTAAAAGGAATATTCTGTGCTCCAGAGTTCTATTTGTCCAAACTTGAAGTCTGTCTTATATGACATTTTCAAATAAATGAAAGTAAAATTTAAATAAGGATACAGTAAAGCAAAATGTATCCATTTATTTGACATGGTGGCTTATTTCCAATTAGTTGCAAAGTGTTTGTATCCTATAACTGTGGTAACAATTTTTTAAAGACTTTAAGACCATAAAATCACAATTTTTGATCATTTTAGTGTATTTAATTAGGATATAACCTCTAGGAT
The DNA here is from genome assembly GCA_013397235.1 of Lanius ludovicianus. Taxonomy (NCBI): domain Eukaryota; kingdom Metazoa; phylum Chordata; class Aves; order Passeriformes; family Laniidae; genus Lanius; species Lanius ludovicianus. The sequence continues at coordinate 1,489,506 of VYXG01007384.1, forward strand.
AATTTTGCAGGGTGTTTTTACCACTGAGGGGCTGTAAGGGATCCAAGATATTGCTCAGTATTTTACATTTAACATTAACTCATTAACATTCTGGACTTTGAAAGCATATTGAGGTAGTCTATTGCCCTGACATTTTTTAGGATTTATCTGTCTGCCTGGATGATGTGGGAGTTGTGTGGAAAGACTTTTCGAACAAGTTTGGGTTTTATCACTTTTGAAAGCAAAAATTTGAATTGTTTCTGAAATTGATTGCAAACTATTTTACTGTCATAATTTTTAGGACGAGGGGAGACTTTTAAAGTGTAATGTCCTTAATAGTAGGCAATTAATAAGTAGATAAAGTGGGAAGAAAAAATTTAATTCAGTTTTTAACTGATTTACTTTTAGTCATTCTCTATCAGTGTTCCAGAAAAAGCATTAAAAAAGCTGAGACCATTTCCTGTAATGCAAGAAAGGATGAGAATATTCTTAATAAAAAAATATAAGCAGTTACCAATGCTTAATTCTTCAGCAAATTTATTAATACACTGAAGATTTTTAAAGTCCTATTCCCAGCAGATATATGGAAATATATTTTATTACCTTGTTCGTTGGTGGGATGAGTTGCAGCATTGAGTTTATTGTTCAGTTTTGGGCCCCTCGTGACAAGAGGGACATTGAGGGGCTGGAGGATGTGCAGGGAAGGGAGCTGGGGAGGGGCTGGAGCCCCAGGAACATCTGGGGGAGCTGGGGAGGGGCTGGAGCCCCAGGAACATCTGGGGGAGCTGGGAAGGGGCTGGAGCCCCAGGAACATCTGGGGGAGCTGGGAAGGGGCTGGAGCCCCAGGAACATCTGGGGGAGCTGGGAAGGGGCTGGAGCCCCAGGAACATCTGGGGGAGCTGGGAAGGGGCTGGAGCCCCAGGAACATCTGGGGGAGCTGGGGAGGGGCTGGAGCCCCAGGAACATCTGGGGGAGCTGGGGAGGGGCTCAGCCTGGAGCAAAGGGGGCTCAGGGGGGACCTTGTGGCTCTGCACAACTCCCTGGAGGCTGCTGCAGCAGGGGGGATCAGGCTGTTTCCCAGGTAAGAATGGACTGGACAGGAGGAAATGGCCTCAAGTTACATCAAGGGAGATTTAATTGGATATTAGGGAAAAAAAAAATCCCAGAAAGTGGTGTAAAGCACAGGAAGAGGCTGCCCAGGGAAGTGGTGGAGCCACTGCCCCTGGGAGCGATCAAGAAGGATGTGGCACCTGAGGCCATGGCTTCGTTGTGAACACGGTGGTGGCACTGGGTTGATGGTTGGACCTGGTGATCCTAAAGTGTAATAAATGCGGCACGTTGAATTTTATGTGTCAAAGTCAATAAGAATTTTATTAATTTCAGCAAGCAAGCGAGCAAACAGCGCTGGGGCCACCAGGGAGTCTCCGCCCCACCTACGGCGCTGCTGTTTCTTCCCCTCAGGGTCCGATTGATGCTGCTTCGTTCCCTGTATCCGTGGCATCAGAGCGCTTTCTTATCTTATTGCCAGCACTGCCAGATGCTGGGGGGTCGTTTTCTGCCTCCTGATGGTCGGGTGCTGAAGGCAGATAATCTTTCTGGTCACTCATTTACTTCTTCTTTGTCAGGTGTTGGGCAATGTTTACGACATGATTAGGACAGTGCATTCTGCAGTTTGCAAACCCACAAAAACCATAGCACTGATTGTCTTATGGTTCAATGAACAAAACCAGTTTCTAACTTATCACAAAAGCCCTTTTCCAGCCCTGCTTCTGGGGTTCCATAAATCTGGTGCGTGGCAGCATTGAAATGCAGCTGGGAACCTGTCTGAGCAGTTCACTGGAAACCTCTGCCTTCAGGTCTGGGTGCTGGCAGCCTCTGCACCCTCCTACCTTGTACTCTCTGTCCTGGTGCTTGGGGAACAACGTTACTGGCATTCCTTGGAGGCCTGGTGCTGTTAACAGGTTCCTCACCACACTGCAGGAGAAATACACGTTCCTGCTCTGACAAACTTTGATTCCAGATGTTAGCTGCTTCCTGAATCCATGCGTTCTTTCTGCCTCACTTTGTAAGGGATAATCACCCTTTGCTAAAGGAGTCTTGCTGGGAGCTGAGGCTTTCCTGCTGTAGCTCAGAGTGGGACCTGCTGTGTTTATTCAGTGTGACTTTACCAGGCTGTGAAGCAGGGGGTCAGTCACTGATTAAGTGGACTTGTGCTTGAGGTACAATGATAATTTAATACTTCTTAATATGTTCTCTCCCTGACTGGTTTGATAAAATACGAAGCTGTCATGGCCACATGTGTGTGTAATCAGGCAGTGGCACCTTCCTTGTTCAGTCTTTGAGGAGTCTGGGTCACCGGTGAGTCCTGCTACATTTTCTGTGCAAATGGCAAGTTGCATATTTTGCTTCTTGCAGGTTCTTCTTTCATTGTCAATTAATCAATTTCATGAGGTTGAAAAAGAAATTACATAGAGAGGACAAACATTGTTTGTTTATCAGCTAGAAAGAGAGTTTATAAAACCAAGAAGCCAATATTTTCATTCAGGTAGAAACAAAAACAGTCTGTGTAACCAATTTACATTTACAGATTCATTATCCTTTTGAAGATCAGTGAAATTTCCAGAAAAAAATATAATTTTAAATTAAAAAATTACAGTATAGAAAATGTGCAGTCTAATGTTTTGGTTTAGAGATTTCAGGTTAAGTGTGGGTTTGGTGATATATTTTTGACTCTTAAATAAATGTATTTTTAGTACAAAACCTCCTTTCAAAAAGACATCTTGTGTTTATCAACAGAAATAGAAGTGCATTTGTTGAATTAATATCTTCTCTAGTAAATCAGGAGATTGAGAGGCTGTTATCTTCAAGATGCCCGTATATGTCTGTGTATCATTGTAGACGTTTCTGGTTATCCATCATCGTATTAATTCTGAATCCAACTTTTGCTTCAGCCTTTCATCTGCTGTTTGGTTTGCCAAGAAATTGAGTGCCAACTGAATGCATTCATCAAAAATAATTTAGTTCCCTATTGAAAGCTTGTATAAATTGTCCAACACTGTGTGAGGCCAGCTTTTTGTAAAGTTGCACCAATACAGAAATTTTCACTTGAAAAACTCTGAAGACCATTTTTGCATCTTTGTTAGTTCAAATTACATTTTTCCTGCATCATCATCCTTATACAAGAAAAACTTAAGGCAACACATGCTTGTTACTTGATTATTGAAAGGAAAGATTTTTGTTGAAATTTTATATCCTTGTAAATATCAGCCAGGTGTGAAAATATGTACTCAAGTCCTCCTTTGTTTTATCTATAACAGCTGCATCACCTTACAATATTTTTCACAGATAAATATTCATAATTTTCCCTCTTTACACACTGATTTATCAAGGTCTTCTCCAGAATATACAGACTAAAGAGAACCTAGAATAAGCATCTTTTCCTCTTATTCCCAATTAGCTCCTCTGTTAAGACCTCTGCTTGACATCTTTCAGTAGGAGCTGAGCACTATATCTGTATTTTTCTTACTGTTAGATTATTTTCTATTAGAATTTTTATGTTTTCTGATGGAAGCAAAGGGGACCTGCAGTACGTTAGGGGGAAATCTCTCAGGAATATCTCATTGGGTCATCAGAGAAAATAAATACTTGCTGTAAAGGACCTCTGAATTTCTGGTGGTTCATCAAACAGGAAAACTTTTTACTTGTACCTTCCCCCTCAACTTTTTAATAGCTTAAGAGATTCCTCATCCAAACTCCTGGCAGCTGGCAGCCCATCCTTGGTTTTTTTTATCCTTTTGATCCCAAATTCCCAAACAGTCAATCTTATTAAGCAATATCTCTCCATGCCAAGAAACCTCGTTTGTGTTTGCCAAGCCTTGAAGAGGAAGCCCATTCCCAATCTAAAATTTTGTGACAATGGAGACTTGGCAGAAAAATCTTGGTTCCTACTGATAAGGATACTTGGAATTTTGTCAGAGGGGGGAGAAGAAACACACAGAAATAATGTAGGTGCTTAATGTTAATTTTAGACATCTGTCATTGCCTTTCCCAGCAGCAGTTTAAATATCTGCTAAAGATGGAGTTATCCATACATGACCTATTTCTAGAGCCCTTTTAATAAGGAAGAGTTTGTATTCTCACACCCAACAATGGACAACATGGTTGAAAACCTGAGTGTTTTACCCAAGCACCAGTTCTTTAGAAATGCCATCTTTCTGTAGAGAAAGCAAACTCCAATTTTAGGCCCCAAAAGTTTTTCTTGAGTCACACAAATACTTTTTTCTAAGTAAAGGCTGTACATCCTTGGATAAGCATCTGGTTTTTACAGTGCAAACAATGATAAAGAAAGCAAAGGCTTGAATAAATTCAGCTACATAACATACAAAATGTCATGGCAGCAAAAAAAAAAGTTCCAACCCTTCAGAAGCTCTAGTGCTAATTTGATGCCTTTGTGAAAAATGTTTTAATAGGAAGCTTCAGACTGTGACAAATCAAGTGCCTGTGCAGTAAACTGGTTTGGGGTTTTTTTTGGTTGGCTTTTTTTAAAAGTACTTCATTAGGTGTAACTCTGCATAGGTGTGGATCTTTTGAACTGTCATTTACAAGAGAAAATGAAAACACTTTGTTATTGCAGGGTTCTATTCAAAGTGCTGGGGGTTGTTGCTGGATACAGGAGATCACAAGGCAGTTGCTTGGGGCAGGGAAATCATATCTGCTTTTCTTGACATAATAAACTGTCTCAGATCACAGAGTGAGGCCAGTTGGCTTCAGCAGCAAACTGATGTCCTGCCTTTCCTGCTCTTTCAGTGTGGTGTGGAACAGAGGCCCAATAATGCACAAAGCTGAATATTTTAGGCCATTGGGGTTTTTTTTTTCTGATATGCTTAGAGAAGGGTTTTTTTTTTTTTTTTCACTCTACAGTGAAAGTAATAAAAACCCACAGAAGCAGAGAAAACCAAACTGCATGGTTTCTATTTATAATCATAATTTACTGTTTGAAGAGTAGGGTGCTGAAATGAAAATAACTCTTGACTGATCTTTAATAAAGGAATCTGGAACAAAAACTTGCTGGTAGAACATTAATAAAAAGAAGATACAAGTTGTTCATGATTGTTTCCAGATTCATTCATGTAACAGAAATTAGCAGTTCTTTGCCTTCTGTCTTTACCTCCATGCCCTGCTATGTGTGACATGTTGACCCATGGTGAGGATTTTAGTTTAACATGGTTTAGGGTGCTCACTGTTTTAAAATGCTTTCTGGAAAAAGTTTTCCTTGATGTTTCAGTCAATGTCAGAATAATAAGTGGGAACTAATGAGAAGTAGATGCCAAAGAACTTCTAAATGTTTAGTCCTTTAGAAGCTGCACTTTTAAAGTTGTCCAACTTTTAACTTGAAACTAAAAGAAATTAGGAACAAGTAATCGAGGCATGGGTGGGATTGGTGATTTTAGATTAGTAAGACTCAATAAACAGGCCAGCAGGGTTTGAGATCCAAGTGCAAAAGCAGTCTCATGTAGCAGCTGAAAAGGTAAAACCAGATCCCTGCCAAGGTAATTGCTCAGGAATGGATAATCAGGTGGGTACTCAGCAGTCACAGCACAGCAGGGGTGTTACAGCCACAAATACAGATGGTCTCTGTTCTCAGGAATCCTTCAGGTGTTCTAGTTCAGCAGTACCCTATCATTGAACCACACCTCCTCTGATTTAAAATCTTTGGCTTAAGGCTTGTGAATTTTACAGTCCAGAGTACAACCAAGAGTGGCCAGATAAATCTGAATCATGGTGGAAAAGAAAAAGTAAGAAACTCAAGAGCTGAGATATGAAAAAAGCTTCTTCCCTGAGATTACCACAGTGGGGAGGAAGATGAGAAAAGGGGAGACATTAAAATTATTGCCAAGAAACCCCCAAAAAAACAAACCTTGTAGTTCACACAAGCAGCATTGGATGAGCTCCATGAAAATTTCAGGAGTGCTGTAAGGGGCTGCTCACTCCCCACTCACACTCGTGTATTTGGCTGTTACACCCCATTAGCTTTGATTTCATGAGCTCCAGAAAAGCCACAGTGTTTGTCTCTATGGTGGTGGCAATGTCTATTAATGTTATCTTTTGTGATTTCATCTTCTCATAATGTCTGAGAGCCCTGCTTCAAACCAGCAGTCTGTGATTGTGACTGGTGAGATAAAAATTTCAGGGAGATAGAGAAAACTTACGCTTCTGTGTGTGACAAATTGCAATGACAAGGCTGTGTTGATAGCAGCTTATGATGTGAAATGAAATCACAACCACAATGCCATAAAGATGTGTGCTTAGGGCATCTTTACAGAGCTCCAAGTGAAAGGAGATATGGTCACAATGCCTGGTAGACACTGTGCTCCTTCCCTGCACTTCATTTTATTGCTCCAACTGGTCAGGACTGCTCTATAAAAATACTCCATGCATTTCAGACTTTTTTCTTTTTTTTTGTCCTGTGGTTTCTCTGGGTATCTTTATTCCAGCTCCTGTGTGATAGATACAACCAACTTCTGAAAACAGCTACATTCATTACACAAATACAATTATTGCTGTAATGTTCAGGATAGCCACGTGATTTGATTCATTGGATCTGCTGAACAGCCCAGTTAAGAATGGACAACAGGAAAGGATAAATAACAACAGCTATTTGCATTCCATGAAACTTCAGGGGGTTGCATCAATTCTTTATTCATATTTGCAATTCATAGGACTGACAGTAGAAGTAACTTTGTGATTCTCTTCTGGATATCAAGGGTAAAATTCGGTTGCCTAAGTATTAAAATATAAAGCTATTTTTTAATATTAAAGACAGCTTTGTGGGGCTGGCAGGTATAGGGATGGATGGGACACCAACACTACTCTGGAGCAGCAGCCAGAGGCCACAGATTAAATTGTAAAATGGTACCAGAAAGCTGTACTTTCTCAACAGAATTACTGAGGAGTGACCTTTAAGGCAGCCAAAATTTGGGATTCTAGGAGGTAAAAAAATGTCTCTGGGAAAGGCAGGAAACAGTTATTGCAAAACTGAAAAGTAATAGGATTCAAAATTTCTGTAACTTTTAAGAATCCCAAAAGTTTTTAAACCTCTAAGGACAAAAATGGGTCTCCAAATCCGGACATACATTTGGTGGTGATATCCGTCCAGTACAGAGAAATTTGCACTCAGAGAACTGCTGTAGATATCCTTGAAGTTATTTTAGCTTCCTGGTATGATCTACTAAATAAATTGCTATGGAAGAACTGAGTTTTTAGCCTTCTGAATAATTAGATCAATAATCAAATGAGGGGAAATAAAAGAAAACTAGAAAATAATTTCCACACAAGGGTCACTCATAATATTATTTTCATAAATATAATTTTATTCATTAATTATTAATTTGGTTTTAGTTGTTTTTTCCTAGCATTGCTATTCTAGTTAAGTACCACTCAAAGGGTAATTATCAATTACCTCCTCTGTGGCTCCTGTAGATGGTGGTTTGCTTGCTAAGGTTCAGGCATGTTATGCTTTCATTCAAAGTTTGGATTTGTCATTGATTTCTGTCCCATCACAGAATTAAAACAATAAAAAACATACTCTTAATGGAGAGGGAAGAGTGCAAACTAATAATTACAATAAACTGCTTTTCTGCTGCTGATTAAAGAACAAGCAGTAACTGATAATGGTGATGCAAACTATGTTTTCTACCAATAGGTGCCAGTATAAGCTAATTAAGCTAAAGTATATAATGACGGGTTTAAAGGCGACATTAGAAAAAACAATTAAAAATTCCAATAAATTCTCTTCATAATGTACCTTTTTGGGGGGGTATAACCTTTCTTGGGAGTGCTGGTGGCAAAGTTTGTGTTCTGTCCCTTCCCTGCTTCTTTTCTCCCCTCTCCAGAACAGCTGAATACATACATCCCTCACTTCTGTTTCTAGCTCGTAGATTTTGTAATCAATCTCCTTTTTAAAACCAGAAATTCATTAAAGCTCTTCATCAGGTAAAATTTAGAGGGAAGAAAACCAGCAGAGAGTGATTCACTACAGTTGAATCTCGCCCGTGCAGGTTTCAGCAGCTGGACTTAATTTATAGCAAAGAAATGTTTATTGTGGAACAGCAGCCTTAACAATCACTGCACTATTTCTTCAGTCAGATTTTCCATTTTAAACATTATAAAGATACACCTCAAACTTGGCCTCACAGACCATGGTGAGCCAGCCTCACATGGGTGTTTGGTGAGCAAAGCCCTGCAGTATCACTGCACTATTTTTTGTGCAACCTTCTCCTGCTTGGTGCCCTGCTGTAGATATCTGTAGCCAACCATGTAATTTAATCTCATTCCTATTCAGTCTTAATGGAGAGATGACCTTTCAGCAGATTAGAATTGATTTGTTTATATATCTGCTAGTCTTGTCAAAGCTTTGTTGTTACAGACAATAATTTTGCTATCATCTGCCTGATACTTATCAGTGTGTCATAGCAGATGTAATGATTTTTTTTCTTTTTTAATTTCTTTTTTTTAACCTATTTTTCAGCTCTTCTTGGAGCCACCTTCCCCAAAGCTTGGACAGTGTCCCTGGTGAAGCACCTCTCTGTGTACCACAGGAAATGACACTGTTCCTTCTCTTTAATTCCTCAAATCTCCCCTCATTTTAAGTGTGATGAACAAGGCCAGGTCAAACAGGAGAATACGAAAGGAAAGAGCTTGTCAGCACCAGCAGTGTCTTTCAGCCCAAATTTTGCTTTCTTTTCAGCTGGCTTTGTGCTAGGCACGGTTGTATCACAGTTACATTATCTGTGAGACTCTGTTGCTCCTGTAGAAATTCAGATTGTGGCATCTCTGCTCCCCGTGGCACTCACCAGATTGAACCCTTCATCCATTTTACAGCCTGTCTTCACTTTCCCAGGGTTGTTTGGGTGGGGAGTTTCTCTGGGTCTATTTTTGCAGTAATTGAATCGAACCTATCACAATGCTCTTGTTTTCTGTAGGCTGCTTTTGCAACGAGGAAACAGAGTGTGCTTCCCAGATTTAATAGGAAGCATGGAATTAATTGCCTTGCAGCTTTTACAGTGCTGATTGTGAGTTTCATACCACACCAGCCTTACAAGCATACAGGTGTTTGTACAGAAAGGCAAATTTGGGGAACTAATAAGATGAAATATGCTGAGGAACATCCTGTTGGTGGCAGCAATAACTTACATTTAACTTTTAGAAGTTGTGAAGGTGACAGAGCTCCTTTGCAGTCTGTGGTGCCTGTGTGGAATAATGGGCTTGCTGTGCATTTGAACACTCCCCATTGATCCTTATCTCTTAATAGCTATTTAATCCAGACTTAAAATCACGCATTGGGTGTAACGTACAGCTAATATTTTGCATAAGCTCATTACTCTGGACTAAAGAGTAATGATGCACCAGAGATGTTTGTAATTCCAGAAAAATTACCCTGATTCTGGTGTTCAAGGTTTTGGGGGATTTTTTGGTGGTTCTTTTTGTTGCTTCTGGTTTGGTTTGGGGTTTTTTTGTGTTATTTTTGTTTGATTTGGTTTGGTTTGGGTTTTTTTTTTTGATGTTGGGTTTTTTTGTCAGGAAGAAACGTGGTCCAGTGCCTGTGTGTTCTTTAGGGCGTCATTACAAAACATTTATAGTTTCCCCACTCATGGCACATTTTGGATACTGATGATACAGTTCTTCCAGGAAAAAAAGAATTGCTGGATAGTTGCTCATGGGGTGTGTTGCATGATGCCATCCAGTGAAATGCATGGGGACACATATTTTAACTCTAATTTGGGTTGCCAGCAGTAGTTGGTCACAGAGGCCAGTTTGGGCTGGACAGGCACAAAATAATTATTTGAAGTAGAAGCAAGATGGAAATTTTACCATTAAAAGAACCCTAGACCCATTTCAGTACCTAAAGGGGCTACAGAGAGCTGGAGAGGGGCTTTGGACAAGGGCCTGGAGTGACAGGACGAAGGGTAGTGGCCCTAAGCTGAAGGAGTGTGGGTTTAGATTGGCTGTTAAGGAGAAATTCTTCCCTGGGAGGGTGGCAGGCCCTGGCACAGGGTGCCCAGAGAAGCTCAGGCTGCCCCTGGATCCCTGGAAGGGTCCAAAGCCAGGTTGAACGGGGCTTGGAGCAGCCTGGGGTAGTGAAAGGTGTTCCTGCTCACATCCCAGGACATGGAGATGATGTTTGAGGTCCCCTCCAACCCAAACTGCCCCACGATTCTGTGATCTCCTCTGTATCATTCTATATCACACTATAATGCACTACTGCACCACAGTGCAGCCCCAATTGCTGAAGCTGTTTGGCACAAGGACTTTGACACAAAACTCTGGGAGCTCAGCGTTGTTTGTGTGGTTTCCAGGGGCTGCTCCTGTGCTGCAGCTCCCAGGCAGAGGCAGGCCCTGCAGGGGGATGTAACAGCAATGCCAGAGCAAATCCCAGCAGTGACCACTCAGGAAATGTTTGGGTTAGTGAGGAACAGATCCCTGCTTGGCAAAGGACAAACTGAGCCCACACAGAAAGGACAGACTGAAAGCAGCCACCCCCAAAATGTTAATGAACTGTCATAACTATTTTAATTTCAGCCATCTGCACTCAAAGGGAAGACAGTCTACCCAGAAGAACTGTCTGATAGGGGAAAGTCGAGATGAGACTGGAGCACCTGGGCTCCCAGTGAGTTCTGGTGGCAGTGGCTTTGTGGTGATGATGCCACCCTGGTACTAATCCCAAATGTCAGCTGTGCTCCCCCGTCTCGCAGCGCAGCCGCTCCTGCTGAGCACGGTGGGGAGTGCACAATTGCATGTGTAGGTGTAACTTTATCTCTGCACTCACTGTCCTTTCACTTCTAGCAGAAATTATCCCATTTCTGGTCCTTTCCCTTCTGGGAGCAGAGCTGACACTCTTGTATCTTTTCCAGCTCTGCCACAGATTGTACCAGGTTACGACAGAGATGATGAGATGAAGTTGTACTTCAGTAGAAAATGTGTTTTCATTGGTTTGTTGGTCACCTGGCTGGGAGTTTTGTCTCCACTTATTTATTCCTCCTCTACCACTCTCCAGATTAGGTTAGGCAAAACACTTGAGTTTGCATTGATGGGGGTTGTTTTCCCCTCCAGTTACAAAGAAAAACCCATTTTACTGATGTTAGCATTTACAGCATCTCAAGACTTTTAAAAATGAAACCATTTTTAATAGAGTAATTTTGAAGTCAGTAATTAAACCAGAAATTGTCCCCCACATTTTATTTCTAAAGCTACAGGGTATGTATGATTTATACCTTTATGGCAGGTCAGTTTTGTACAGAATCTCCTGTATTATCACATCCTGCACAAAAGTGTAGGTTACACAGCTGGGTTGGACAGTGGCAGAATTGATGCCCATGGCCCTTAACTTTCATCCAGCACTTCCAACACATTGTATGATGTTACTTCATGAGTGTGTTTGGCATCCAGGGCTCCAATACAATGTAATGAATTACAAAAATTTGTTGCTTTTTATCTGGAGTCTTCCAAACTTTTAAATATTTTCTTATCTCAAGGTATGACTGCCTGTTGTTTCCTTGTCCTTATTTTGCTTTGTCAAACAAGGCTTTGTGTCCCAGAAATAATTTTATTGCCTTGTTATACCATATGTCATATGATGTTAACTGTAGACAGGACACTTATGGAATTGCTGTTCTTTTGTTGTTGTGTCACTGTACTTTGCAAAGGTGCTTTTTGCAGAGGGGGCCTTCCAGTGGTTTTTTATTGTGGAACTAGAATTTCTTTTTTGTCCTGAATGAATGATTAAAGCACCTCCCCGCCCAGTATTTAGTTACTGCTTTTTCCCCAACTGCTTATTTTTGTGCATGAACACTTAGCAGATTTGGCTGCAAAAAGAAAGGCAAATACAAAGCACATGAGGGCTGATTTTCTGCATTGTCTGTATTCCCAGCCAGCTACGTTAGCCAAGATCCATGCCCAAAATAAATACAGTTATTTTTATTGTTCTAGATATCTTTCTCAGTGTGTACACTGAATTGAGACAGGATTGTTTACTTTGTTGTGAACACCAATCCACGGATTCCCAAGCCCTCCCTGCAGACGTGGCACAGAAGGGTAGGCAGGGATGTTCTCACGTGCTGGGTTAAAAGCATTTGCCATTTGGGGAATCAACTAAAATACAGCACTGAGAGTGGGCCCCACAGGCTCTGCCATTTTGTCTTTCTGAAGGGCCTTCAGCTAAGAAAATATTGCAGAAGGCAAGGGCTCCTTGATATGTGGCCAGCAGTTTTCTCTACAGAGAACTCTTGCTGCTCACTGTGCCAAGCTGGAGAGCTGCATGTGCTGAGAAAAAGGCTGCACTTCATTCATCCTCAGACCACGATGACAACTAGATTATTGAGCTTGCTGATTTTTCTGTCAGGCCTTTAGAACTATAAACAGGTTAAGGGAAAAATATTGAAGTATTGTTATCAGGTTGGAGCAGTGAGTTTTATGACCTTCAAAGAAGCTGCAAGTGCTTCGTTCTCAGTGTGTTTGGGGTTTGTTTTCACATATATATATATATATAGTCTTGAATTGTGTCTCTGTACCCTTACTTCAACAACAGACAGTTTATTTTTTCCAGGTTGTGCTGAGTGCTGTGCTCCATTCCATAGCTCTGTTCCCCAACTGACTGATTTGAGCTTGCAGATAGGAATGACAGTCCAGGCTGTCTTTGGTATTCAGTGGAAATAAACCCTCTTAAGGTACCAAAACCATACCTGACTTGCCAGAAAGTAGAAACTTTGTGGGCAAATTGGATGGTGCAAGGTGTAAAAAAAGGTGTGAGTGTTTGTTTATCTGTTTTTAAAGCAGAGTTTGGCCTAATTAATTACTTAGAGCATTAAATGTGTTACAGTGCACTGCAAAAGAACTCTCTAGGAATACACTGACAATGTTAGAGAATCCAAGTTGGTTACTCCTCAGTGTCAGACCTTTGAAGGGATTTGGTTTTGTTCTTCAGCTTACAAAGCACTTTCTTAATTAGATTAGCCTGCCACAGGCTGTTGGCAAATTCAAACTTTAGTGCCAATAAGAACAAACACAATTAATTAATCCATACATAAAAGGGGAAGGAACAAATGGTCCACTCACCCTGGCAGGAAAAACTCTGCTGGAACCTCAGAGTCTCAGTGGCACTTGCTACAGCTCTTTTGTGCAACCATGGGTTAGGCAAATGTGTCTAGTGGGACTATGGCATAGACTTCAAAATTTACTCTTATTTATAAAATTGCAATCCAGCTCCTTATTTTTCACTTACAGGGGTTACAAATTTTCCATTTCAGAAAGACAAAACTGGCCTCGGGAGCACCTTAAGTGTCCTGATTCCAAACATTTAAAGTTGGCATTAATGGTAATTTCAGTAGTGCTGCTTCAAAGTATGGTCTGATGTTTTAATTTTGCATGACATTTGAGAAGCAGCATAGTCTAAGTGATTTTCTGTAAATAAGTTGACTTTATAATATTAAAGACTTTATTCTTTGGTGCAAGCTAACAGCACTGTTACCATTGAACACTTATGCCTTTAATTTCATGTAAATTTAAATTTTATGATGTTTGCTTCTCCAAGATTATATAATCCGTTTTTATTGAAAAGAATCACAATTATGCAAATGATGCTATCCAAGGAGACAAGCAGCAATTAACTGCAAAAGACAGGCTGTTACCAAAAGAGTTTACTCTCAATGAACATAACAGGACCTCCTTTAAAATAAACCTTTATTTAAAGAAATCAATTTGACATAGTTTCTAAAAGAAACCAATTCATTCAGACAGAAGTTTTGGGCCTCAGAAACATGTTCAGTAATATATCTGAGGTTTTTTCTTTGACTCCAAATGCATTATTTCTGTACACAGAACATGGAGAGCAGAAAGCTTCAGAATCAGTGTGGACTCTGCTGGCTTTGCTTCCAGGAAGGCCCAGAAAAGATTTGTCTTTCTCCAGGAGGCTGTTAATGAAGCAAACCAGTAATTAGTAAGCATGAAGTTACTCAGTCTGATGGTCTTTGAGCAGCCTGGTCTAGTGGAAGGTGTCCCTGTCCATGGCAGGGAGTTGGGACTGGATGGCCTCCAAGGCCACTTCCAACCCCAACCATTCCTTGACAGTCCCTGCCACAGCTCTGGCATTGTTGAACAGTGCCCAAGAGCTGTGTGGGTTAATCCCAACCTCCCTGGGGCAGCCATGGCTCGGGATCCAGCCCTGTTTCTTTACTCTCCAAATGATGCCCCAGTCTCCCGTGTGCTTTGGAATGCCCTTTAAAATGTTCACAGATGGCTTGAGAACGTACTTAAGAGCTCTCTCTCCTTGGACACCTTCCCTGTGCTATTGAGAGAGTGATGCTGCTTCAGGTATGGGCAGACTTGCAACTGTAGGCAGTGGATGTGCTGTTACGTATTAGAATTAATTTTGTTTTCCCACTTCCCTGTGTGGAGAACTGAGCCGTGTTGGAGGAGGAGGAAATAGCAGCTCGTTTCTGGAGAACAGATTTTTTTCCTCAGTAATTTTGTTACTCTGAGCTGTTAAGGAGCCTCAGGGGAGACTGGATGGGAAAACTGGAGGTGAGGGTGGGATTTGAAGAGGTCAGGGAGCCAGCAAAGGGTGTCAGAGATGAAAGTGCAGCACAGCTACAGGACAGGGTCACTCAGGAGCTGCCAGAATCCTCTCTGTCACTGCAAACTCGGTAACCCAGAGGACCAAGTGGATTTCCCCTTGCCTCTTTACTGGTGATAGATGTGAATAAACTCTGGGACCAGGGCTATATTGTCCAAGAAAAAACATAGATGTGCTCTTCCTCCTCCACCGCCTCTTGCAGAGAATCAGCCAAGGGAGCAGCCTGGGCAGGGATCCACCAGATTTAGGGAGGGCTCTTGCTTCAAACAGAGTTACTAGAGTTGTACATGAGCTCAGGAAAGCCTCGTGGCTGCCAAAAGCCTGAAGAGTGTCAATAGATTCTGTGTGCTTTAAACCCCCAGGACTGCCAGTAAGTTTCCTGGTTGCAGATAACTGCGATTAGCACACCTGGGAAAATATTTTCTCCATTAGTGACTTTCCCTCAATGAAAGTCAAAGATTAAATAAAAAGCTTCCCCCATCTCAGAAAAGGAAAATAGGCTTCAGAATTTGTCTGACAACTGCAAAACAGAGAGGCCTCATCTTATGTGTTCTATTTGCACTTCTCAAAACATTTTATAGCCTGTTAAATAATAGGTGTGGTAAACATATAATATCACATTTTATAGATGGGTCAACACTGAAAATAGAGTTATCCTGTGAACTCTACACTGAATGCCTTCTTATGTAGGGTTTTTATCTGTAATTTAGTCACAGAGCTATGAGGTTGTGTGCTGGATAATTACCTACCCTAACACTGAACAGAGACAATATCAATTTGGAATCACACAGCACTTTTCTTTTAGCTTTTTTTGTGTGGATTTTAATTTTTTTTTTTTTTTTAATCAGCTTAAGTTTCCCATTACTTAGATAAACACTAAATTGTGAAAGGATTACTGTTGTTTTAGAGTTGAATGCCAGTCAAGTGCCCTTGATGTGGGTGCTTTTCTGATGCAGTGAGCTGGGGTTAAGCTGCAACAGTGAGGACCATAGAGAGGAATTTCAGGAAGTTTTTGGCACTGGCAAAAGGTTGTAATAAAGTGTGCAGGAGCAAGGTAAAACTGCATTTCAGTGCAGTGGGAATGCCAAGTCACAGAAAGGTGTTGACCTCTCACCATCAATTTTAGCTGCTTCCCTTCTCTGTGCCCCTGAGTGCTTTGCCCCAAAGTTGCCAATATCTCACAGTTGGCATTAAAACCATTCCAGATCAGACAATCTCTATTAAATCCAGTGATTAGGTTTTCTCCTGTGAATATTGTGTATAAGGGATGGGATTGATCTTATCTTTCAAAAGTACTTTGGATATCATGTGGGATAACACCTAGAAAGGTCAGAGTGGAACAGTTAACCAGAGAAACCCACCCTAGGGTAGTTCAGATTTGGATTTATCCAAAATAGATTCTTTTCTGTTGTATGAGCTAACTAAACTTCTAGCAAACTGACTGAAAAGCTGAGTTTCAGCAGCTTGGAGCTCGCTCAGTTTATTCTACATTAATGAAAAATCAACCCCCAGGCAGAAGGAGAGTGTTGATGATGATCACTTTGTAATGCCTGCACAGCAAAATGAGAAAATCAGCTATCAGGACACAGCACAGGCTGAAGGAACAAAAGCATCTCCTTCTGTCATTGCATTGCCTCAAAGGATATTGTTTTAGCTTCTTATTTATTTATTTAAGACTGAGTATGGAGAACTGAAGCCCCTTGAAATTAAATAATAAACATTGGAGAAATTAATATAATACACAGAGAAATTAAAATTTAATTTGAGTTTTTATCTTAATATATCCAATTGTGAGGAGTCTCTGTGTAAGTTTTGTATGGAGCTGTATTGAAAGTGTTACAACTCTAATAAAAGCATAACCATAATAACCCCCAAAACAAAACAAATCAACTAAAAAACCCAAACCTTCAACTCTTAGTTAAGTAAAAAGACAACTTCACCGATCAAATGAAGCAGGGTGAGAAGGTGTTTCAGAAGGGGCACAATTTATGAGACAAGAAAAGCTGAGAAAGAAGCCAGATATGAAGATGTAATATTGACTAGATGTAACTTTTTTTTTCACATTCAGTGCCTTGGTTTCCCAAAATATATTTGTTTCTGAAATCAAAGGAATTTTATATGGGGTTCTGGGAAATCTGAAGTTCATCCAAAACTTTGTATTGTTTTTGGGTGTAAAATACCTGTTCAAAACACCAGCTCTTTGAGACCAAGAATAGATTTTACATTTGTTTACAAGGCCTTTAGGAGGTTTTATTCCCAAATGTCTCTGGAGATGTCAGTTTAGAAGCAGTGACCCCCCCTGGTTAATGAGGGGAAATTGGTGATGTCCACACGGCACAGCCTCCAGTGGAAGGAGCTCTGGAGCACACAGAGGTCCCTCAGGAAGGGTTAAAAGCAGAGACAGTCTCTGAACTAACACTGAAGCATTTTTGGTTCTATTTGTGCCCAGGAGATTTGGGGAGCTTAGTGGGACAGACAGAGAAGATTTTACAGAGAGTTACTGGTGAACTCCCTCCAAAACACCTCCAGATGATGAAAAGTCCAAGGCTTTGCACAGATGAGCCAAGATGAAATCTTTTGTCTGATCTCTCAACTATCCTTTCTTGAAGTAAAAAGATTTTTTTCCTTTTAGAACTACTGACACCAAGTTTTATCCCCTAAACCCAGGAAACAGGCACCAAACCCTGCCAGAGTTAAGGATATCCCTTTATGGGAGCATTCTTGATGTTTATTTTAACAAATGTTTGAAGGAATGAGTCTGTATAAATAAATAATGATAAAATAAAATCCCCCCCTTCTCTCTCCTGCTACTCCAAGTGCTATTAGAGTTGGGAGCAATGAACTACTTTTATTCTGTGCAGCATTTCAGTAATTTATTTGCTATGGAGCTTACCCTTTATAAAACAATACAAAGCATATATTTGTGATTCATTTTCTTATCTAGACTGAACAGTTTCTTTTTACTTGTCTTGAAATATTTTTTTAAAAATACTACAACTATTTACATTTAAAATTACTCTAAGATGGGGATAGGAGGTACCACCCATTCACCATTTTCCCCTTTTATCTTATCTGACTTTCTTACAGGCACAGCTGGGAAGGGAAGGCAGACTCTTTTAAGTGTGGCCAAACATCAGGATTTGAGAAATGCCCCCCTAAATTTGTCAGGCTGGCATTTCTTTCTCAAATCCAGTATTCTTAGGTGCTTATGCTTACTTGTTTCTAAAACAGACCTAATAGATGCAGCCAAGTCAAAGCAAGCCCACGTTGAAGGCAATGGTGCAGAAAGGAACCCTGTAAAGCTGCAGAAAAAAGCCTGAACTTCAGAATATGGGATGGATACGAAGTTGTATGAAGTCAGGAGGTAAGAAAGGGAAAGTCAAGGAGAGCTGATGAGACACAGAATAAATAAATCCTGAGTATAACCTGAAAACATTTCCAAAAAAAAGATGTAAAAGTAAAAAAATTACAAATGTAATTAAAAATATTAACTAAAAAAAATTAGATATAAAATAAGAGAATGCTAGCTTAAATTGATACACTTTGCATTGTTTATTCCAGAGATATTTAGAGGCAAAATAAAGCATTTATGATTTTTGTATCAGTGTCTAAAAGAAGAAGTTGGAACTTCTACACTCAGTGCATTCCCAATCATTTCTTTTAGGCTTTTGATCATGGTGTAGAAATGTAGCTTGTACTGTCTTTGTAGGATCACTTGTAGATGGCTGGCTGAGTTTCAAGTCCTTTTTCTCTTGGGAAGTCAAGTCTTTTCCAGCTTCCTTGTAATTAAAAAGTAAAAAAAGCAGACTCCCACTGTGAAGGTATGGCATTTCAGCACAATTTTTATAATGCTGGAGCAGAATGATTTCATAAGCTTTGGAAGGACAAAAAAAATATTCAAGTTAGTGCTTTTGGTTCTGCATTAAATCATTTTCTGTAGCTCCTCATTGCACTCTGGTGTGGTTGTCATTTTATAACGCTGAGTTTGAGCCTTGTTACAGAATGTGTGTATTTGTTTGTTAAAATCCACCTCTTGGAGAACAGCTTGCTTTCTGTATCTCAGCTGTGTTTTACTTGAAAAGGTAAATATGTTTGGATATTTTCAAGCTCCTCACTTTTGTTGTCTGGTTCAGTTTTCTATGTTCTTCAATTCAGTGTTGCTTAAAAATATAAAAGCTAATAAACCTGAATTCAAGAGCAGAATGTGTGACTTGGGGCGTGGCCATTCAATCTTTAGTTTGCATATTGTAATAAAAAAGGAGGCAAAAGGGCTTGCTGGACAGCAGAAAAATACTGGTAATTGTGGTAATTCAGAAAACACAAGCTGTGGGTAAATCCCAGTGCCACAAATGACTGTACAGGGTTGTGAGCCTGGCTAGAAAACCCAGGCAGTCTCACGTGTGACAGAAGCCTCCAAAAGGAATCTCACAGTGGTGCAATATCCACTGTATGAGATCCAAAATACCCAGGTGCTGGGCTGTTAGAAGCACAGAGGGATGTGCAGTTAAGCCTTCACCACAGTGCCAATTTTTACTGCTGGCTGCAGTAATCACAGCTCACAGCTTGGACCAGAGGGGTAAAAAATGTGTTTTCCAAAGAAGCAATAAGAAATTCCAGAAAAATGAATATTCCATCAGGAGAATACCACGAGATGGAGTATTCTGTTTATATTTGTATTGAATTCCTGCTGTGAAGGGAATTGCTACAATTTGGCAGCATCGTGTAGGACCTTGGGTTTCTTTAGCTGTGAAGGTGTTCAGGAAGGTTTTTGTTCTCAGTTCACTTTGCTTCCGTGGTGTTGGCAACCTTGTCTGCAGAAGGGGGTTGTGGCCTGCCCCAGGCTGTGACTTGCACCTCTCATAGTACAGGGATAATTAAGGCAAGAGACAACAATTTAGGAAGCATAGCAATACACTCATTTAAAAATAATGTAAATTAAAATTCAGAGAAACATTTCCCTTCTCTGGGATGAGAAGATGTGAAGGAACAGGCCAGAATGCCACAGCCAGTATATCTTTATTTGTTTGTTTATTTCTTTATTTTTAATAAGAAAGATATTTAATAGGATTTCAAAACTGAATGGTAGCCATCATAAATGATAGCAAGAAATCCAAATCTTTGCAATGGCAAGCTCAATATGATAACCCAGTTATGAGAGAGGAAGGGTGCCCTCCAGTCCATCTTTATTCAAAGAGCTGAGCCAGGAAAGGTCCAAAGGTGGTTGGAGGTCAAATGAAAAATAAAATCATGATAGGAAAAACAAATTCCTCCTTGCTGAATAAAACATCTCTCTTCTGTGTGGACCCTGTGTGGCCACAGAGCTCTGATGTCTGAAGATATTTAGCACTTTAATATCCTTTTGTCCTTCTAGGACTCGAGAACTGGGTTTCCCCAGGGGACAGTTCTAGGCCACGGAGATTTTTGAGATGTTTACTCAGTGGCTGTAATTAAGTCAAAATAAATGAGCAAAAGTAAACCTAATCTTTCTACACCTTGACACAGATGGTCTGGATGCTCAAATATGAGCAGTTCCAGCTTTATATGCTCCTGCCCTGTTTATTCTGTAGCAAATAACTGCTAAATAAATACAGTTGTTCCACCCACCACCAAGTAATGTGTGTTTAAAAGTTCCAGGAAGGCCAGGTATCCTTCTGCTGTCCCCCATCTTGTGAGTCAAATGTGGATGGTTTGATGTTGGCTTTGTTCAGTGTCCTGGGGATTTTGCAGGTCCTCCCACAACAGCCTGAAAGTCTCACTCTGACAGAAATGAAGGGGCTTTACTGGACTGTCTGATTTTACCAAAACATTTTAGGTTGGCTTTCACTATCTGAGATACTTCACTGCAGTATCAAGATAAATAAACATAAAGCTTTTTCCTTTGCTCTTCTCTCCAGGTTCCAGTCACCAGGTAGAAAACAGGAGGAGTTGATGATGCTGTTGATTGACAAGTATAGGATAAAATTAATTCATTTAATGTAGAGGAGAAAAACACTTAGAACAATTACAGAGGAAAAATGAAACTTCATAAGTGGTTTGGAGTATCTTAAAAATAGGAGTATCTTACTACTGTTTGGTTTTTTGTTTGTTTGTTTTGGATTTTGTTTGTTTGTTTTTTTGAGAAATAACCTTAACAACCTCCTTGAATGACAGATATAAAATGTCAAAATCTGGTACTTCATGAGAGGAGGATGGTGAAGGATAACAAAGCCAAAGCAATAACAGAAAGGAAGAGAAAGATGTGGATTTTCTTTCCTATTATCTGACAACTTTTTTTCACTGTCATTCAACAAATGTCTTTTAATAAAACCAAGTACTTTTCTTTACAAAGCTGCCATCTTACAGCCCCAGGAACAGGGGAATTTACAGTTTTACATCACTCAATGAGAAAGAGAACACAGAGGGTGATTTTGCAGTCACCTACTTCCTCTAAAGAGACAATTTATTTGTCATATTGTAATGACAAACTCACATTCAGCTCTTATTTCTCCCTCTCTTTCTGCCCTTCTCCCTCTCTCTCCCACTCCCTCTTCCCCCTTCCTTTCTGTAAAGCTCTCCATATCTAATCCAATTACTTTGCAGTTTGTCTTTTCCATGCCTCAGTTTCCCTTAGGGAATGTTTGAAAGGGTTGGGTTACAAATTCCCCTTTGGTGGATTGCCCAAAACCTCTCTGGGCTCTCCCTCTCGGGGAGAGTTTTGTGCCAGACACCTCCATGAATAGCAGGAGTCTGCCTTGGACAGCAACACACATCCTGACCTTCAATTAAGCTGCAGGTTAAGACAATACTGGAAAATCAATAGCTCATTTTCTGTCTTTTGTGCTCAGATTTTGATGTTTACTCAGATAAGGGATGACAAGGCTGAAGGCAGGAATCTTTGCAGAACATCCATTGGTGCTGCCAGAGGCTCAGGGGCCAGGTATGGCCTAATCTTTGCAAAGCTTCCAAACACCAATCAGTCAATAGACATCAACTGTAGCTTTGCACCACAGCCACTGCCCTGAGATTCTCATCTGGCAGCTTTTTCTCTCCTCCTCCAGGCTTCTGACCCAGGGGTTCTCTGGAAGGGTCACGAGAAATCCAAATTCGTTGGTGGTTACAGTTACTGGGAGGAAAATCTGTAGCTTGAAGGCTTAAAGTCTTTGTATATCATTTTTAACTTAAAGCCATTTTTATTATTGTGTTTTTCAGATATCTGTGTGTGAGGAGGAGGGGTTTTGTTTACCTGTGCAATTTAAATCCACTCTGATAGCTGCACACTCTTCTCAGCTCTTCCAGTGTCTGAATGGACTCCCAGAAAGGAGAGGGGACATGGAACTCCACTTTTTGGAACATCCTTGGCTGAAAGGTAAGTTTTCCCTCTAGTTTACATTTGTGCCACTGTACACACAACATCAATATATTCATAAACCTGTCAGGTCAAAGCAAATGGTTCAAGGCAACTTCTCTTTATGGCAAAGAGTCAGCCAAAAGATAGATACTTTTGAATATGACAGGAGAAAATGTATCTTAATCAACTTCTATTCTTCTACATTTTTATATATTTTGAAATATCGAAGTCTCAGTTTCAATTCAAACACATTTTGTTTTTTCCAGAGCAAAAATATGGTCAATTTGTACTAGCAGGAAACACTGCTTAAACATTGTGAGTCTCTTAAAAATTATTATAACGGTGAAAAGGGAAGGACATGACCCCAGTGTGAACATTTTCAGTCCTGGAACTTCTCCCTGTGTGTCAGGAGAGCTCAGGGGGTCAGGTTGTCTGTCAGGAAGGGATGAAGGGGGGGAGATTCAAGTAGGAAGAAGATGCAAATTGGAAGGACCAAATAATAGGGAAGAAAAACTAATTATCTGTGTTCCTCCAACTCCCATTGCCCATCAATGGCTGTAATGACAAAGGGTTTGACCTTAACTGGAGCTGGGAGTTCCCAGAAGTAACACCCTGGATTTATCCCAGGTGCATTCCTGTGGGAAACACAGACTGAGCAAGTCAGACTGCAGTCATGAGAAAATTGGTATCTGCAAAATATCAGAATGAAAATTGCTCCTTCTCCTAAATGTATTTGGGTTTTTTGATCTGAAATGTAACATTGCTTGTCCTTATTAAACTTTCACCATTTGATAACTCCTAATAAATTGTGTTCAAGTGCGAGAATCTGATACAAAATTTGAACTTGGGAGAAGAATTTGCTGCGCTTCACTTTGGCTTTGCACTGATGTGTGTGCTAGGCCTGCAAATTAAATATTTGTCAGTGATACCAGCTGACCTGGCTGGCAGGAGTGGTATGAACTAACTGTGACTGGCAGCCTCCAGTCCTTGACTGGAGATCTGGCAGCTGCGACGTGAGACCCCGGAGCAGGAGAGTGTAAAGGTCACAGAACCTGTAATGTCCCGTGTGAGCTCCTGCAGGGACCATTCCCAGGAGGCTGCCTGCCTGTAAAGTGGGAGAGAAAAGGAGTGGGATAGTTCTGTGTGAGGGAAGGGAAATGCAGCCATGTTCATGGATCTGAATAAGAAATCTTCCTCTCCTTCTGTGTTTTGCACTGGCTCCCAGAGCACCTTTTATTTCCTTTCACATTTTTGCAGGTTAGCATTTCTCCTTTCTTCAGGTCTGGTTTGGGTTTTTTTTTGTGAGCCTGGCACATAACACTCTAAAAAAGAATAAAAAAGGGTACAATTCTCCCCAGGCAAGGTTTCTGCCTACCCAATAATCCCTCTGACATGCTGCTTTCCGAGGCACTTGCTGTGCATGAGTGCAGGGTTTTACAGAGGCAGAGCAGCACAGGAGTGCTGGAGGCATTCTCCTAACGAGCTGTCCAGGTTACTTTCACATTCTCTATTTTATATGCCTCCCTGACTCAGGAAAAGCCAAATACCAGGATCTCCCTGCCACTTCTTTCCATGCAGATTTTAAAGAGGGAAGAGCCTGGTTCTACCCTGAACTTTTCCAGCCTTTGCTTTCAGTGTGAAAATGAACAGCAATGTGCCATCCTACATGAGCAATGAGTGTTCACATCTTTAATATCTGGTGTGATGATTCCATTCCAAACAGCGCATCCAAGTTCATTTCTCCCATGACTATTTTATTACCTTTTTATAAAGTAAAAACAAACTCATCTTTTCAACTGATTATGGGAAAGAAAGCAAGGAACCAGAACTTAATATGTTGTTTTCTTCCTTTCCTGCAAATCATGCAGTGGTAAGTAAAACAAAAGCATCTTCATGTGGGAACGTGAAGCCTGACTAAACCTTGCTTTGAGATCTTGAACTCAATTTTTTATTTTTACTTTGCATGTTTTCTGATAATATCCACAGCTGCTAAAACCCAAATACATTGCTGAAGTGAAGATATGAGAAAGGACCTGTTCCCAATGTCATTTAGTAACTCAGAAAATAAGAGTGAAGTCTTAGAAGGACAAGATTGAGGCTTCGTTTCTTCCTCAGCTCAATGTGATTTTATGAGAGGGTCTTCAAAATGGGATTACAGCATTATACACTGAATTTTGTATAAAACCATCACTGCTTCCCTTAGAAAGTGATTGCACAGATTAATGCTTTAATTCATCCTTTATGTCGAAAGTAGAGGGCAACACAACTGGAATGTCTACTTGGAAATGGAGAAAAATGTATATGAATGTGAATTTTCTTACTGAGAATCTAATGACCCAGAGAAGAAGTGATTCACTCAATAAATTGAATGAGGCTGTATTTTCCATGGCTATCACCTGGTATTTCACTCTTCTGGAGGGAAAAAATTAATCTGGTCTGAAGGGGGTTGATATGGAAGGAAAGGAGGGATGGAGTGTGGGCAAAACAGCACTGGAGGCAACACTGGATTTATATTGTTCCCATGTAAATGTAAGCAGGCAAAACCCTCTTCAATAGACTTCTAAAAACATTACTCTCCAGGAACACTGGATCTGCTAAAATTAGAGCTGAATTTGAAGGAGCTAAGTAGTTCATATATTCACTAAAAAATCTTAAGTCTCCTTTCTTTGGTTGTTTTTATGAGCAGATGTTAATTTTTTAAACAGATATTAATGGTTAAAGAACCAAGTTTTGGAAATAATTTTGAATTGCAGACTTCACGAGTAGCTAGATAGGTACTGACTGCTGGAAGTTGGGATTTTAGGGTAAATCAGATAATCCCACAGCAGTAAAGCCCTTCCAGCACAAACACTTTTGTGTGTGGATTTTACTTTCCTTTTGGAAATTAACTTTGCACAAATGTGCATGGCAATAAGTTTGTCACTCAAATGTTCATGAAAATCAAACACCCCAAAGGATCTGAGCATGGCCTCAAAGAAGTGATTTAATAAAATCAGCTGAATATTCAGATCGACTGTTTTCCCCAAGAAAATGGTTTTGCCTTGGACAGAACCTTAATAGTGACAATTTTGATAAGTACCTCTGGAACTTTAAAGTGATGTCTTTGCCTGGGGGCACTCATGAATTCAATCATAGCCAGCTTTTGGGAAGATTTTATTCCAAAAAAAATAAAAGTGATGGAGAATGGCATAATTTGCACGAAGTAAAAATATCTCAGCTGCTTAAAGCTTGAGGGAATGCAGTAGCAAATCCTTTGGAGTGCATTGGATCAGGAGCAGGGTACAACTGCACATCTCCCAGCTCAGGCTCGGCACTGAGTGGGGCCACGAGTTTCTGTTTGCTTCTGATCACATCCACCTGGAAAACCTCCTGTGGCATAAAAACCCCTTGTGAAGCACTGCTGCTTTGCATTTAGCAGGGGGAAGTGTGGCTGCCTTAGCTCAGTTTGGGATGAGGATGTGTGCCCGTGCTCACGCCTCTCCTCCAGCTGTGCTCTGCAAGCCATGCATCTCATCACCACACACAGCTCTCAGCTGGGAGGCCTCCCAAAAATTCTTCCTGCAGTCCTTTTCCCTAAGATGAACTCATCACTGAAGAATACATCTTTTATTCCATGTTCCTCTGCTATTTCTTTATATGTAAAGCTTAAAAAAAAATCATTTTTGGAAAGTTTTCCTTTAAAATTGTGAGGTTTGTGATGATGAAATCTCGGAGTTAGCTCTGAAATGGAGTTCAAGATACCAGTCCTTGACCAACCCATGATCCCAAACCTAACTGAGTTTTTAGAAGTCAGTTTCCACTAAACCATACTCCATAACATGACCAAATTGCAGCTAACAATGACAAAACCATGAGATTTGCCAGGATTACTCTGGATGTAAAAAATAATCCTTAGCTATGAAATGACAGAACACAGAGAGCTATTGTTCATCCCAAAACGATGCAGTAGATTTTATTTTTCCTCACAGATGTTCAACATTTGAAATATGGTTTATTTGAAATGCAAAAGCTAAGAAAGAATGCAGACAACTGCTAGATGTATATTTGGTCTTTAAATATAAGCATAGTTTTGCATTGTGGTTTAATGGGATTTCAAAGTACAGCTCGAAGGTGCCTTTCAAATCCCTGTATAATTAGTAAGCTTAAATTTAGATAAACATGCATTAAAACTTGGAAGGATCATCAACAACTTTGTATTTAAGGTCTAGATATTAAATTTGTGTTTTTTCACTGAAAGTAGCCATAAGAGATCTAAATTATGCCTGTACAATATTTTATTAGAGTCTACTTTGTCATTTGGCAACTTCTTCCAAAAGATTGCCATGTTTTCTGGATGGAGCTGAAAGGCATGAAAAACTTCTGGAAGTGTTTATTTATATATTTCCTCTCTCACCTTCTATTTGTCCCAAGAAGTTGTGTGGGAATGGGAGGACAAAGGTGTGACCCCTCTCTGCTGAACTTGGCAATTATTTTCACTGCTTCTGTGAGTTTTTAAATAGAAAGCTTGTAGAGAGCTCCTGATGCTCAGCCCATGTGCTACTGCTTTTTAATGTTGCTCTGAAACAGCACTTGCTCAGATCAATGAAAACAGGGTTAAAATTTAATCAAAGACATTGTGGACACAATTTGTTCAAAAAACTTTCCAGGTGATGCTCGAGATCGTGTCCTTTCACAGGAAAACTCCTCTTCAATGTTTGTTATGCAAACTCATGGTTAACGTTTTCAGGAGTGACCAACCAATTTGTTCAGAAGGTTTTATCCATTATTTTAATTCATCTCTTGCCATCTCAGCTAAGACCAAATTAATCCCCTTTTCAGACAGCAGTTGTGGAGGTGTTGGGGGTTTATAGATTGCAGTTCATAACCATGTATTTATCTGGACTGAATGATCACTTTTAGGTCCCTTTCAGAGGAAATAGTCTCTTCTGCTCTACATGAATAGAGTACTGTGGCTGTCTGTCCTGACTCATGAAAACACATTCTTCATGTAATTAAATTGCTTTAAAATAAAATAAAAACTCAGTGACTGCAAATATTGCACTCCCAATTTAGAACATTATGTGAGAAATGGGCTTTGCAATAATGTATCTCAGAAAAAATGGCAAATATGTAAATAACCTTTGAGCCAGCCCTGGTGGCTCTTTTATTTCACTTCTTACCATCTCACCTATTCAGATTAAATGGTTTTATTTTGTTTTTTTTTCTGAGGCATGTTAGCCAGTATGGTAACTCTTTGTATATTTTAAAACTGTAGCTCTGTGCTTTGGAGAATCCTGCCAAAACAGATTATTAATTCAATTTAGGTGGTCTGGGCTTTGCAATATTTTTTATTTTGATGTCAACTTACTGAAGTGCCAAACCATGGGGCTCATATACATTTATGGCTAGAAATAGTTTTACTGCTGAGCTATTAATACAGATCATCAAAGAGAGAGATGAAACAAGAGTAGAAACAATCTGTTTATCAGACAGAGCCTAATCATGGAGGCAGAAACTGTTACTGGTGGGGACAGGCTTTTGGTTGGAGCAGAGCCTAAAATGAAAAGGACATAGAAAATATAAGAGTAGGCTTAGCAAGGAAACAGCAGAGATGAGCTGATCTTACCTGGGTTTTACGCTAAATGTATGTTTATGAATTAGTAGACTTTCATTCTTTAATTCCTACTTATGTGGCTGAAAGTGTCCTAAATTCTCTTAGAGGAGCTAAGCTTTAGAGATCAGCCATGTGCTCAAATCTGCAAAGAAATAAAACTGCTGCTAGAAATAAAGTGTTCATCAGCTGTCCTGTAAGAGGGTTTTGTACATTTTCTGTAATGTTTGGGTAGTAAATTTGGACTGTTTCTCTGAGGTGTAACAGTAATTTTTGCCCGCCTGTGCTGTAGAAACAAGGAGTGCCAGAATGCTGTAGAGTAGACAGAAAAGTACTGAAGCAATTGTGATCACTAATCTGCTTTCAGTACTTGAAATTTGGGGGAATGACAGTTAAATGTAGTGCAGAAAGCCCTTCATGCCTGTAAGGAAATGAAGGTATCATGGTATCATTTTCATTGCATGCTGCATTTACCAGGTGTTTTCCACTGTTTGAGCTGTAATAAGGTGACCTTGCCTTGTGAGATGGGAGATTCTGGGGGTTCTTTTGACTGAATTCTGATGATCCCAGCAAATGGTGTTTGCACACCGAGCCCTGCCAGCCTGCAGGGATGTGTCCAGCTGACCCAGAACACAGGAACACAAAGGTCCAGATTCAAAAACATGGAATCTGAATAAGCTTCTCCTGTCTAAAATGCATAACAGTGCTCCGTTTGTTAAAGACAAATGAGATTATTGGAATTATGTGCTCTATAAATAGCTGTAAAGAGACTGCCTGTACCTAACAAATGCAGCATTTCAGTGTATTTATATTTCACAGCTAGTTACTAAATTCCCTCAAGCAAAATACAAATTAATAAATGGGCCTTAATATCACACTGCACATGTCAGCAAAATTGTTCACGTGTCCTTTAAGCACGCTTTGTTTGGAGGTAAAAAATCTGACTGTGAAAATTTCAGTCGTCACAATTTATAGGTTTAGAATAATACTGGGAGAGCTTTTTTGTCTTTTTGGTTGTTATTACTGAGAAAAACTGCTGCATCTTGTCAAATTTTTCTAAAATTTAAAGGACAGAAAGGAGGGGGAAATGCTAAGACTGATAATAAGAAATTTTTTGTCACTGTCAGAAACATCAATATGATTTTAATCAGGGATATAAGAAGATGATTAAATTTAAGAATTATCTAGCCAGAGTAAAAATACAGCATAATACCATGTTACTACTTTATGTCACCTTACAATAGTTTCCTTAAATATACAATGATGATTTTTTTTTACACGTGTGTTTTTGGAATTCAGTGCCTGCAGATGACAAAGCTGTCTGTTGAGATCCTTAATCTGCTAATACAATGCACCTATCACTTATTCCAGGACTGCATGTAGTTGAAAACATATAGTTGAGATATTTGAATGATTAGAGAACTTTCTACAATTAAACCAGAAATTCTATTTTTTTTTTTTTTTGTACTCTCAGTAGAGGTAAATCACTGTTAATTATAAAGTACATTTGTTTTATATGACATAAGCTACATTCAAGCTGAGAACATTATCATTTTAAGAAAAGGAACTTTACCACTCCTTCCCAAATTTTCATATTTTAAACAATTACTTCCTTAGAACTGCTTTGGCCCAGTGGATTATTCTTGCTGCCAGGATAACCTTTAAGCCCCCTATTCCCAAATTCACTGGATTATTGCCCATTATCTATCATCAACAGTTCCCAGACTATCATGGATTCTTATCCTAAAACTTTTAATTGAAAATGTTCCAACAGGGATAAGATTTGGAGCCCACCTGTGGAATACTCAGTAAGGCATCAAAAACACAATTTGGTAACTCCAGTCATAAACTAAGAATCTTACAAATAAGAAGCTATTTGGCTAACAACGGGTTTGCTTGTAGCTTTGGGGTGTTTCTGAGCTGATATGCTAAACTGACTCTCTAAAGCAATTAAATTCACTTCTGAAAAATATTAAGACTCGCTCTCCAGCTGTCACGGCATAACCAGAAGGAAATGAGTATCCTGGGAAAACTGAACTCCTACCTCTCCTGGGCTTCTCTTCAATTACACATTGCTATGTCACAGGCAAGACACTTATTGACATTTATAAAGTTTTATGCAAATTTATCTGGTTGGGAGTTTTTTTTTTTTTATTTTAATGAGGCTTTGAAAAAGTTACAATCTATTTGTGCAATTGGTTCCCAGCCCCACCTTAAATCAGGTACCTCACCCGTTTTCTTGGCTTTTCTGAGAATCTGTCAAGTTGCCTCTGTAACAGACAACATTTGGTTGAGTTCTTTGTTCTAAATTTGCATCTTATTTCTTGTGTAAAGGAGTGGTTAGGCAAGGGGACAGTTCCTGGCACAGGGGAGCTGTGTCTGTCCTGGGGAAACAGGAGCGGGGTCTGGGCAGTGGGGTCAGAGCAGCAGGCTGGGCACCCACACAGGGTCTGTGGTTAAAACTGAGCAGGGAACAGATTTCCAGGCCTTGACAACCTTCTGAATAACCTTCCTGCCCCAGCAGGGATTAGTAAGATTTTGCCACTCTTCAGAAAGGTGCTCAGTATGCTGAAACTCCCGTGGAAGCAGGAGTTTATCTCAGTGCTTGTTTTTAAGTTGGTTTTGTATTTTTGCCTGGGCTTACTTAGCTGTTTTGAATGTTCTCTACAAAAAAAAAAAAAAAAAAAAAAAAAAACCAAATATTTTAAATTATTTTGGTATGAAAGCTAATTTTTGAGTTAAATGTCTTTTGGCCTTTTTAAGAACAATATCAAGTGAAAGCTACTTGAGAAGAATTAGTAATTTAGAGTTAAGTTTCTGTGAGTTTTTTCTTCTGAACAAGTATCTGTTGACATAATTGATAAAAAAGTAAGGAAAACAAATTCAAAACTGATTTAAGAATTTGTGCTATAATATTTTATGAAGTCATTAATATATAAGAACATGCAAGGCTGAAAATTTCCTGTTATGTTTATTTTTTACACACATTTGGGATTTTGGTTGGTTTGTTGGGTTTCTTTGTTTAACATCAGTAGCTTTCACAGTAGTTCATTGAAAAGTGTAGTGGTGCTCCTATTTTGGTTCTCTTTGCCTGGATCAATGGAAATAATCAGGTTTCAAAGTTTCCAATCAGTGATACCCACACAGATGTTTAGTTGATCAACAATATCAGTCTCACTTCTTGTAAAATTGGGCTCAAAAGCTTAGATTTAGTAATTATCCAGTTTTTCTGCCTGTAATTTGTTTGGTGCTGGTTATTCTCATTATGCTAAATATTTCCCCTCAGTTTCCCCTTGCCTGCAGGTACTGCCATACAAGAAGAGCCTTTTTGTAGTAGAATAATAGCTTTTTGCAAAGACTTTAGATGCGGGTTCTATGTAGAAACACATCTCACAATGAGCTGCTTTTATATGAGATTAAAGAAATTTCCATCTGACCCCTGTTTGCCCACCCGTGTTCAACAAAGAGTGTATAATGTCATTTTTTTTGTCATCTCAGAGGTGGAGATGGATGGGTTGTGAGCTTGGCCCTGCTCTGCTCTTTAGACAGCTCTTGGTTTGCCGTTGGTCAAGAGAAAGATGCTCGTTCACTCCATCAGAGCTCTTTGTTACACCTGCTTTGCTCATTCCAATTTGTTCTGCTGTGTTGTGTTTGTAGCTAAACCTGGTGTGAGGAATGAGGAGCTCATGAAGCTCATTATGCTTCATTTGATTTGAAAATTAAATTTTGCGATTTGAGACTTGTAAACACTTTTGAGAAGCATTGCTTCCTGTAATGGAAAACAACACATTCCTACAGTGTTGTTAGGAAATAAATTTGTATCATGAATCTTTAATAAGTCATTCAATATGTTGTGCCCTTGGGCTATTGATATACCAGGGATTGTACCTGTATTCTGGAAAAAAATGTGCAATTTGGAAATCTTTTTTTCTTTCCAAGACATGTAACAATCTGAATCTTATTAAGCTGGTAATAAGCCACAGCTATTTCAGCCTTTTCTTCTCACACTAAAGCTTCTCGAAGACAGAATGCTTTTTGTCATGTCTGCTTCCCAGCACTAAATCTTGGCACGTTTATTTCAGCAGCACTGAAAAGAGAGCACAATTCTATTAAGTATCACACTTTCCAGTACATATTGCATATATTTTCAGTATCCTTTGGGGTTTTTGGTTGAGTCAGTTATTGAATCAGACTTGCAGGAGACCAGACAGTGGACAGGCTCCTGCCCACACACCTTCCAGCTATACATAAAGTATTTATTAGAAAAAGTGGAGAAGAGAAGACCAGGTTCCTTTTCCAGAGGTCTAATGTAGAACTTAATCTGTTATCAGTGGATAACAAGACAATTTGTGCATAACAATACTCTTGCAGAGTAAAATATACCTTTTTGAAGGTATATTTTGAAAATATACCTTTTTTCTTTGAAAACCCCCTGTATTTTAGGTGTGTTGGCCTGCAGCCTCATTTAAGGATGTTTTTTAAAGATTGGAATCAATGGATATAAGAAAGTGTAGGTGAAGTATAATTATTTCAATACTATATGTGTGTGTGTATATATATATATATATATAATAAGAGCTGTTATTTTTCCAGAAAGTTTTAGAACTTCTAGACTTGGAAATTAGTTAATTAAATTTTAGAAATTGTTTACCTGGAGTTAGAAAATAAATTTGTCCTATTTAAGTACCCTCTGGCTATTTTTTCCGAAATTCAGATTCTTTTTCTTACAATTTATTTCACCAAATTATTTCTGACTTTTATTTTTTCAACTGAAAAGTAGAGATAGCTGCACTATTCTCCTTTGGTCTTTTCTGAGATTAAAAATCCTCAGGTAGAAATGACTCCTGAAATAAATCTAGTACTTTATTTATACCATGGACATTTTTCTTTTCAGGAAGAAGAACCATGAAAAACAGATGATATCCTTCCTCTTTACAAGGGCCTCTTAAACTGGTAAAGAACTCAGCATTTTCCCCCAGCCAAACAGTTCTCAACTCTCTCTTTCCTAGTACACATTTTCTTGACCTCCCATCCCTGCCACTGCTTTCCTCCCTGATGTCTTGGAACGCAGTGTCTAAAACTCCAGTTTTAGCAGGAATTCTCTCTGTGCTGTGTAAGTAGGGATCAGTTCATATAAACAGGGATCACTTCATAACTCTGCCACTGTGAGCTCCTGTTTGTAGACCCCAGTGTGATATTTGCCTTCCCCAGTGCCACCACATTGACTCGTGCTTTGCCCAGGCTCAAACACTGCCTAGATGTTTTTCTGAAGAACTTCCACCTGATCTTTGAGCCTTTATTTGTATTTGCAAAACTGATTAGCCCTGCTTCAGTACTTCCTTCAT
Source organism: Lanius ludovicianus (assembly GCA_013397235.1). Taxonomy (NCBI): domain Eukaryota; kingdom Metazoa; phylum Chordata; class Aves; order Passeriformes; family Laniidae; genus Lanius; species Lanius ludovicianus. Next base: position 1,522,373 of record VYXG01007384.1, read on the forward strand.
ACGTTGAAATTTGCTTTTAGAAAAGTGTGTGTAGGTGCAACACAGAAGTATGGAAGTGGAATTAATGCATATTAGCAGTAATTCTTGGTTATGACTCGTCACAATGCTAATAAATATGTTGGGGAATTTGTGAGTTTTTGTGAATTTTTGCCCTGCCCTTAGCTCAGTTAAATGTCTGAAATGCTCCCAGAAGTCGGACTCTGAAGTTGCAATGTCAGGCTGAATTAAGTAATTAAGGACAGAAGCAGACCCAAGGCTCCTGTACAAGACACTTAATTTTGGTTTCGAGCTCCATGCAAGAAATTGCTGGGTTTTGGTTGGCATGAGAGGAAGACTCGGTTGGCTCAGCCTGTTGAAGAGAGAGCTCCAGGGAGAGCTTAGAGCCCCTTCCAGGGCCTGAAGGGTCTAGAAGAGAGCTGGAGAGGGACTTTGGACAAGGACAAACCGACAGAAGGCAGGTTTAATTAGATATTAGGAAGAAATTCTTGCCTGTGAGGGTGGGCAGGCCCTGGCACAGGGTGCCCAGAGCAGCTGTGGCTGCCCCTGGATCCCTGGCAGTGCCCAAGGCCAGGCTGGACATTGGGGCTGGGAACAGCCTGGGACAGTGGGAGGTGTCCCTGCCATGGCAGGGGACTGGAACAAGGTGATCTTCAAAGTCTCCCAACCCAAACTGTTCTACAATTAAAAGTTTGTGTTTGACTGTGCAGCAGGTTAAGTTCATGTAAAAAAAATCCTATTCCACGTGTGCAATGTGGGTTTTGAGTGACCAAGGGGCTGTTGGGAGCGGGGAGCACACCCAAGGCACAAAGAGAGGACCCTGCTCTGGGGAAGAAGGGGTGGGTAACTCAAAAGGCTTTGCCTGAGCATTTCAGCTTCTGACTTCCACACAGGAATTCTGTCTTTGCTAAGAAGCTGAAATCTTCCCCTGGCAGTGAGTGCTTGTATTGAGTCACATTAACTTTTGCAGTTATTCACTATGTAAATTGGGGGGGTTGCCATGGCAACTTGCAGCATAAAACAGCCATCCTTGCAAGCCCCACAGGCCTGTCTGATGTGGAACCCTGTGGTGTTGGGGATCTGCTTTGATCCCACGGAGCCAGTGTCAGGTATGTGGTGAAGGAGACAAAACTGCACAGCCATCCTGCTCTGAGTGCAGTCAGAGAGCATTTCTTCTTTGGCAGGGGAAACCCCCAACCTGCTCTTCCTTTACAGCACTACCCACACATTTAGTTTATGGAGGATTATTTTGTTTTGCATTGAAACTCAAGTAAATCTGTGACAACTAACTGTGACCTTTGGTATTGGGTAATTCTTAACAGGTTTTTTTTTTTTTTCTAGTGAGGAATAAATTATTTTGTGATTGCATTAATTTCTCCATTATATTCATTGTATATGTTTTATATTAATTAGCCTATCAGTCTTCCTTTTTTTTTTTTTTTTTAATTTACCTAAATCTTTCACAGCAATAACAGAAATCCTTATTCCTTAATTTCACTAATAATTTGCTTTTTGGCATATTTGAGACTGATTAAGCAGACTGCATTTGTAGTCAAATATTACACAAGATGCTCTGGAATGGCTAAAACCACAGCACTGCTGGTAAAGCACAAATGCTACATCATTCACACCTTGCTGCTAAAGAGGAGCAGTGTTTGTAGAAAGGCTTAGTGCTTAGAGCTAGAGTAGTACCAAATATAAAATACAGCAGGCAACCAAACCACCTGATGAATTGGTACAGGGCTTACCTTCATGACAGTCATTTTTCTTTCCAGTCTGTGCACTCCCAGCCTCTGCTGTGGAGACAGAGTGTTCCTGTGTTTTTCATTGAATTTGCTGTACAACCTGGGGCTTGTTTCATTTTCTACCCAACTGGGAAGTTTCTTGTTAACTCATATACAGGTAAACCTGACCTCATCTGCAGGGTCCTGCCAGCAGTCGTGTGCCTTTCCTGAGCTGAGCTCAGCCCTTCCAGCTCTCACTGGACACCTCAGGAGGGTTGAAGTTGTATCAACAATCCCTTTAAGCATTTGGGTAATGCAGGCCTAGAAAGGTCTTCCTCTGCTGAGGCTGGTTCTTTGAATTTGTCAGCTTTATTTTGGAGTGGATGCATTCTTTGCTTTTTTCTGTGCTCCTCCTCTCCCTCTCCCCATGCCCCACAAGAAGGCTGCTTCAGCATCTCACCCCTTTGGGAGTTATAAACCAGTTTCTTGTTTGTAGCCTAAATTTCTTCTTTGCTTTAATGCTGATGTGACAACACTGTCAGAAGCTTTAACACTTTAACAGCTTTTTTTTTTTCCCTCCAGTTTTTTTGCTATCACTAAAGTATTTGTAAATTACAGTTGTTCAGGCAATAAATTAACTTTATTGAGTATTTAAGCTTATGCTTAAAGTAATTCTGGAACCCAGAACGCCGACAAATTTTGCCTTGATTTCTCAGCAGCAAATGAGGTTGAGTCCTGAAGCTCTGGTGCAAATAAGAATGTGCTTGGAGACTCATGTGCAGGCACATTCCCTTGAGACAGGAGGAGATAAACTTAGAGATCCTGAATAGGGCACCACCCTTTCTTCTTCCCATCCCTGCTTCTCCATCCCAGGACTCTTTTCAGCCTTCAGAAGAAGTCCAAGACTCCATGGTCAAGGCAGAGGACCAAAGCATATAAGGAAAATCTCCAGAAGCTGCCTCTGGAAAGCTGTGACTCCTATGGTTAGAACACAGTAAGTGTGACCATCAGGGCTCCCAGTGTTGATCCATAGCTACAGGTTCTTATTATCTGCATTTATTATCCTTCAAAAACAAAGCTCTCTCGCTGGACAAAAGTTGAGAGCCTGGTTTTGAGACAGAACTCAAAACACATGAACAAAAGTTAGGTTTTTTTCAGTGAATTGATGCAAACAAGCATTTCAAAAGAATTTAATAACTTAATTCTTAATAACACGCTAAACCCTAAGATTCATAGATCTAGGAAAAATAAATTTTAGTTTGTGGATGCCTTCATCCACTTGGATGACAATGACCTATCATACATGATTCTGATCTTAAAAGGCTCTCTGAAAAATATTTCAGACCCTGAAGTTCAGTGTAACCTTTGGCAGAAAGTGCCTTGCCCTAGCTGCCATTGCATGCAGCGGTTTTTGAATTTTGGAAAAGGATTGGAATATTATGATGTGCAGCATTAAGCTGAACATGGCTGAAGGCTGAATGAGTGGAAAATGCCTCTGGAGATATTTAAAGAGAGCCATCTCTTTCACAAGGACACTTGAAAGAAAACAGCTTTGAAAAGAAAAAAGATAAACTTTAAAACATTCACTTTTTATTGAAAGAAAATGGACTATTTTTTATACAGAAAAAATCTCATTTAGTGAAAGGGTCAAATGTTCAAAGAGATGTATTTCTTCATCAGCAAGGCAATCTCTTATAGATTCATCTAAAACAAGGGAAGGTTTGTCAAAAAAAAGTTCAAAATTTTCAATCCTCTAAGTTCAAAATTAGCCAGATTTCCCTTTATTTTCAGTGAGACTTAGTAGATGTTTGACACTTAACCCTAAAAACAAAAGGATTGCTTTTTCAGTTCAGGAACCCAGTCTTCCTCTGCAGATAAGAAAAAGCTTAGAAGGAATATTTCTATAGACCCTCAAAAATATTTAATCCTTAAATTTTCAGCTATAAGTACAGTAGTTTTCTGAGCTGCTGCATTCTGTAAACAAACCAATTTTTAAACTAAACCCAAGTATGTCAGACCCAGATCTGCCATTTTTAGGTAGGGATCATTCAAATGATGATGGTCACAAGTTAATGTTGTTCTGGTGCAGCAGGGAAGGGGCAGGAAGGCCGAGGTCCCATTTTTGTGGGTTTCCCCCTGTGAAGGACAGCAGAGAGATGAAAGCACACTGATGTGTTTGTATTAAAAATACATTTACCAATCCATAGGAAAGGAGCAGGTAAAGAATATTTGAGTACTTTCTCAGTCTGATATTCATATTTCCAACTCAAATCTGATTAAACAGCACCACTGATTCCATTAAATACGTGTGTGGAATGAACACACATTTTTAACATTAGGTTTCAGATGTAATTTTAATTAGAAAGAAGGCACATTTTTATATAGCACAGAAAATTTTATTTTTCTTTCTTTTGTTCTCGCTTTTAGTTGGACATGGTTTCTGTGAAAGTTGTTAGCTGTTATGATATGTGCAGTTTGGGAAAAGGAAAATGTATCTTCCCATGAGTAAAGAGAACCTAAAAAAAGCACAAGGCTTACTGTAACTTTTGAATGCTCTTCATGAGAGAGAACACCTTTATAAGGAGTATTGTTTATGATATTAATAAATTATACTTACTGTCCCTTTTTCACAAAAGTGGAAAATAACACTGCAATATTATTTGTTTACATCAAATGTCACGTCCCTCAAAGATGGCATTTTCATATGCTGCTTCTAAATCTGAATTTGCTTTATAATAACAAAAGAAGCATCTGAGAGTGGGTTTTTTCCTATTTGAAAAATGCATATAAATATATATTCAAAACTGAGTGTAACAAACTTTACCCAGAACTTGAACAGTGAAGCTTAAGTGGCTGGATTGCACAAAAATGGGAGTGAGTAGGGTTTTGTCAGCTTATGTTCCCCACTGGAATTTGCAGTTAAGAACTGAAGAGAGCATAAAGAGAGAAGCAGGGAGGCACAAGAATGTTCAGTGAGGAAAACTAAAAGAGAAAAACCAAAATAGACACAGGAGGAAAATATTGAAATACATATTCCTTCCTTCTGGCTGCCTTTAATTGTATTAACAGCAAGGTTTCAAGAATAATCTTTTCATTTCCCCCCATTAAAGAATAATGGAGTTTATTCTGTACCCTACTGTGTTAGTTTTATGTGGGGTGACTTTAACACAGCTTTTGAAATCAGCAGCCTCAATTCAATATGGATATCACAGAGCACAGTCTGCATCCACCTTGAGTGAATTCCTGACCCAGTGAAATCAATGGCAAAATTCCCATTGACTTCAAAGAAGGTTGGATTTCACACCCAATCTCCTCTTCCTTTTTTCTTCAGCCTCTCTGCTTTTGCTAAATGGGATTGCTTTTCCCAGATGGACCCCTTAATGCTATGCACAATGATAATTTTCACTGGCTTTTATAAAGTGGTGCAAGTCTTCTGAGGAAAATTCAGTCTTTTCTCCTTCCTTTCCTTTTACTACAGTACTGCTGTCCTCCATAGTGTGGCCTAAGTGCCATCCCCTGATCTCCTCTTAAGAGTGTTTTGTCTCTTTTTTTACCCACAATTTCAGAAGGCGTGGTTTCCAGAAGTTCTCATGTCAGATATTTGGCTGTACATCACAGGAGCACAGGTTTTCCACGAGGACCCTGTTCCACAGTGGATGTTTTATATCCACCCACAGTCAACCACACAAACAGCTAAACTGCAACGTGGTTTTAATTTCCACCTTACTCACAATCTCCATTCTGCTAGGTTTTAATCCCATCATGTCATCTTCTTAACACTTCTTTAAGAAATGAGCTGAAGTACTTTATGTTTATATATTTGAAGCAGCTGACCCCTTGTGTTATTCTTGACATTGCATTTAAAAGCTGAATTCCCCATTCTTGATTGATTTACCTTTTTTCTGTGAAGACCACCACCATACTTGCGAGTGTGGTTGTTCCTTAATCAACAGAAAGAAGACTCTACTTCCTGAATGGCTAATGTTTTATCTGACTGTTAAGCCTTGTCCCTTAATACTGTATATGTATTCAAGGATTAGGTCTTTCCTCAAAAATAACCTCTAAAAAACGCCAACCATTTGTTAGAAATGTTAGACCAAGGCACAGACATTCTCTTTGCAGTTGTTGCTGAGTAGTTATAGCTTTTATCTTTTGTAAATATGATAAAACCCTTTTATAACTTGTTTATAATATGAAATATCCTTGTGATTATATATTCATTATAGAGAAAAGAAGCACAGACTAAGCCCTCAAATACCTGGAAGTTTTTTATGTCATCCAACAGAAGACATTTCCACAGGTTTGAATTGCTTACTCCCTCTCGTTCATCCAAAGCTGGTAGGTCTAAAACTTCACCTTTTAACTGTATTTTTTGTATCTGAAATGCACATACTAAGTAGCTAAAGAGGATATGTGGATAACTCAGTCATTAGAATGCATTTCTGGAGGACTGACTTTGCCCATGACAGGAGCAGTTTATGGAAACCAGGCTGGCTGTGGACACGAAGCTCTGAGTCCCCTGCTGACTGTGGTCCCAAGCTCATGGCCCTGAAATGCTGCCCTTCTGTTAAACTTCCTTCAGAAAAACCAATCTTTTATTCCTCCAACAGCAGCAACTTGTTTTCCTTTGGATGGGTGTGACCCCAGCCACACACCCAGAGCACCCAGAGGCTGGGAAAGGCTCTCTGACAGCAGCAGAGAAGCTTTTCATTTTAAGAACTCTCCAACCAAACAAAAAATGCATATCCCCTGCTAAGTGAAGGGCTGTGTATCCCTTCAACATGATTTTCAGCTTTTTTCTTGTTTTGGTTTATAAATCTACCCAGTTTATGGGATAGTAGCTATATACCTGCCATAGTTTGGTCCATAATTATGAAACCACTGTAATAATTTGCTAAGTGGTGAATGGAATAGCTTAGAAGTTGAAAGCAGTTGAAAGAATTCATCCATTTCTGCACTTCTTGGAACATCTGCTCATGTACAATGGGAATTGTTTTGGTAGTGGGCAGAAGTTATGTGAGACTACTCAGAATTACTCCAGAACTGTAGCGGGTAATAACAGTAGAAAAAGTGTCCAAAATGTTCTATTCTAATTATATTATGATTGTCATTTAGAGCAAATTAAAATGAAATTAAGCTGTTGAATATTTACTGTATCTATTTTTGTATATTTGGGTTGTTGAGGGTTTTTTTATACAGTTTAACCTATTAGTGCAAAACCAATTGTGTTACAAATATAAGATTTTTAAATACCCTCAAAATAAATTCCATCAAATGTTGCTTTCTACTACAATTATACATGTAGTTTATTGGTTCTGTATTCACTGTTGTCTGTCTTTAAAGTTAAATTACATGTTCTTAGGTGTAAGAAGCCACACTAGAAAAAATCCTAGGTAAGAATAAAAATGTACAGATTTACAATCTCACAAGGAACACCTCTAAAGTGTATCTGGCACTATGATTAAAAGTAATGCTTTGGTAGTTCATAAAATTTCAGTATTAGACAATAAAAGATGCTAAAATTAGATACAACAGTTTCTAGGAACTCAGACTAGCTAGATTTAACTAGAATGCAATTTATTTCTATTATGTGTGTAGGGAAATGTTAAAGAACTTGACCTTCCACTATGTAGCATGAAAGCATTTACAACTCCATTAAATTGAGGATATATGTTTCAACTTCTCTGTGTCTTCCTCTGAGACATTTAATTTTGCCAGCATTTACTTTAGTTGGAAATAAAAGGAATTCTATCAGTAAACTGGAAACACAAGTTAATGTGTCAGGATTAGGGAACATCATGTTTTCTGAGTTTTGAATTTTTAATGGGTGAGACTCTGTGGCTCTGGAGCTCTGCACAAAAGAAGGATTGCAGTTCGAAACTGCCCTGAAAAAAGTGTCCTTATTCCTAGGTATGGGCTTCCATTTTGAAAATCCATGGCTTTCTTTTTGGGGATTTATTGCTACTAAATGGAAGTTGGTCACTATTTTATTATCCAATCAGTGTTCTGAGTAATTTTTTTTGCTTTTCAAATGCATAAACCCTGCCATTATGAACCATTTACCTTCTGCATTTATTATTAGTTTTTTAAGCAATAAAAAAAAAGAGGTTTCAATTTACATTTATGGTGATGTAAGAATATTGGAGTAAGTGAATGGAAAATATAAGTTCCATGTTTTTTTGGTTTTTTTCCTTTTTCTGCAAACATAGTAAAGTACAGGGACAAATTAAGAATTAAACTGCATAATCAAATTCAGATTAGTTTCAGATACTGGTGCACTGCTGTTAGCTGAGAAAATAGTTACCCAAATTGTCTAAAGGACAGGATGATACAACTTAAAACCAAAGTACTGCCAGCCACGTTTGCTTATGATCTGGTAGAAAATTGGCAGCTGCCACAATATCTGAGAGAAACTCTCTGATGTTTCATAGGAAACTATTTTGTTATTGGAGGTTGTATTGATTTCTCAAATTCACATTAACGTTGCAATTTCAAGCCTGTCATGGTGTGAGAATTATGCAGAAAGCCAACAATGGCTGGAAGGATTAGCAGAGGCAAGTGGAGAGGAGGAGGGCTTTAATGTGTGCATGAGGAGGCTTTAATGTGTGCAGGGAGAAGCTGAGAGTCCTCAGGAGCATTTCCCTCCTGCCCAAGTCTCTGATCCTCTTCCAGGGCTGACTCAAGTGAAATCCAAGGAGCTTCCAGTCCTGGCCCTGCCCGCAGGAAGGCATTTTCTCTTTCATTGTTTCCACCAGAAAAGAAAGATGAAGTGAGGAATGAGGAAAATAAGGAAGCCAAATGGTTTCAAAGGTCAAACAAAAAAAGAAAGTGGAGGATCCTCCTGTGAAGCTTTTTGAAGTTAATTAGAGGGTTGGTTTGACATCTGCCAACTGTTCCTCTGACATTTAGATGGGCCTTTGGCTTCTGTCAAGTGAGTAAGCTCTGGTTTATTTTATAGCTTTCCATATGTTTGTGTTCTTAACACATTTTGAACAGTGTCATTAATGACTCTCTTTGTTTTTCAGCAGTCATTCAAATTTATTTTTTTTTTTAAATAAAAGGGTTAAAAAGTGACTTTTCACTTTTAAATACTTAAATGCAACATCTACTTAGCAGGCCAGGTTAGATAACTAAAAATCTTTGGAAAGATGGTAATCTATATCCACATCTGGAGATCAGGTTTCTAATGAGCAGCCACATAAGTTACAAAGTAAATTTTAATTTAAAGATATTTACTTATTACTCTCTTTAATTTACTATTTCACAAACTTGCAATTAAAGAAAATAAGGTTATTGTGTGGACAAACTGAGAGCTAGTGAGTCAAAATGGTGACACTCAATGGCTGAGGTCCATGAGATAAAGACACAATTTTCTGCACTTTAATGAGTTCTTTAGGTTTGAATCTGGAACCTGCTAGGAAAGCTTTAAATTAAGATGATGATAAATCCTTGTTATGCAGGTAAAAAGGAAGTCAGTGCTGGCAAGCAGGAAATGCTGGAGTAAAGCAAGTCTTCCAACAGAGTAAAGCATCCTGTTTTTCTTTAGTTTTCTGATTTTAACATCTCACATCCTCTCTGTGTTTCCAGAAATCCTGGATTTCTGAAAATATGTGCATTTCCATATGTTCTTTTAGTCTGGTGGCTTTTCATCTTTGCCTTCCAAGAGGTGATTTTTAAGTATCCCAGATTGTTTCACAAAAGAAAGAAAAAAAAAAAGAAAAAAAAAAGATTATTCAGAGTGGGCCTGGTGAAGATAACACCCTATTCTTACTCAAGCTGACCTTCAGATATTTCTGAAAGTGCTTAGAGTTTTGCAATGCTATTTTAGTAAAACCACTGGTGTTTATTCTTTTTAACTGAGTTTAATTGCACCATAAATTTTTCGGTTCACAGAGGGAACTGCTCCCCTTTATCCCATTTCTATTCCTCTCTGCAGCCAGTTACAACCCTGACTCTGGGGTTCCCGAAAAGCAAGGACATTCTGCAGGGTCACCCCCACACATCCCAGGGTCTTCTCCTGCAGAACCACCCAGCAGAGATGTTAAACAAAAGCTAATGGATAAATGTGAGCTGCCCACAGCCCTCTGTGTGCTGAAGGAGTCGTTTAACACCAGGAAATTATGTGGATTTCCAGTGCTCATGGAAATATAATTTTACCAACTTTATATGCTCAAGATCCCCAAGATCTGAGGCCAGTGCAAATATGTGAGTGAAAAATTAGAGAATTTTCTGAGTGGTTCCTGTAAACTCGTAGAATATACATTTCAGTTGATAAAATGCATGATTGAACCATACAGTGACAAATTAAGGGAAAGCAGAACAATTTGTTACAAGTTAAGGGAAAGCAAAACAATTTGCATTTGTGGTTTTTCCCTTTTCCTGTCTTTTTTTTTTTTTTTTTTTTT